>CM076579.1:597037869-597393218 GCA_034641835.2 Pinus albicaulis | reverse complement strand
GTCCTCAAGGACCTCGACCTTACCAATAGGGCATGCAAGGTGCACCTTATTATTACTACAAACCCGAATGCACCCTTGTAGCCTTCGTATTCTTCCACTCATCCATCCTATCCCACACATCCTTCTTTGCCTTATGCCCCTCCATATCATCCTCAACATGTTAATCAACCATTTCAGCCATATTTTCCTCAAGCACCTTAGTGGAGCAACCCATCACAAGGGTGGAGGCCTCAACTCAACCAACCTCCTCCTTTACTACCTCCACCCAAACCTCAACCAAAAATTATTCATCCTGCTCCACCTAAGTTGCCTCAAATGCCTCCCCAACCAAATTCGAACCTGAACAAAAAGCATGCACAACAGGTTTATAATGGAGAGACATCTTACCCTGCCATCCATGAGACTAACCTTAGGTCTGGGAGAGTGCTCTCAAACAATAATCAACCATCTCCACCTAAATAGGTTGAAGAGGAAAAGGAAGAGAGTACACCCCAAGTAAATCCCCCTCCTTTTCGTAAGAGATTGATCCATCCTAGCTAGCACACCCTAGAAGAGACATAAATTCTGAGAGAATTGAAGAATATTTGTCTAAAGGTGCCCCTTCTCTGAGATATTAAGTATGTTCCCATCTATAATAAGCATATAAAAGAGAAATGATTCAAAAATCCTGGGAGAAATAATAGAGACACCCCCACTATCAATGTTGTAGGTTAGTTATCTGATTTCATACTCGGGAGAGTGATTTTCCAAAAATACCTAGACCCCGGGAGTCCAGTAGTGGATGTACAAATTTATGGTATCATTGTCCCTCATACATTGTTTCATCTTGGGGCTGCCATAAATGTGATGACCAGAGAAACCATGTTGAAGCTCAACCTCTAGGGAGCTTTGAGAAATACCACTATAATTCTACAACTTGCAAATAGATCCACAATAACTCCTAAGGGAGTTGTTGAGGATGTCATGGTCTACATTGAATCCTCGGAATATCCCACCGACTTCTTGTTACTTCAACCCAAAACAAAGTTTAATGGTTATCCTCTCATTCTAGGAAGACCTTGTTTGTCCACTTCTGATCCTTATATTAGTTGTAGGGCTGGAAACATGACCAACAAGAATAGGCCCTTGTCAAAAAAGTCGGTATTATATCCTCTTGTCCAATCGTCTATTGAACATGATCTTCCTTTGTTGTTGGAGGATGAAGAATAAGATGAAGTGTATCATGCAACACCATACCATGTATATACCTTATATTTTGTTATCAGAGGGGGGAAACCTGATCAAGATTACCTCATTGACCATATCCTTGAAATCCAACCCCCCACCGCCATTCCACTTGATGAAATGGTGAGAGAATTTGAAAGTAGCCCTTGGACTGAGCTATGCTCAGTTGACTCAGCCCTTGAACTTGCCAATATTGTAGAATTTGGCCCATCTATAACCCTAAATATCAATCCCTCTCTCTCGTCCAAAGAGGAAGAACAATTGTGCCAGCTATTGAGGGAGAAATTAGATGTTTTTTTATTGGGATGACAAAGAATTGAAAGGGGTGCATCCCTCAATCTGAACACACCATATTTACATCAAAGAGGGATGTAAGCATGTGCACCAGCCCCATAAGAGAATGAACTCAAACTTGAAGGACATAGTAAAGGATGAATTATAGAAGTTGCTAGATGCAGGGTTCGTATACCCCATATCAGACAATGAATGGGTGTCTCCTCTTGTCTCAGTCCCAAAGAATAACGGGAAATGGAGGATCTGCGTGGATTATAGAGAGTTGAAAAAAGTCCCAAAGAAATACAATTTCCATTTCCCTTTCATTTACCAAGTCTTGGATGGTCTTGCAGGGAAAAAGTTATTCTCTTTCCTAGATGGATTCAGAGGTTACAATCAGATCCAGATCATCCATAAAGATAAAGACAAGACCACATTCACATGTCCTTTGGGCACCTTTTCTGATAGATATCTTCCATTTGGCCTATGAAATGGCCCTGCCACTTTTCAAAGAGTGGTCCTGAGAATTTTTGTTGAGCTTGTGGATGATTCTGTGTAAATCTACATGGAATATTTCACTCCCTATGGGTATGACTTCCAAGAGGCCCTCTCCAAACTAAGAAAAGTCCTGAGGAAATGAATCTCTCTCTAAGTCATGAGAAGTTTGAATTCTTGAGGAAGGTAGGGATTGTCCTTGGCCACTCCATATCTCACGCAAGGATACAAGCATACCCAAAAAAAACTATTATCATAAAAAGGGTGCATATTCCTCAAAAGCAGAGAGATGTCATGAGTTTCTTGGGCTTGGCTGGTTACTATAGGAGATTCATCAAGGATTTTAGCAAGGTGGCTTCACCATTTATTGGATTGTTGGCAAAGTACTTTGAATTCTGTTGGTAAAGTCTTTGTCAAGAGGCCTTTGAAATCATAAAGGAAAATTTGACCACAAACCCTATACTTCGACGTCCCAACTGGGTTGTGCCTTTCCATATCCATACTAATGCATCAGATAAAAGTGTGGAGGGAAGCTTTGGGGAAAATGGATGATAAGTTTCTATATGCCATTTATTTCATCATCAAAAATATGTCTAAGGTTGAACTGAAGTACATTGTCACCCAGAAAGATATTTTAGTTGTTGTCCATTCCTTGAATAAATTCAAATATTATGTTACCGAGTGCCAAACTTTTGTGCATACTGACCATGCAGAAATTAAATACTTAATCAACAAACCTGATGTGAATGCTAGAATTATTATATGGCTATTATTGTTGCAACACTTTGATTTGACCATTATTGATAAGCCACGGAAAGAAAATGTTGTTGCAGATTTTCTGTCTAGACTCACTTTCCCTGCAGATAATGAAGATATGGTTGATGATCAACTTCCACATGAGGAATTATTTTTTATCTCAGTACTCTGTCCCTAGTTTTCATACATAACAAACTACCTGGTTGCTGGGAGGTTTCCTCCAAATCTTTCATCCAGGGAGAAGAGAAGAATTGTAAGAAAGGGTGCCCCTTTCACTTGGATTGGTGGCAATATTTTCGAACTAGGACCAAATTAGATCCTAAAGAGATGTGTCAGGGAAGAGGAATTTTTTGATATCCTCTTAGCATGTCATGATGGGCCCTATGGGGGTCATTGTTTTGGTAAGAGGACATATTTCAAAGCCTTGCAAGCTGACTACTATTTCCCTACTCTCCATCAAGAAGCCACAAGATACACCAGTAGATGTGATCAGTGTCATAGGATGGGGAAACCTACAACCAGGGATGAAATGCCTCTACAACCTCAGGTGTTCTTGGAGTCATTTGACAAGTGGTGCATGGACTTCATTGGGCCAATTGATCCACCATACGGATAAAATAAATACATCATAGTATGCACTAGTTATTTGACCAAGTGGGCTAAGACAAAGGTTTCCAAGGAAGCAACAAAAGAAAATGTGGATGAATGTTTTAGAGAGAATGTGTTCTACAATTTTGGATATCCCAGGGAGATAGTCACCGATCAGGGGGCTCAATTCACATCCCATATTCTTTAGAATCTCATAAGGAAACACAATATCAAGCACAAGGCTTCTACTGTGTATCACCCTTAAGCAAATGGGCAGGTGGAAGTGACCAATAGAGCATTAGATAATATCCTTACCAAAGTTGTGAGCAAGAACAAAAGATATTGGGCAAAAAGATTGGTGGAGGCCACTTGGGCCTACAACACCACCTAGAAGACAATTATTGGGTTTACTTCATATTATCTGGTTTATGGAAAGAAAGATTTTATTTCTATTGAATTTGACTATAACACCATCGGAATGGAAACTAAACTAGATTTAGATATCGTAAGGGCACATAAATAAATAATGATTCAAATAAATGGTTTGGATGCATTTAGGATGAAATACCTCCTTTACACTGAAGTGATACATCTACAAAGGAAAGTCTAGCATGACAAACACATCAAAAGAAGACAATTCATGAAGGAGATTGGGCTTTGCTCTATGACTCCAGATTTAAGGACTTCAAAGGAAAATTAATGACCAGATGGTTAGGACCATATCGGATAGAGAGATGCCATGAAAATGGAAAATGGATTTGTTCAGATCAGAACCATAGATGAGGAGGGGATCCCTATGATTCTCAATGCTTATAGGCTAAAAATGTACAAGAGGCACATGTCCAAGGCATAATTCATCAACACAATTAGCAGGGAAGTGAATTTAATTAGGGGCCTCATAGCTTCTAGTCCATCTCCCTCCTAGAGAAAAGGAAAAATAAAAAATAAAGAGGCCTGGGTGAAAAAAAAATGATTATGGGGATTCACTGGCCCAGGGTCGGAGTATAAGAAGCAGCATGGTGGCAGTCATAACTATTTCTGATGGGGAAATCCCTGGAGTCGGTAGGACTTCCAAGGTGGGTATAAACTGGTTATGAATGTTATGGTGGCTTTTGCGTGGGGGTGTGATACTCTGACCATGGTGACGAGGGACTACTGCCATGGGAGAAAAAATGAATGGGTTGGTCGGGGATGTAGTGCATCGTTTGCAGTCTTTGTACACTTACCAAAAGAATAAAATAATGGGGTTTGGTTTGTGCAAAACACAGAGAAGGGTGCCCAAAAAATATGAAAGTGTTCGCTCATTGATGATGTGGGGAAGGTTTTTTGCTGAGGGTGGGGGCCCCATTGGTTGGTCTCATGTGTGAGGTTGATGAAGCAGACGAAAAAGTATCGCAGATGGGTTATGCTGACGGAGGTATGGTGGGCCAAATGTGAGGCACGGTAGTGCGCTTTTGATCTGCTTGTACAACCTGGTCATCTAGGAAAGCGGTTTTATTTCATATGGTAAAACTTTACCTTAATGCATGGTGAGTGAATGGGCATGAGGTGCTTCTCAGACTACAGTGGTATGGCCATGGCATCACTTTTGCTATGATGTATGGTTTACTTTGGGTGATGAGCGCCATGGAGGGGAGGCTCTACTATCCAACAATGATGCTTATCATGTGCAAGGTGAGGTGATGATAAACATGGTCGTAAGTGTGGAACATATGGATGATTTCTAATGGAGAAATGATGTCAGGATATGCAGAGTTTTTCCATGACTCTATCATGCTGGGGTTAGAATGATACTTTCTCTAGAACTTTCAGTGGATGGAGCTATGGATGGTTTGCAAACTACCTCCAAAAACAAATCCCCCAAGTGAAATCATCTTCTTTATTCAAATATTATTGAAAGACATGTGCTTTGAAAAGAAGATGAGAGAGGGCATACCTGCCGGCGCTGAAAATTAATTTTTTCGAGTGTCAATATGTGGCACCGCCCTTGGGCATTATGGAGCGCTGATCAGAGTGTTTCTTTCAGATTAGTGATTGGGCCTTCTGAGCTCTTGTTATGGTCCTCCAAAGTCTCTAAAAAGGGAAACATATAGGTGAATAGGGCTCTTATTCAGTGCATTTGTGTTTGTTGAGTATTTGAGAGGTCAGAGGCTTCTACGGAGCACTTCTTGTCATTGTGATCAGCCTGAGTACACGGGATTAGAGATTTCTTGTCCAGGTAAACTCCATAATGTCCTACATTTTAATTTTTTCAGTATGGGAGTGGCAAGGTCCATACAATACTAGTTTTTACAGATTCTGAGCCATTTTTTTCACTGAGTGCGTGGGTGATCAGGGTACTGGCGCGCCTTTTGTGCGTAGAAGATGTGCCTGTCTGAATTTTTTTCGCGCCTTTTGCTCGCCTATGAGAGGAACAGGTGCGCCCTCCTCTCACTTATCTGAGGGATAGGCGCATAGAGATCCGAGGCAGTTTTGCAAAAATAATTTGGAAATTTTTCCTATTTTTGGTTATTTTTATGCTGCTGATGTGCTCCTTTTTTGATGACAGGATGTTGTGGAGGGAGTGAGATTGGCCTGAAATATGCACTGCTTTGGCTTCCGATGGTCAGAAGCGCCAACAACTGGAGTGATGGGGTCTCTTGAAATTCATGGAGAATGACCTTCTTCAGTCATAGGATTGACTTCTGTGCTACCTAATCTAGTGTTGGAATAGGCGGTGCAAGGTGATGGTGCTACGTGGGCGCGACCTCACTATCCATCCCAAGACAGATATCTACTTTGTGACCAGGCTACTACCTCAGGGTGAGGCGCTTCGATATCCACTTCCCTCTGGGTGGGTGGATCTTGATCAGTTCCTAGCGCGTCATTGTGGCACGACGCCCCTTATAGAGAGGTGCATAGCTATTTCCACGGTGACATATTTTTCCGAGTGGTGTGCTTCGGCTCCGTAGGTTGGTGTCTTCCGCCAGCTAAGGGTCGGGAATTTTTTTGACTTTGCCCATTTTTTTTATGACGGGATGTTGGCATAGCTTTACAAGGTTCGGGATGGATCAAAATTTTTTACCTGCGCCAGCATTTTATGCAACATTATGTACGAGCGGGTGGTGTTGCTGAGAGTGGTTTTGGCGGTGCCTACTGGGGGGTTACGGGAGCCTCGAATGAGGAGGTGGGCTCCTGTGATGCCCCGAGGGGGTGGGGGTAGGGTGGGGAGTTACTGGAATGGCACCAAGAAGGCTTGGTTTGAGGCCAACCCTCAAATTTTCCTGCCCTTCCCTTATGCAGGGATGGATTTCCGGGGGGATCCGGACATGGGTCTTCCTGCTGGATACGCATGGGGGCCAGCAAGTATGCTTTTGCATTTTCTGCATTATTTTAGTATTTATGTTTATGTGTGTATTTATGATGAAACTTACATAGTTTTTGGTACTCTTAGAGAATTTGGAAAGGTTGGTCATCATGTGGCTCAGTTGGCTAGCCACCAGCCGATTCGGCGACCACAAGGAACTCTCGGGGGGCAGGGAGGAGATCCTGCCCAGCCTCTAGGTGGAGCATCGGGTGGTGAGGCTAGCCCTTCGGGGGAGGGTAGCAGCTCAGTTGCCACTGAGACTGATCCTGAGCAAGCTCGTGTTAATGGGGCAGAGGCTCGTGTTGCTAAGCTGATTGAGCCGGTGGAAGTTCTGGAGAATGCCTGGGATCGAGTCGACCGCTTGACCCATGGGATGCATACTGAAGGAATTTTGGATGACCGCGAGGATATATGGTTGCAGACCTTGATGGCCAAGGAGAGGAGCTATCAGCCAGTTTTACGTCGGGTGGCGGTCTCGGTGTTGATGGTGGCTCCAATAGTGGTACCAGGAGCGAGAGTGGGTCCAGGTGCCCCACCTAGGGGAGCACCGCCCTAGAGTATTTTTGTACATGGGGAAATAAACCGTATGAGGACGCTTCCCCTATTTCTGACGACTTATATGTGTATATTTTGTGCTGACAGATGGGTCAGAGACACTATTTTTTGTACTCAGACACATACATTGATATATATATATATATATATATATATATATATATATATATATATATATATATATATATATATATATATATATATATATATATATATATATACGAGAGATATTTTTTGCGGCTCTACATGGTGTGCCCCCTATTTTTGCTTATGGATTATGTTATGCTGGTGGATATCTATGTTTTCTATGTTTTTTTTTTTTTATGTATGATGGTTTATCCGAGATGCATTCCATTTTAGAATATTGTTAGCTATGCGATCAGTTGTTCGGTTTTGACTCCTTGGTACATGTGTGAATGTAATGTAGTCAAATTGTTTGCTTAATCTTTTTGCACGCAAATATTTTCTAAATAGATGTGGATCTCTTGTCTCAAATGTTTGGTTTAGTTGCGACACTACAAACTGGGAATCAAGGTAGATATGATATGGTGTATGCTCTGATGGAGGGCATTGCACATAAGTCTGAAAATGACATCATATTCTACCTGATTGTTTGTTGTTGAACCGATGCACATACAATTGGTGCAGAGTGGTGATCGATCATGGTGATAGATAACAAAATCGACTGCTGCTAAACTTTGAGACCATCTTGATGCTCCATCAGCAAATCCAAAGTACGAGTCGGGTTGGTAATCCATTGTGAGACTTGAGCACGTTTTGTAACAAGTATTTTGGTAAAAATTTCAAATTTATTGGGTTTGTGTATGTTGACTCTAGGGCAAGGCCTCCTTGGCCCTTATGGATAGAATTTCCTGAGGTAAAGGCCGTTGACGGGGTTGTTGAGGCATGTCCTGTCTGGTTCAGTCAAGACGTATGCCCCCTTGAGGAGGCAATGTTTTATGATGTAGGGTCCTTTGCACAGGGTTTCGAACTTTCCTAGCCCTAGGGCTTCTTTTGCAACATTGTAGTAGAGAACTAGTTCTCTGTCAACGAATGAGTGGGGATTGATGTGGCAGTCGAATGATGCTTTTACCATTTTCTTGTGGGCCTCATTGTGTTGCAGTGATTGTCATCGGCTTTCGTCAATGAGCTCTAGTTGTACTACATGTTGTTCTAGAGTTTGGGTATCATCAAGGAGTTCGATGGCGGCATGTAAATTCAAGATCTCACGTTCAATGGGAATCATGGCTTTGACTCCGTATACCAAGTGGAAGGGAGTGACACTAGTGGAAATCTTCACAGTCATTCGATATGCCCATGGGGAGGAGAAGAGAATATGGTGCCAGTTTGTTTTATGGTTATTCACCATGAGTTGTAACATTGTTTTTAGGACTTTGTTTATAGCTTCTACCTGTCCATTGGATTGGAGGTAGTATGGTGAAGCGAATTCATGGGTGAATATGAGGTGATAAGATATATCCTCGAAAACTTCATTCTCGAAGTGTTTCCCATGGTCGGAGACTAACTCCTTAGGAACACTAAACCGGGCAATCATGTGGTTAAATAGAAATCGAGCGACGGTTTCTGTGGTGTTGTCGTATGTGGGCATGGCTTCCACCCACTTAGTGAAATAACAGACAACCACTATGATGTATTTATGATTTCTGGAAAATGCGGGGTTGCAATTCATGAAGTCGATTCCCCATTACAAAAGGGGTCAGTAATGATGACGAGGTGCAGAGGAGCGGGAGGGGCTCTTGCCTTACGAGCGAAGCGCTGGCATCGCTCACATCTCCTTGTTGTTGTAATGCAATCGCAAAATAGGGAGGGCTAGAAATATCTTGTCCATAGGACTTTTTGGGCAGTGGCCGCCACAAGCTCCTCCGTGGAAGTCATTAAGGGCTTGTTCCGCTTGGTCGTGAGTGAGGCATGACGTAAAATAGTGTTGATGTCACGTCGGTACAAAACATCTCCCATGAGGAGATATCGGGGGGCCTAATGGCGTATGTGCCAATGGTCATCTCGAGTGAGATGAGGTCTGAAATTTTGAGTTTGTAGGAAGAGGAAAATTTCTCCGTACCAAGGGTTGTCAGTTTCTACAAAGAAGAGATGTTCATCCGGTAGAGAATAATTCACTGGTGATCCCTTGGTATCCCTTGGGAGGTTGTAATAAACTCTGCTAAGATGAGTGCCTTTTTTCTTTTAGGGGAATGAAACTGTAAGTCATATTCTTAGAGAATGACTATCTAGTGCGTGTACTTGTGGTTCATTAAGCGGTGCATGAGAAGATATTGATGGGAATAACATCCACGATGACCAGAGTGGTCTTTAAGATGATGTAGTGGCGAAGCTTTTGGACTACATGTATTAATGTTATGGTAGTCGTTTCTTCAGGTTCATATCTTAATTTTGGGCTTGCTAAGGTTTTACTAACGTAATAGATTATGTGCTCCTTCCCATCCGGCCCTTCCTCAATCAATACTCCAACCAAGGAGGTCTCGAAGCTGATAGATAGAGGATATAATATTTGTCATAGTCTCGGGGACTGATGATAGATGTTGAAGAAAATGTTTTTTTCAGCACATCGAATGCTTGTTGGGCATGATCATCCCATTTGAATGGGATTTCCTAATGAAGGAGGCATAGGAACAATTGAGTGCAAGTGGTATAATCTGGAATAAAGTGCTTCAGAAAATTGGCCTTCCCCTATAGGCTTTGTAGTTGCTTGAGGGTTCGAGGTTGGGGTACCTCTTTGATGGCTTGGACCTTGAGGGGTTCCACGTGAATTCCTTGCTGGGACACAATAAAACCTTAGAGTCTTCCTTCTGTGACATAGAAGACAAACTTGAGGACGTTCAAGCATAGGTTGTATTGACAACATCGTTGGAATACCAATCACAGATCCTCAAGATGGTATGAGCACTTCCGCGAGTGTACGGTAAGGTCGTTAATGTAGGCAAGGATAAGGTGTGCCAAGTCATGAAATATATAGTTCATGGCCCTCTGGAAGGTGGCTCCAGCATTTTTTAGGCAAAATAGCATTACCTTGTATGCGAATGTGCCCCAGGGGGTGGTAAACACAGTTTTGTACTAGTCTGTATGGTGTATTTGAATTTGGTTGTACCTCGAGAATCCGTCCATAAAGGAGAGAGAGCCTCGTGAACCGCACAAGCATCGATGACCTAGTCGATGGATGGGGTGGGGTAATTGTCCTTGGGACATGCTTTTTTCAAATCCCAAAAATCGGTGCACACACGTATTGTGCCCTGTTTTTTCATGATGAGAACAGGGTTGGAAACCCAATATTTGTAAGAAATTGGGTAGATAAATCGGCTTTGCGAAGCTTGTTGATTTCTCGTTTTATTGCTTCTACCTTTGATGGGTTCAGTCGACGTTGTTTTTGGCGTACTAGTGGTACGTCATGCCAAGTGTCAATATGGTGCTCTACGATAATGGGACTGAGCCCACGCATTTCTGAGTAGTCCCACGCAAAGATATCTCAATACTCTTGTAGCAACTGGGTGTAAGAGTTTATTTCTTCTGGAGAGCATACTGCCCCCAGTAATATTTCTTCGACTCTACTAGGATTTTGGGATATGTTCACCTTAGCGTTAGGTGAGATGTTTGACATATTTCCTTCCTCGAACGCATCCGACGCTGGGATAGGGTTCTTGAACCAATCGACTTTCCCTGATGGAAGGAAATATTTCAATTCAATCGCATAGATCTCTTGTTCTTTTGTCTTGTCAGGACTAGACATTTGGTTGGGGAGAAAAATCAAATGGTGATGCATTGCATCCCATGGATAATCCGGCTCCGTCATGGCTTCTAGGATGTCCTCATCTAAATGAAATAGGGATCCTAAGGGCGATTGAGCCTGCATAAGGTTATGCTGAAGAGGTTCAATCTGCACGTAGCTATTTGATAGAAATGAGAATGATTCCATCGTCGATGTAATGGAACCAGATGCGGTCGACAGAGTGTAAATAGATTGGGTCTACACTGTCATTGATACAACTAATTTCATAGTTGCAACTAAATCGACACCTATGGCAGATGAGAAGAAAACTCAAGTCATAGTTCTGATGAACGTTAATATGGATCATATATGGTGTATCATGTTGTCGACATTTGGTGGGGGAAGAATCTCTGCGATGGGAGTTATTGTAAGCGCAAGTTTGGGTCCCCCGTTAGGATGGTCAATTTCCTAGTGGTGGAAATTGTGTTTGGTACATAGGTGGCTGAATGTTTCCATTAGCAGGCATGCCTCTGGTTTGTGGTTATGGCCAGTGGAGATGGTGCATGGTACCACTATGCTAAATGAGTAGATTGTGTGGGAATCAACACTACTCTTCGTCCCAGATGTGGATGCTTGGAAAGGATTTGTGGTAGAAGATGAGGTCTTCTTCTTCCATTTCTGTGTTGTTCGCTTGGGTGTGTCTAGATCTTTTGGGGAGTGTTGACTTAACGTTGCTCTTGCCTCTCTTAGCTTGGGTAGATGCGCACATTTAATTGTATGATGAAAGTGGGAACAAATCCATAAATAAGTAAGCGTGATCTTCTCTTGGTTAGAGAGAATTTTCTGTGGGAGAGAAGAGACTGTGCGAAAATTGTTTGTGAGGTGCTTCAATTCTTTGCATTGATTGACCCGGTGGCCAATCACATTGCATAGTCTTCATTTTATCCTAGGTTGGACATGGTTCATGCTTGGTTGGTGTGCCATCCTAGTTTTCCCATCACGCTGATGTGGGTGTGGGGTTGCTAGCCTTGGGGTGATATAATTTATATACCGTTTGAGGAGATCGTCCTCTTTCTTCTCTAATGTATGAATCATATCAATTAGAGGATGAACTTGTGGGATATAGGTACAACACTGTCCACAATGATTTCCTTGACATACCGGGAAAAATAGCCTAGATATGGGGTGCCTATCGTGCTCAGTTGGTGGCCTGATGGGGTACCAGTAGCGTAGTGCTTCTAAGTCAGGGCAGGTAGCGACCACATGATTAGGAGTTTTACATAACGCACATGTTGGTATTTGCTGAAGAGAGCAGTTGGGGGTAACTAAGGGTTCCCTGATTGGTCGCTTTTCAGCTGACAGGAAGATGATGGATATGCCCGTCACATCTTCTTGGGTTGTGGAGTTGTTCATAGATTCTGAGTCTGTGTCATCTTCTTCAGAGAGGCGGACTATCGCTAAGCGCAAACTAGCTAGTGCTAAGCGGAATCAGGGGATATAGTGGCAATTTTCTAAAATTTGGTTATTGGCACATAAAGGGCATGTGAACTAGGCTGCCTAGAAAACAACATAATAAACATGCTTTATAGGATACCATCTATGGATGAGTTCCAGGGCTGCGCATTCTTCGATGAAGTGACTACGTTGATCGCACAATGTGTAGCGTATGACAGGAGGAGAAAATATGAATGAGAGTCTTCCAGGCGACTGTCGTTCCTCCTGTAGGTAAAGGATGGTGCAAGGTCCATCTCTAGATGACTGGGTGGAGGGATTATCTTGATAGGACCACTTGATGGCATGTAAGGCATCCCTATATCATAGGATTTCTAGGTAATGATGGGTATAGTGTCTATAATTGCTGCAGATAGCACATGCATGATTGGTACGCAATTCTTTGACTTGAGATTTGGTGGCAGGTTCCTTTTTACAGGAATGTGGTGTCGCGATATCTGTCGTAGAGCTAAAGAGAAGTTTTAATTCATCCAGCTCTGGGAAGATGTGGGTAGGGTTTCCTACTACATCACATATGGCGTAACCTAGTGATTCCCATTACATGGTGGGAGTCTCCACCATATTTCCTCTTCGCTTGGTTTTCTTAGTTGTAATCATTGGTTTTGGAATGGAAATTTCCTTTGCAGGGATGTGTTCGACAGTTTCCTGAATGGGTGGAGCCTCCTTGAGACTGAGGGGCTTTAACCTTGTAGCAATGATGTGTGTGGCTCCCATCCCATTAGGGGGAATGATGTACCAAACTAGTATTGCAAAAGATATGTTTGGTAACACCACGGTGGCCAAGACCTGCTGGGATACAAAACCATCTGGGGGTATAGGATAGCGATTTGGGAGGCGACATAGGCTAGAGAGGCTTGCCTAGCTGAGGACTCAGTGTCAATACTACTCATGTCCATGTCCTGACTAGATTCATTGCTTGATGTGGATATCATGCACACCAGAGCCCTTGTGACATCAGGTATGATAGGTGGATCTCCTAGGAATGACTCTAGGATGGACGATGGTTTGAACTGGTCAGGGCCATATTCTTGATACCGTGAAAGCGTGTCCGCAGACGTGTCTACGTAGGGTATAATGAAATCGATATTTTTTAGCGGCCGCTTTTCGCTATGTGTCAATTGGTTGATAGTAATGATTCGGTCCTCATGGGGGAACATCATAGTTTGGAAGACGGAGGAGGTGATGGCTGACATGGTGTACATATAACTTTGGCCAAGGAGTATACTGTAATCCAATTGGGCGTCCAAGACTCCAATCTCTATCAGGATCTTCTTTGCGGCTAAGAAAATAGGGACATTTTGGTAGAGACCAATGGGGGCTGAAGGGCAACCATTGTATGCTCTAAGCGTGATGTCTGATGGCTTTAGTTCGGGTGACCCTAACTTCTGCTAAACGTTCTTTGACATGATGCATGTGGATTCACCTTCTTCAATGATACATTGGTGAATAGTAATGTTTTGGAATGACACTGGTATCCAAAAGGCGACCATTGAAGGAAGCCTAGGGGTGGCTATATCTAAATAAAAAGCCATTAGATGCGAATCAGCAGGGTTAATGGTACCTAATGCAGAAAGTAATTATTTCTGCGTATTTGGGCATGACTGTAATACCTCCAAAGCTGACATAGTGGTGGGAGATTCAGCTAGATCATCCACAATGCTATAGTTATGGGCTTCTTTAGAGTATTTTCCTGCTCACCTAGTTGGTTTCTTAGCCATTTTTGGCAAAGGTTCAATAGGCATATTTGATATGGTCAAAGGTGTTGTTCATGCACTAGTACTAGCCCCTAACGTGTTGGTGTCAGGTGGGGTGTCATAATTTCAATTTTGTGTCTAAAAAAACATTTCCTCGCCAGTCATGTAGTTTTTGTGGCTGTTTTTCCGAAGTCGTCAGGATTTTGTTGCTACGTGGTAACTGTCCCTTGATGGGGGAAGGGCTCCTACATGACTGCTATCTGCTGGGAGGATCCCCCCTATCCACAGTTACTCTGTAGATTTTTCATTTCAAGGAGGTCGGGATAGTGGTGAGTGTAATGGGCGTACTCACCACAGATTCAACAAGAGTGGTTTGTTTAAAGGATTGGCCTTTTGGCCTGTGGGAGTTTCTTGGCTCCCTGTTTTGATTTCGGTTGGAGTTGCCTCCAGCCTGAGATCACGGAGTGCATTGTTGATTGTTTCCCCCCTGCCCAAGATTTCCCTTAGGCTTGCTTTTTCCTTTTTTCTTAATCGTGTTTGGAGGATAATTTGGGTTCTCCTGGTTTTATGGTTGGCGTAGTTGGTTTTGGGGGGGTTACACGAAGTTCAACTACACATTATTCTGCATGGGCAGATTTTGTGCTGGGGACTGAGCATATTGCGGTCCCTGGTTTATAAATGGCTATTGGGGGGGAGCTCTTCTATTATCATGTATATCTGCGTACTGGGTCCCCTGAGCTGAAGGATAGGGTACTCCCTACTGATGGTGATACGATGACGCCCTACTAGTCAAATTTTGCGGAGGCATGTGATGACTTTTGTAGCCAGGTCGTGGTATGTTCTGGGTTGAATCATATGTGTAACGGGGGCATTGAACATTGTTAATTAGGTGACTTTGGGTCAATTAACCAATTAAACCGTCTGCATATTTCGATGCGCCTGGAAATTCTTTGTAAGTTTGTAGGCGCGGGGCGTTTGACAAGATATTGTAAATATACCCTGACTGCGTATAGATCAGCTCAAGCTGTTGGGCCTTACTGATGGCGTCCTCTTCAGATAGGGGATTTTGTTGCATCACATCCTTTGAAATCTCTGTGATGAGAGTTTTCAGGAATAGGTCTAACAGAACTCGATCGTCGAGTTTGGCTTCGCACAAACTACAACACCGCCACCATTCGTAGACATGGTCTGAGATATGGACAGTGGGGATTTGCCTAAAGTAGGTTAGTAATTCCATTCCGGAATAGTGGTGGATGGATAACTTAAAATAGGTCAGGAACATAGTGACGAGGGTGTTAAAGGTTCCAAGTCTAGCAGAGGGTTTCTCCACATACCATTTCGCTAGCACTCCGGTTAGAGTGCGTTGAAAAAGTCTTAGTCGAATAGTGTCATTAATGATGTTGTTCGAAGAACACCACTAGTGGAAAGTCATAACATGATTTATGGGGTCTTCTGCTTGCTTCCCTTCAAATTTTGGAATGTCTGAAGGGAGCTTCGTGGGCATGGGAGGCCATATGGGGTTGTGAGAAAATAGGTCGTTTGTCAATTTGATTAAATCTGGTAGATTTAACGAGGCTAAAAATGGTGACTGCGAAGTTGTAGCCATTGCGACTTGTGAAAACACAATGTTCTAGTTAGGAATGGGGTTTTTATGTGATGTACC
The DNA here is from genome assembly GCA_034641835.2 of Pinus albicaulis. Lineage (NCBI taxonomy): Eukaryota > Viridiplantae > Streptophyta > Pinopsida > Pinales > Pinaceae > Pinus > Pinus albicaulis. Next base: position 597,377,373 of record CM076579.1, on the reverse strand, counting down.
CTACTGTTCGTTCACCTGCCTTCCCGAATGGGTAGCACTCCTCTGCCCGCTAGGGGTTGTGGGAGGAGTGGTGTGTGGTGACCCTGTGGGGGTGTTCGCTAGTGTGGTGTTGGGAGACCAACTCGGGTTCCCAACTAAATACGCCCTGATAAAGGATGAACCAATAAGGGTGGTAGTGTTTCGTCTTTGACGCCTAAATGGCGAAAGACCTGGAACCCCTCCCGGTAATGGGGGAAGGTCCAAAAGATGTCTAGATCGACGAGGTCCCATTGGGTTCGTTTTGGCGTCGACTAGGTATGGCTTTGGAAATATCTGAGAGGATAGAGATTATAATCAAAGCAAAATTCTGATCGCATACATAAATAAAAAGAAAAAATAAAATAAATTTTCCCCTAAGATTAATCCTATGTGATCAATCAATCAAAAAATATGGTTTTTGTTGTTTGCGTATGATACTCAAATCATAGAAGACCTAATCATCCTCACACACTCAAATGTAACTGGGCCTTGAGAAGATATCTTGCGAATGCTGGCACAACGTCCCGAAGGAACTGGCGATGCCACTAATCAATCGAAGAAAATCCACCAAGGTAAGGGTAGAGGATCTAGTGCTTGCATGCACCATCACCTATAGGGAAAGGATGCCCTAATTTTGGCCACTAAGCACCACCATCCTACGCGAGTGTTTGAGTCTTTGGCTTCTTGGTAGTTCAACTAACAATACCGGGTATCAGCCGGATCAGGTAGCTCCAACTGATATCGCACTCACTGTGCCTAAGCCTAACCCCCTCTGAATCAGATCTCTGTTTCACTCGGGTTTTATTTTCCGTGGGCTTATAGGTGGATTTGAAAGCTTCCTAAATAGTCAACTTCTATGTTTCAATATGAATCATGACCAAGGCATCTTATTGGAGGCCTACCCCCTTGATCCTAACTTAGACTATAACTTCTTTTGTGGCCCCTGTGGGGAGAATTTAGTGAATTTTGTTAAGTTAGTTTTAGATGTCTTTACTTTGCTTAGGGTGTGGATGTGTGTGAGAAAAATTTGAACAAGCACATAGTTTGAACGTGTGGATATGCGATGATCCTTTTCAAAATCCCCTATTTAAACTATGTTCTATTGTTCTTTACTTAAAAGAAAAACATGCGTGGATATGGGCCACTTTCAATTTTTCCTAGTTAATATATGTGATCAACTATAGGGAGATGGTGAGCTGTGAATAGAGAGTGTTCATATGCTTTCCTAGGATCACCGAAGGGTGCAAAGACAGCAGAGATTACTTTCTCTTCTATCGACAATTCAATCCTAGTCTCGAAATCCTAGTGCAAAAATTGAACTAAACTAATGCCTTTTACACTAGAAAAAAGAGCTAGCTAAGCATGTGTGGACTTCAGCCATTTACTTTGGCTAATTACCTAGGTGTTTTGGCAAAACATAAATTATTTCAGAATTCAAGTTAATTTGCCTCCTATTTAAACTATGTGTTAACTTTGCAAAAGTCAACTTGAAATAAAACTAACACCTAGGCTACTAAAAGAAGCTAAGAATGAGCTTTAGCAAGTTGCGGGGCACCTCAAATAGTGCTGGAAGATGTATTATGACCTGCCAGTCACTTTTACAATAATGAAAAGATGGAATTAGTGGAGAAAATTCCACTTCTGCTTTTTGCTCGCAAAAGGCTGAAACAGGTGCGATTTTTGCATGCAGGTCACCTGTGAACGCGCGCACTGGGACACGCCTGTCTATGAGAAATGCGTGCAATTTTCCTACAAAGTAATTTTTTGGATGTCTTATGCTTCAGTCTATCACTAGGGATGAACTAGGCAATGAAGGAGAGAAAGGGGTCAATTCCAACCAAACTCCATAGCACAAGACGAAGGTCTCTGCAAAAAGGGACAGCCACATAAACTTGGAAATAAAAGTTAGTGGATTCGCCAATAATGTGTTTGTGTGTTTGGTGCACGAATGTACCAAATCACACTTGCTTAAGAGGGGTGGTTTTTCCCTCTTAAGTTATTGTTCATCGCCATAAAATAGATGGATTCAAGCAAGTTAGTGGAACATGCTCAAACATAAACATACTATATAAATAAATAGCATGCATATTCAAACATAAAACTTAAACTAAAACTAAAACAAATAACAAAAAAGCTATAAATAGAGTCAAACAACTTCAATAATCCAAACGGCGATGCTTACGTCCCCTCTTATGGAGTTCTGGTAGGAAATGAGGATGAAACTTTAACACACTTTCCAAGGGGCCCTCGAAACTATGGAGCTCCAAGTCTCGATGCAAGGATGTCTTTACTTCTGAGTTGCCTTGGCGCAAATTCTCCCTCACTGTACTATGGTGGACTTAATTTTTTGGATGGCCAACAACTGAGTCCCCTCTATCTCTGCTCCGGATCACACACTTTTGGTATTGCTTGGGGCAATTATGGTCAACATAACAATGTGCTCTCATATAGTTCATCTCTTAGTGGAATTTTATAGGAGAATTCAAATCCTCCTTTCGTCTCTTGGTATATTGTGGATAGTGACCCAAGAGAAGAGGGTGATTCCATTGTGTGCCACATTTATTCCATTTTGTGCTCCCTTGAGGTCCTAAGGAGGCTTGGGTGGTTGTCCTTAGGCGGCTTCAAGTGTGGAATCAATGTCCTAGAGTGTGCCTTGTTGTCCCAGAAAGTGACTTCTGCCACTCCCAGGATTGTGTGCCTTTTTTAGAAAAAGGCGCATAAAGGCACACTTATTGAAGAGTTTTTCACGCAAAGGCACTTTTGAATGGTTCTTCCTATGCACAGTTTTATTTTTCCTTTCAAACCTTAGATATTTTTAAATACTTTAGATTCTCTAATGTCTTTCAGGCTTGTAAATCCTTCTGCCTAACATTAAATAATGTCATATTTGCTTGTCTGATTTTCTAGTGATAAGATTCATTTCAAAAACAATTAAACAAAGGATGAAGTTGGTAACCCAAAAAGGAGGTTCAATCATCGATCAATTGTGCCTACAAGAATTGTTACATGAAAACCTGTAATCGCTACAGGAAGCTTCATAGAGTGCTACAGGGTGCTGAGAAGGGGCATGCAAGAAACCAAAAGGGTCAATTAGCTCAGAAAATGCCACCCTAAATTCCAAAACATTAGTTTAAAGAGGTAAGTGGTCATCACCTCAATATCTCCATCAATTTAAAAAAAAATCTCTTAAATTGTCTGCATGTAGTAGTGTAAAAATTGACGTAATTTAGAAAGTCGTGTGAAGAGGTAGCGAGTAAGACATCGATTTTGAAGTGTTAATATTGTTATGACCCCCTGTCACCAGTGAATTTGACACAAAGGCCATAGAATAAATACCTATTTAACCCAAGTTAGACACCTCAAGAGAAATGCGGGGAGGGTTTAATAGAAGGGAACCTACAGACACCAAAATAATTCAATTACACCCTCTTGTAGTAAACATTTTTGGGAGGCATCAATGGTTAGGTTTCTTTGAGCTCCTGAGGCGATATGATGATGAGATAGCTTGAGAATTTGCAATGGCTCTACACTCTCAAGAATATGTCAGTGCCACTATTGTGGTAAGGGGACTAGCCATAACCATCACTCCTGAATCAAGTAACCACATTACCCCTAGGAATCAAGCGGAATAGAGAAGACAGGGTCACTAGTGCCACTGCCAAGAAAAAAATTTTATCCAAAGAGAACCACATAGAAGACAAAAATGGGGTGATAAGGGAAATTTTACCTTTTCCATGGGATGAGGTAGCCTACCAAATCCTGAAATACATTTCTTGTGAAGGTAGATTGAGTGTAGTCTAAGGCTACTATTTCAGATTGTTGCATGAGCTTAGATTTAAGGAGGATTTTCCTTTGGAACAAAGATTGAACATACCCTACTTCCTCCTCCACTCCATTAGAGACATGAGCCAAATGGTTAGAGAAGGAAAACATCAGAACCTGCCTCATCATGGCTTGATTAAACTTATAGTAGAAGATTCCCTAAACAAGCCAATAATTCTTATGTTATGGTATATTTTTATAGACATGGACAGAGAGACACTAAAAGGGACCCAGAATATCGGTCGTGGAGATACCCCTGCCTCTATCCCTGGAGATAGGGATATTAGAATAGAGGAGGAAGAAAATGAGAAAACCTAAGAAGAAGAGATGGAGATAGAGGAAGAAGGAGAAGAGGAAACAAGGATAGAGGAAGGAGAAATGGAGGATATAGAGGCAGAGAGGAAAGGCATTAAGGAAGAGGAAGAGAAGGAAGTAGAAGAGGAGGCTTTGAGCCCCAAAAATACCACTGAAATATCCCCTCAACAAACTAGTCTATCACCAGGAAACACTGAGGATGAGGTGGCTAACACCTTAGATACTTTGATCACCCATATGAATCCCAGGAAGAAAAGATAAATATAGTCTCCTATGTATTTTAAGACTAGAAATAGCACTATGGTGAAACAAGGAAGGGCTCAGACTCCAACAGATGTCCCCATTACCATTGAAGAGTCCCCTAGCCAGAAGGAAGAGATAGGGGCAAAGGAAGGAAAGATTGAAGAAATAACTTCAACAAGAACCTACCCCACATCCTATTTTTAGCTTTTACTACAAGTTCATTGAGGGAGGAAGACTAATCCATGAGAAACTCTCAATCCCTCTCTTTTATGAGCTATATATAGAAAGGGGGTGCACCCACAGGTGCATGCAAATTTCCAAATCCATAAATGTTGAGGATGTGGAGATAATGGAGGAGAAAATTATTGAGATGGGGAAGGGCCTAGCTGATGTCAGACTCACAAAATCAGCGTTGAAAGAGTAGTTATAAGAAGAAAACGAAGAGAACATGAGGTTGAAGGGGAGGTTGCAACAGAAGGACACACAACTTGCCACTATGGAAACTATTTTCATAGAGGCCATGCCATACATACACCCTTCTAATTATTATGCAATTTACTTGAAAGAGCAGTGGTTGAGATTTCATATTAAGACCTTAGCAAGGTATGGATCCTTACCCTTTCAAAATTATATATAGATCATTGATTTTTGTAGGAAGTCTAGTCTATAAGAGAGGGCTAAGATGGCATAATTTCACATGCACAACCTCATTTTGACTAACATGAATAGTTGGGACCCCAATTCCAGATTGGGTGATATGCAATTAATGGCCCTAGCATCTTGGGTAAAAAATGAATAAAAAAGAGAAGAAGAGGTCAAAAGAGTGATGAAAAGGGAAGAAAGAGAACCCCTCCAAATTAGGGCAGAAATCATAAGTCCTAGAGGTATCATCAACAATCACCAAATGATCTCCAATGATGCTGAACTTGCACCAAGATACATTGACACCCAAACATAGTCAATATTACATTTTGATGACACCTACAGATTACAAGGAGAAGAGAGTGTGGAGGCATGCCAAAGAAGATGGCATGCACTACCACTTTTCTTGAATAACAGGGAGTGCCATACTCCAAATAGATTAAGTTTTCCTTAGAAAAGGCACCCTTCTATAAGAGAGAAATTCATAGAATGAAAATCTAGTGGATAGGATTAAAGATAAGCCCACCTTTTTTGTTGGGGCTACATGAAGAGAGAGTTAAAACAGAGGACCAGAAGGAGTGGGATGAAGAATAAACAAATGCAGGGTTCTACCCACCAGAAGGGATTCCTTCTGAGCTACCTTGGGATGTTAGGAAAGCTACTAGAGTTTTGAAGGAAATTAGGAGAGAGGACTAAGTTGCTCAGAGGATCAGAAACCATTTCACTACGGGGGTGATGATGAGGCTCAACATTAGGTATATCTAAATGGGTTACAATGTCACCTTTTATCTTATTAATTCTCTCTCTCTATCACATTTGATTACATTTTGACATATTTTTCTTAGTGAGAAAGGTGTACAATGTTTGTCATGACATGAAGCCTAACATGGTTTAATTGCAGGAAATAAAGGAAAGAAAGTAAATAAAGTTATTTTTTATTCATATTCGATGTTAAGGCTCGGAGCAGACATCAAGAAGAAATTATAGGAAAGTTTTCCACCTTATTAGCTTCCAGAATTACCCCAATATCACCTAAGAAGCTCCTCCAACAGTTTGAATTCAAAGGCAACCGAGCAAGTGAATGTTAAGAGGGAGCCAAGCTCCACACCTCTCGAAGATCAAGGAGACAAATTCCTACTTCTTAGGGAGTTGTTGGTTGTTACCCATTAGTATAAACACACATGAGCAAGATCTCATTAGGATTCAATTTTTATAGGCAGCTAGAGAGCTCTTGAATTTGGATTAGAGATATTTTTTACTATCATTTTGATGTAAGAGCCTTGTTACGAAATGAGAATGAGAATTTGGTTTTCCTCTCATTATTTTGATTTCAGAGGGATGAAGCTCATGGGTTAGGGCCCAATCCATGGGTTGTGGTATGTCTTTTATATCTTTATGCTTCATTTATGCTTCATTATTTTAGTTTATTTCATTGCATTCTAGTAGCATCCTAAAACCATCAAAATTGTGCTCGCACTATCTCTCTCTCACCTCTTCCCTTGGAGTTTGAGGAGAAAGGTCTCTAACCACAGACCAAAAATATTTAGTTTATAATTTCTTGTAAAGGATAAAGTAGTGCTCATTTTTTTTATCATGAATTTGTTGTAAAATAGAGGTTGGATTTATGTTTTAGGTGAATGCTAGCTTAAGTTAAATAGAATTTGATTCAACTCATCCTTTCCACTATTTAACATGATAGTTTGTTAATGGTCAATGCACGATGTATGTATTGGTTATAGGATAGACTATAGCTTAGTAGAAGAACCCTTTTCAACACTGTCATCTTTGAATTCAACCCTCCTTCATTTTCCCTCCCATTCGGCTACCCACGACCTTGTATTGAAAACCATCTTCATGGCCACCGTGAGCAGCCTTCTTGGTGCAAGACATTCCCTCCAAGGGTTCTGAGTTTGGCCAAGGGATTTTTTCACCCCACCCCCCCCATATCCACTTAGATCCACCTTTCCCTCACTCTTCCTCACCTCCATTCCACCATTTCCAACCTCAAGACCCTCTTGTCCAATTTCCTGTAGCATTACAGGACTTCCGATAGAAAAAAAAGGATCCTGTAGCAGCACTGGGAACCACCTTCTTCACTCCATAATCGATACTCCACCTCATCTAAACTTAGGATAGGCCTTAGTGGACCTCCAACTCTGAATTCTTGGTTCAAGAATACCCCTAGGCCAATCAAACTCCTTTTCCTTTTGTTGTAAAATCAATTAGCTTTAGTGTGTTATCCCATCATATAAATAACATCATTAATACAACACCTAGCATGCATTAGGTAAAAGTTAATTCATGATTGATGCAGTGTGTGTGTGAAGACATATTAGTTCCCTTCTTGCAATTTGGTTGAGTAGTTAAGAGAATGAATGCAATCTAGTGCAATTTCCTTTCTTGCAGCTAGAGTAAGTGCTAGTTTCTTCATTGCAAAAGTAGAGGTTAGTTAGATGAATGAGTGCAATCTAGTATGGATTCCTTTCTTGCAGACATAATAGTGTTCATGATTTTTTTTTAGTATTGAGTTGCAATTAGAATTTTGATAGACTCTCTCTCTCTCAGAGTAACAATATTTCTTAGCACCTCATAGTAGAACTAAGATGAGGATGGCATGAGTAGTGCTCATTTGTTGTGCATATAGCACTTTCATCTCCAACATTTTATGAACCTCGAGTTGATAATTAAAGTTGAGTAGCATTCAATGGGAGTTGCAACACTCTTGGTGCAATACCAGGGCTCACCAATTACCATCAGGAAAATAGATATGTGTAATTCGACCTTGCATACATACTACCTACAACAAAGTCCAAATCCTTCATTAAAAGTTTTCCATGCTTTGTTGAAGGAGATATGTGTGATTTGACCTTGCATCCATACTACCTACAACAAATTCCAAAGCCTTCATTACAATTTTTCCATGCCTCGTTGAAGGCCCATGCAGGAAAACTGATTAGATCAAGGACGCTCCAGGCAGGGACTTGTTGGTCTGCAACCTTCCTTGTTAATGATTGGACAAATTCGATGGAAAATCAACTAAGCAACGTCATCACATAATTGGGCTTGGGCCACTCGTTCAATAATAAAGATATTTGAAGGAAACTTAAGATTTATAATTTTTTTAATATTTTTTAAATAATAATTAAATATATCAATTTAAATTATAAAATAATTTTAGGAAATTAGATATTTAAATATGACAAATTCTAAATCATGTAATACTACACCACTAAATAAATAATTCTTAATTTTTGATTAAAAATTAGTATTCATTCCTAGCAGGATCAAGTGGTTAAGGAGATCAAATATTTTGAGGTAAAAATCTTTTTTCAATTTTTGCACTTAAAAAAAATGTGCACTTCCAAAAGTTTAAACCCTCTTGACACTTGATAGATCCAAAATTAATATGGATCTAAACCCATATACTTATTAGAAATGAACAAGTACATGCATATGTAATTGATAACATCTTGATGTTATCCTTTTGTTGAGAAATTTAAAATCTAAACTTTAACAATATCAATAAATACTTGAAATATAATATATTTACAGTTTTTAACCATATTAAAAATGGGTTGGGACGCAATATCATTGAATTCATGAATTGGGATAGTACATCTCATGAACACAATATTCTTAATTCTTATTCATTAAATACTGCATCTTAATCTATGAACTAAAATTTAAATAAATTTTAATATCACCCAATAAACAATAATTTATTTAATTATTTAAATATATTTAAAAAAAAATTAAAAATTAAAAATAAATTAATAAATTGAAATATTTTTTTGTAATAATCACATGTCACAAAATTTTTAAACTAATGGTTCATCTTCAAGACAAAATGAGAGATCCATCTTTATAATAAGATGAGAGATTAGATCGTAGCAACAAACTTAAATACATGAAACCAAGGATTAACTACTAGTTATGATATAACAACTAATTTCACTGAAAAATTTAAAATATAATTATTTTAATTTTCAGCATATTTTATTTTTATTTAATTTCATTATATTATGTTATTTATTTTATTATAATTTCTACTTCATTATAGTGTTTTTTATAAATTTAATATAGTTATCTTATTTAGAGGTAAAAAAATTAATTATTTTAATTTTTCTCATAATTTATTTTTATTTAATTTATTTTTATTATTCTTTTCATTTTATTAAACAACCATTTCAAATCGAGAATGGTACTTGGTCAATTGTCAAAGTAATTAAAATTTTTATTTATGATTATGATGTTTTTAATAATAAAAAAATTATAGCCCCAAGGGATAGCTCAAATGGTCGAGTTCTTGTTGCTAAAGTACCTTGCCATATGGAAGGTCACAGGGTCAAATCTCCTCGACGCCCTTGGGGTTAGGCCCTGAAATTAAAGCCGACGGCTGATCCCTTCGGGTGGATCTACCGGATTATGGATGTAGCAGCCACTCAGTGATCGTAAAGCACAGCTGAAAATAAATAAATAAATAAAAATTACTAATTAATTAAATAAAATAATATTACAATTAAAAAATAATTATTAAATTCATTATGCAGAATAAATGAGGGAGGGGTGCTGAAATAAAACACAATCTAGGAGTATAGGGCAGGGATCCAACACCTCTTAATACTCCAATCATTATCTCTATTGAGATTAATGCATAATGAATGAAGGAGAAGTGCTGAAATAAAACACAACCTAGGAGTATGGGGCAGGGATCCAACCCCTGCCAACACCTGCTAATACTACAACCATTGTCTCTATTGAGATTAGCCATAGTCGCTATTGAAATTAATAAGTCTTTTTTTAATCTTTAAAGTCTCTCTTAACTTAAGGCGATGAAAATGATCAATCCTATACAAAGGTGATAGTTAGTCTTTTCTAGATATTCTGCTAAAGCAAAAGATCTAGACTTTCCATATTTGATGTCAGTTATCTGTTCACATATCCTTTAATTTATCAATAGACTTTCACCAATTTGGCCACCTTATTTGAACAACCAATATAGTTGGTTGATAAAATCTGAACCGTTCATAACACTTTGAAATCCTTGGCTTCCCACATGGACAATCTCAGCAATTCTCGATAGCTTTCACATTGAGGCGTTGTTTCATCATTTGAAGTTTTATCTTTTTTTTAAAGGAATATATATATATATATATATATAACTCACTATTCCCACAAATCTCATCCCATTTCAAAAACATTTTATAGTTAAAACGTTCTTACAATTAAACTAATCGCTTTCACATTTTCCCTACCAATGTATCCACCCGAAGAATCTTTATGATTTGTTGGTGAGAGTATTCTCGGTTGTTGATTTGAGTCTTCTCGAAAACGCATGCTCTGCACCCATGCCATTTCGATAATGCTTTCCTTGCATTTTCTGTCGGATTTTCGCAAATGATTAGCAGATGTACCACCACAGATTGGGAATATAAACACAGGAGATCTCAATGAGATGCTCTCAAGCACTTCGGTTGGGGAGAAAATCGTATAATTAAGAATTAATTTTGATAAATTTATACATATTAGTTTAAAGTAATAAATTTATTTTTAAAATTAAAATTATATAAATTATATTATATTTACAATTAAAAAATATGCAATAAGATTTATAGTACAGATGTCATACAATGTAAACCTTTCAACTTTGTTAACACTTTATAAACCAATCCAAACACTTACCAAATGAAACATTAATAATTTTCAATTTTTCTATATGGAACTTTTATATAGAACTTTTGAAAAGATACCTTTTAACTTTGTTGACACTTTGTAAACCAATTCATATACTTACCAAATGAAACACTCATAATTTTCAATTTTCTTATATATTTTTAGTTTGAAAAGATACTTTTAACTTTGTTAACACTTCCTAAACTTTCATACACTTATCAAATGAAACACTCATAATTATCCAATTGTTAACACTTCCTAAACTAGTTCATACACTTATCAAATGAAACACTCATAATGATCCAATTTTCTTATATATGAAACTTTTAGTTCCAAAAGATATTAATAAAAATAATTTATTTGGTTTAATATTTTTTTTTTTTTTTTTGTAAATTTGATAGCACTTCTCTATTCATTCATATAAGCAAAACATGAGATTACATTATTAGATTATATCTTTGGAAGCCTAATTTACCAGAAAGAAATCAAGTTTGTAGACCACCTCAAAGAGTTAAAAGTCAACCAAAATTGAAACAGTGTAATCATGTCTCTAGATACCTTATAAGGTATATTATCTACTATATCTTTTAACATATTAATAAAAAAGTAAATGCTATTTGCCCCTTTCATTTTTAAACAAAAAATAGTAGACCTCTATAGTTACTCATCTAAGGTGTCGGATCCTTGACACTTACCCAGACATATCAACTTGATGCATACTTTGGAGTTGACGTTCCATTCGATCTAGACACACATTCTGATGATGTAGTTGAAGACGAATTTCCTGAATATCTCTGCGCATTTTAGCCAATATGGAAGCTGCCCTTGGATCTCCTCCTACCTCTTGAATTGCCACAATGGCCTTTTCCATCAAACACTTCATTGTCCAATAGAGATGGATACACTGCTTAAACAGAGACAAACTTCCTCTTGTGTTCCTAGGATTAGTCACCACAGGTTCCATTTCGTCATCTGGAATATCTTCCTCAAATTTGGATTTGAGGTCGTGCTCCTAGCATAAAATCAAGCCTTTTACTTGTCGAGGTGCCCCTAGTGCATAAGCATGAAAAATGTTGTGCATGATTTCCTTACGAGGTTTTCTTCCTTTTTTTACTGGGCCCCACCTTCTCCTTGCGTTTGTCTTTACCTGTACTTCCTGTTGAGCCTCTTTTTCTAGCATTTCCTTTTCCTGCCTGTGCTTTCACCATTTTCTTTTTTGGTCGATCTCTCAGCAGTTGTACCTTCACCCGAATCCACACTGGGGTTCTCACCTGACATGCAAAGACCTGAGGGTGAAAGACGATAGGAGGATTTGTACATGGAAACAGAGAAAAATCATTTTTTTAGTCAAATGTTTCCCTCCCACCACCTCAGTTTTATTACTTTTCACCTGCTTCTTTGCCCTTATTTGCGTATCTCTGTGAGAGCTCCTCTTCACAGCCAGTGTCACCCTCATAGAATTATGTTACAGAGTCATGCATTGTGCATACCCAATAGGTAACAAGATAGAGCATTGTGAGAATGCCTCTTTATTATGAGTTTTACATTAATTCCTTTTCTTAATAAGAACCCAGCTCAAGGATTTTCCATGTAGAAGCAATGCATTAACACCCGCAATAGACAACAAAACAAAGTCCAAACAATTACTAAAAATGTAGAGCTATTCGACAGAGCCTGTGAATCCTAGAAAAAATTAATGAATCTTATACATGGTCATAGAATTGATGGGCTAGACAGAAAGCAACACGTAACCTAGCATATATAGCAAATTTCCCCTGGTCGCAGCCGAATAACCATGATATCTACCTTAAATCAAAGCCTGCTCTGGACCCAAGTTGATGATATTGACAGAACCCTTAACCCCAGATAATCATTACAAGACATGCATGCAAGTTCGTATAATTAACATGCAGAGCTCTATAGACAATTCTGTTGATAGAAGGAGTCGGGATGCAGGGTTTCATGAGGAAATTGAGGGAGAGGCCATGCCATGCTTCTCCAAGCACCATTGCCCACCACCTCCGCTGCATTTCTCATGCATGAAGAACAAAGACTCTTGTTCTACAAGATGAGATCAACATGATATACGAAGTGACAGACTCTGAGGGAATTCTTAGGGAAAACCAAAGCAGACCCTTTCATGGAGATAGAATGACAAAGACCAGACTAGTAAAACCAATGAACCTTGGCAAACATTGTAGAAACCATTCCAAACAAAGCATCCTCCCAAATGAACAACATAACATAACCAGGACAAGGATGGTTCCCATCCGATTCAATTACATGACATGGATCCATTTCAAACGGGATATGCTTCCCTCCCATCTCAATGACGCATATGAATTCCATGCTTTGAAAAAGACAATAAAAGAAAACATACCCGAAAAATCGTTTCACGCTCGTTGTAGTACTCATCCTCTGCCACAATTCCACTATTGGCTGCTCCTCAGACGTTTGCATAGTGACTGGCCTCAACCAGTGAACCAACCTTCCGCTTAGCCTTTTCTCCCTCTAGCTATGGCGAACATCGCAAAAATTGTGTGACAAACCTGCTTTCTTCTGCCTGCACTGAATGCTGGCTTTATTTGCAGTGGGACTTGAGCAACCCACTACCTCCGACCCGTGTCATCACCATTCCACTGTGTGGTTCGCGTGGTTGGCTGCAACCTCACACATCCTATGGTGCCTTGACACCCCGATCAGGTAGAATATAATTTTAAATTTAAATTAAGAAAAAATAATAATTCAGTTAAATAATGATGAAAAAAAAATTATTTTTCGTTTTTTCGTTGCTATGAGTTTATTTGCCATACCGTAGCTAATAATAATTTTATTATTATTATTATTATAACCGTAAGAAAAACCAAAGTGAAGAGATGGCTCACGAGTCTGGGCATACTCTAAAACATAACCGTAGGGAAGTGGAAGTGGAAGTGTGAAAAGGCAAACTCAAGGGAAACTATGGAAAAGCAACTTGTCCATATTCGATAATGCTAGAGATAGCCGAAGTTTTAAGGTAATCGATTAGAATCGGTTTGGTAGAGAAGCGCGCCCATTGCGTCAGTTGGCAAAGCAATAGGTGACAGGTATATATCATGTAAGTTTTTCCACACTTTCAGGCCATTTCCGTTCCAGCGTCAGTTGGAAAAGCAATATGTGCTTTTTTTTTAGTTTTGTATAAATAGAAAAAATATTGGTTTAAGGTATGCAACTTTGATGTTCTAAAAGCCAGCCCAGTTAGCCTCTACCTGTTCATTTTGTCTTATCATTAATTTAACTTCGCTTTTAACAAAAATATTTTATTATTTATTGAAAGTTATATTTTAGATTAATATGTATTTTAAATTATATTATATTATTACATTTTCTTAAAATATGCCAGTTCAGTCGTGATGACAGATTGTAAATGTAAGCGAAGTCAATTACACAACCTCAACCTCACTTCACTACGCATATTTTGGATGGCTTTATTTTATTGTTAATGATATTGGCAGAGTACATGGAAAATCAGCTACACAATGTCATCACATAATTTGGTTTCGGTCACTCTTTTAATAATTTGGTTTTGGTCACTTGTTCAATAATAATGATGTTTGAACTAAATTCTAATAGAAGATGCCGTGAAAAGGAGTTTTATTTTGCTTCCCTTGTGTCTTTTGGAATATCCATCCATTGAATATTTAGACCTTCTTTTCAAACGCTTGGAACTTTTGGCATCGTCCTCCGCATCCATTTTAATATTCTTATAAATGACTTGACTTTTAGGCTTATTAAGAGTCTTTATTATAAATATTTGAATGAATAATTTTAATAATAAAAAAATTATAATATTACAAATAAAAAAAACTATAATATTACAAATAAAAAAAACTATATACAGATATATATTACATTCTTGAATTTAAAATGAGTAGTTTTTAGTGCGATTTTTTGAAGGCTTTTAGGGTGATTTTTTACGGTGTAATTTCTCTAAATTCCGGCAGTAATTTATTGAAAAGAGAAGTTTGATTGCTAACTTTGCACAATCGAAGTGCCGTAGAGGTTTTTGAGGGTTTAGAATCCATATATAGAGTCAAAAAACCAGTTTGAATAACAAAAACCAAAATTTTACCTCAAAAATTTTCACCTGATTCCGACACCTGAAACTTCAAAAAGTCACACTAAAGACAACTCCATTTAAAATAATTAAAATTAATGTACTTTTAATAAATTTTAATTAACATTAACCACTTTTAATAATATTTTTTAAATAATATTAAATTAAATTCTTAAATTTATTGTAAATAACTATAAATTTATCCAATTTTAATAAATATGAAACCCTGATGTTTGATGCATAGAGAATATGGGTATTCTAAAAACATGAGTGTTATACAAATTTCGATCCTTTGAAGTGCATTTGATGGAAATTTCATGGAGATAATCTGAGTACCGAATTAATACATAATTAATGTGACATATATAACCGTGCCAGAGTAGTAATATATGGGTAAATTAGTTTTAGTTATTCCGGTGCAGATGTTCTGCCCAATTAAAAATTGTATTCTAATCTTGTTACAACAATTCTGCTCCGCATTTTCACGAAGATAAGATTTATCATGAACAACTATGTAACCAGTCCATTTTTATAAGATACATCAGAGATTTTACTTTGACATTATGAAATGTTTAGGGTTTAATTTCAAGAGAGAAGTATGCTTATTTTTAGTGAGATAGTGACATTGTATAAATTCTACCTTCTCACATAGAAACATTTTATAAATTTGATGGCAGACAATGGTAATGATTTGTATCAGAAAGTAACCATCTGTTTTAAATTAGTTTTAATTTTTTCATGTGTTTTCAATTTTGTAGTTCTAGTTTTTCAGTTGTCTAAAACTTATCTGTGTTGTATTTATATATTATTTAATTAAATTTTTTTCTCAAACTTAATTTTATTGTAGGTTTAATTTCAATTGGTTATTATTTTTTTGAAATTATTTTTCAATATAATATTCAAAATAATTTTTAATAGTGACCTATATTTGATATAATTAAGTTATTATTTTACTAATACCATATTTTATCATAATAAAGAATAAAGGTTTTGAGAATTTTTACTATAAATTAAATATCATATTGATATCATTGCTATAATCATTTAATGATTATGTAGGTTGCACGGCATATTATTACATAAATTTGTGTTGGACCAATTACTTGTTAGTATGAATTAAAATTAGCATGTTGCAATTATTTCTTCTACATATTATATTAGAGGAAGACAATTATATGTTTATTTTCTTTGGTTGAATTTGTACCTTAAGCAATAATGAGAAGACTTGAAATATCATATATCAAGGGAGAGAGTAATAAAAGAGAGGGGGAGTGGAGGGAGAGAAGGGTAGAGAGAGAGTGAGAGTGAGAGAGAGAAGGGTATAGAGAAAGGAATGAATGGAAAGAGAGAAAATAGAGAGATAGGTAGGTAAGGATAGAGAGAGGGAGAAGGGTATAGAGGGAGGGAGTTAGAGATGGAGGAGGGCAAGAGAGAGAGTGGTAGGGTGGATAGAGAGAGGGAGTAGATAGGGAATATCAAAGGGAGAGAGAGTGGGGGAGACAATGGGATGGGGAAGAGAAAAAGGGGGAGGGAGAGACAAGGTAGAGAGAGAGAGAGAGAGAGAGAGATAGAGGAGTAGAGAGAGAGTGAGGTGGGAGGGGAGAGAGAAAAGGGAAGGAGATATCGGGAAAAGAGAGTGTGAGAGAAAGTGAAGTGATAGAAATAAGTGTATATATGGAAGGAGCTAGAAATAGGTGTGAAAGAAAAAGGGGAGAGAGAAATTGGGTAGAGAGAGAGAGAGAGAGAGAAGGGGTGCAGTGAGAGGTGGAGGGAGGGAAAGAAAGTGAGACGAAGGGAGAGAGAGACAGAGAGATGAAGAGAGTGGGAGAGAGAGAGTCAGATAGAGAGATGGGGGGTGTGATGGAGTGGGAGAGAGTGGGAAAAGGGGGGAGAGAGAGAGAGAGAGAGAGAGAAGAAGGAGGAAGGGAGTGAGTAAAAGAGTGGGGAGGGACGACAGAAGAAAGAGTGGGGAGGGAGGGAGAGAAAGAGAGAGAGGGGGGTAGGGGGAGAGGGAGAGGGGGAGGGCGGGAGAGGGAGAGGGGGAGAGGGTGGGGGAGCGAAGGAGGAGGGAGGGAGTGAGTGAAAGAGAGTGGGGAGGAGTGGGGAGGGAGGGAGAGAAAGAGTTGGGAAGGGGAGACAGAGGGAGGGGGATCAAGTGTGAGGGAGGGAACGAGGGATGGAGGAGGGAGTGTGATGGAGGGAGAGATGGGGGAGAGAGAAAAAGGATGGAGAGAGGGGGGGAGAGAGAGAGAGGGATAAAGTGGGAGGGAGAAAGAGGGATGGAGAGGGGAGGTGGGAGGTGGGAGAGGGGAGGTGGGAGAGGGAGTGAGGGATCAAATGGGAGGGAGAAAGAGGGACGGAGTAAGAGAGAGAAGGGGAGAAGAGAGAGAGAGAGAGAGAGAGAGAGAGAGAGGTTGCACGGAAAGAGAGAATGAAATGGAAGTAAAGGGAGTGTGAGGGAGGGAGAGATGGGGGGGGAAGAAAGAGGGATAGTTGGAGAGAGAGGGAGGGAGAGCGCGGAGAGGGAGGGAGGGAGAGGGCGGAGAGGGAGGGTGAGGGAGTCACAGAGAGAGACGGAGGGACAAAGAAAAAGAGAGAGAAAGGGGGGAAGAGAGAGGGAGAGAGAGAGTGGGGGTGAGAGAGAGAAGGACAGAAGGCAGAGGGAGAGGAAGAGTGAGATATAGAGGGGGAAAGAGAGGAGTGAGGGGGAGTGAGAGGGATAGGGATAGCGAGAGGAAGAGAGAGGGTGAGAGAGGGAGGGAGGGAGATGGAGGGAAAGGAAATGAGACATAGAGAGAGATATATATAGAAAGAGAGCTAGAGAGAGTCAAAGATCTAGAATAAGAGAGAGAGAGATAGAGAGTAAGAGTGATATATATCTTATAAATTAAATAGGGTTGTTTCACAACAAAAATTATATGTGAAGTCTAAATATAATCTATCTCATGTTATTGGAATTGGGTTGGAGAGAAAAACACGCCTATAGCTTCAATTAGAAAAGAAATAGGTCGATCTATATTGTATAAGGTAAGTTTTTCCACATATCCAAGCCATTTTCCTTTTTTTGCACCTCTATCAATTGTTTATAGTGGCGCAAGCCATTCTTTGTTGTCTATCCGTTTACTTGTGTTTTTTACTATTCTTTGTGTATTTTTTTGGTGTTTATCTCTATGTCCGCATATGATGTGATGGAGAAAGACGAATCTATTGTTGTATGTATCTGTGTGTATGCGTCTATATATGATGTGGCAAAGGAAGGTCGATCGTGATCATAACCCCAAAAATATGATACGGAAATCATTTTAGACGCCATAGAGTTTTTTTTTTCTCATTCATGAAGATCAATTCTCTTATAACTTTTTCTTTGGTTTTTTTAATAAGTATACTTTGTTATTCCGTGCTAGCTAGTTTTCTTTCCTTGTGTGAACTAATTTCATGAATCTCAAATAAAGTTCAAATTTCACTCACGACCTTTCTTTTCCCATTATTCCGAGTTTTCTTTCCCTTAAGAGCTGGAATATGATGGAATTAACAATTGTTTTGGAGTATCTTCATTATTGTGTATCTCAATCTTAAATCATACCTCCACGTGTGCATTATTGGATAAACTCGCAAGTGCCGTGTTTAGAGTTTTGAAATCTGTTTTAGGGGCTACTTCGTAACTTAGCAACTAGATGCTTTTAACTTTGACTAAATAGAAATAATTTCGGTTTAAGCTATGCATTTCTGATATGGTAAGAGCCAGACCGATTAGCCTCTACGCGTTCATTCATTAATTTAGCATTTCTTTCCAAAAAAGACGTTATTATTTATTTTATTACGATATTTTCCACTCTATTACATTATTATATTTTCTTAAAAATGCTTTTAACTTTGACTAAATAGAAATAATTTCGGTTTAAGCTATGCATTTCTGATATGGTAAGAGCCAGACCGATTAGCCTCTACGTGTTCATTCATTAATTTAGCATTTCTTTCCAAAAAAGACGTTATTATTTATTTTATTACGATATTTTCCTCTCTATTACATTATTATATTTTCTTAAAATATATACAATTTAATATTTAATTTAAATATAATTTTTATGTAAATATTAAATCTAACGCTCCAGTTCAGTCGTGATGGCAGATTGTAGGGAAGTCAATTACTCAACTTCACCGCACACATTTTGACTTGTTTGTTTTGTCTTTCGTTTTTTATTAATGATTGGACAGAGTCGATGGAAAATCGGCTAAACAACGGCATCACATAATTTGGCTTTTGGTACTTTTTCAATAATAAAGATATTCGAAAGAAGTTCTAATACAAAATGCCTTGAAGGGGGAGTTTTTGGCTTGATTAGTGAAATATCGAAGATTTATAATTTTTTAAACAATAATTAAATATATCAATTTAAATTATAAAATCATTCTAGGAAATGAGATATTTAAATATGAAAAATTCTAAATAGTTTAATACTACACAACTAAATAAATAATTATTAATTTGTGAGTAAAAAATAATATTTTGTAAGAACCATATACATTAAAAAAAATTATTTTAATCCTAATTATCATGATTCCTAGTAATGTTAGAATTTGTTAAGTATTTAGTCCTAACATAAAAATTGTAACTATAACTTCCTTACTATATGCCTATATGACATAATTCGAATATTTATAAATGAATTTTTACGTATTTTATAGCTTTATGTTTAATCACATACATAACACAAGGCTCATTAGATGATACATCAACTATTTAACCTATAATATGCTTATAATCATATTCATTTTATGTATAAGCTCGTGATTCTGTCAGTCCTGTTCTATCGAGTTAATACTCTGAATTTTGTGGTACATTTGATTAAAGATTTGATTGATATTATTAACCTAACTCTCTCATGTGTTAAATGATTTGGGATTGGGAAAAGATGCATTGTACCACGCAGATCTTTCCCCCTCCACTTGTCTAGTTTACAATACAATTTTCGGACATTTGTCAACCCTTCGTCTGTTGGATCTATGGTGTGAAATCTACGGTGGAGGTTGTTTGGTACTGGGTTAGGGTATCGACCACCCTTCCAACCCTAACCGTTTCTCTCATTTGGTCCTCATGAGGTGGTAGCTGCTTGCTCTGCAACTCCTCTACCGCCACTGCTACTGTTACCTTGTTTCTTACTTGCACCTTCAGCAATATTGTCTTCTATGTGACATATGACCAGGTAATATGATGAATCCTTCGTTTCTGACTTTTAGGAGGTGAATGCATAGTCTGTCTATCGATTTACTCTACGTTTTCTTGTATCTGTAACATTTTATGCTTATTTCTCATCTTCGTCTTCCTATTATGCGCTCTGGGTTGTTGGTTCAAGCATTACTTTCGAGTGTTTATGTTTGTAGCTTGGCTGCGGTGTAAAGCTGTTGATGAGGCTTACAAGTTTCTATTTGCTAGAGACTTTCTCGAATTCTCAGCTTCAGCAAACCCCAAGTGAGTTGAATTAATAATTTGTCATATTTTTATTAAGTATTATTTTGTTCCTCTATCAACCCTATGGATTGATATTTATTTTTGCTTTCTGTGAAACCGCATAGGGTTACGACGTCGAACCCCCTCGGACTTCATGGCCGAGGCAACATATATATAGAGCCCTCAATTAATGGTTAATATTTTATTGTTATTTGTGGTGGGTCAGGGTTTTGTTAAGGGTAAACCCTAAGTTCACTTATGGTGCTCTTGCAGGTATGGCTTCAGTTCTTGCCATAAAAAATCTTGCATTTAGGTAATTATTCCATCTTCATAATGTCGGTTATCACTGATGACATAGGTATAGGGGTTCTCGAGCTTGATTATTGACTTTAGATGCAAACCCATCCCTTTCTGATCTCTGCATTTAACTTCTGAGAATTCGTAACACCAACTTTCATTTATAATTTAATAGCTTTGTTCTGAGTTTTCTCTTCTAGTGTAATTACAATGGGCCTCACCTTATTTTTGAGGAATATGTTAATTGTTATAAACTTGCCCATTTCGAAATTTACTTTGGTTATATGCAAAGGATTCTCGGGTCAACCACCGAGAAGAATTTTCTTGACTTGACAGAGTTTTATTTTGTATTTCACAATGTGCTTCCTATTGAAAAACTTAGCCTGCTACTTTCTTTTCGTCACAAAACCGTGTCTTTTTCAATATAAATTCTATATTTTTGGTTATATATAAATATGTATTCGAAACTTTGAATCTTTTTATGAACATTTATACTCATTTATGTTTTCTCAATACATTTATAAAGTTTTAGTCTATTGATAGTTATCTACAATTTTTCTATAACTTCTCATTCCTACATGGTATGATCTTTCCTTATTTCCAATAATATAATTTTGTACAGAGTTTAGTTTTTTTGTGGCTTGTACTCATGACCATAAGAATTTACAAATGTTTTGGGTCATATATCATTCTGATAGAATTATTATAAATGCTACGAGAAAATGGTATTGATTACTTTATTCTTTCTCTGTTGGAGAAATTTCTATGCTCCAGTTAATTATTTAATCTGTTGTACAGACCATGAATTTTTATGAAATACTTCTGTAAGTCTTTTTCTGTGTATAGCATAGAATAGCGTAATGAAATGACATGTTCTGTCCAGAGTATCTACTCTAGACTAAACTAACAGTTTCTACATTAATACAGACTCTGTAGTTTGTTTCGGTGTGTGTTTTTCCTCTATTTATATTATATAACCAATATTCTCTTATACAAAAATGTATACCCTATTTCAAAGGATGAAGTATAGATTTAAATATTTACCAACAGGTTACTAATCATTCCATTCTCCATATATCAAATAAATATGTAAATCAATAGGCTTAGTTTCCTGTTAATTACCTGTATACAAATTCTTATAACAAGATAAGGAAATGGCAAACACATTTACTTCTTATGAATTCAATTTCCTTTTCATTATTTACAATATCATCTATTTGTCTAACCAGAAAATTATAGACAGTTTCCTAGTCCTTACTTTTCAAGCAGACTGGTTACTTATTTCACTTTGAAACTACTGATGATGTCCTCCCTACCATGAGAGAAGCTATTATGTCCTCATCTCCCCCCGTGCTCTACATTAGAGTAAGGGATTATTTAGTAGTAGTTCTGGTTCAGACCTCAGGACCTCAAATCCAATACTTTTTTCTTTTTGAAATTCGGAGTTGATGAGTTTCTACTAACTACCACCAGCTCTGAATTGAATCTCTCCCTTAAACCTTTTGACTGTTTTTCCTTTAGTCACAGAACCCCTTTTCCTCACTGGAATGTACCTTTTATCCTCACAGGAAAGGTAAATGTTTTTAACTGATTTTTCCCAACTAATCTCAAATCTTGGAATACTTTATCATCAGTCTTTATGGAAAACATTCCCTAGTAAAAATTTTATTCAAAACAAAATAATCATGTTCATTCATTTAATCTCATTAAAAAAATAAATGTATAATCTTATTTTAAACAAAATTAACAGAAATTGTTTGCAACTAATCCAGATGTCACATATTCATTTCTAGCTTAGAGGGATCAAGGCTTTAAAGAAGCCTTTCATTTCAAAATTTGAAAAGGTCCACAGAACATGGGAGCCAATTTGGCACAAGAAGTCCACCTTAGAGTGCTTTTCTTGGGTTTGATTCTCACATAGACATGATCACCCATTTCAAATTCCTGGTAGGTTCTCTTTTTATCTGCATAAACCTTTTGTCAATCTTGAGAAGCTTTCAGGTTCTATCTAATTTTCGGGCCAAGAATTAATTTGGTTTCTGGATTGCTCCGGTTAATGGGAGTGCGACATTGTCTCCCATATAAGGCTTTGAATGGACCCGTTTTAAGAGATTCTTGGTAACCATTATTGTACGCGAATTCCACTAGATGTAGATAATCTTCCCTTTTTGTTGGTTGCTACATTACATACATGAGCAGCATGTCTTCCAGGATTTGATTTACTCGCTCAGTTTTTCCATCCGTATGTGGATGATAAGCAGTGTTGAAATTAACTTGTGTTCTCAATCCAGTAAATAACACCTTCCAAAAGGCTAAACTGAACTTCACATCCCAATCCGAGATGACTGTTTTTGGGATGCCATGCAACCTAAAAATTTCTCCCATGAAAACATCTGCAATCTGCACCATTTTTTAAGTGGACTGCACAGGTATAAAGTGGGTTTCCTTTCTCAGCCTATCAACCACCACCATTATGGAATCATTATTCCTTTATGATCTCGGTAGACCAGTAATAAAATCTAATGATATAATCTCAAATTTCCATTCAGGTACAGGTATGGGCTGCAAAAATCCTGCTAGATTTTGATGCTCCACCCTAATCTGTTGACATTCTAGACATTTGTTTAGATATTTAGCAATATATTTCCTCATACTAGGCCAAAATAAACTTTCCTGATTGTTGTCAACATTTTTTGGTATCTCGGGTGTCCAGAATAATTACAGCGGTGTTATTCATTCAAGATCAAATCTTTCAAACTTACCTGATTCATAATATATATTATTTCTTTAAAATTTAAAAGTTTATTCTTGATAATCCCACAATCTGATGATTTTTCCTATTTTTCTGCTTCCTTTGCTTGTTGCCATAGGAACTGGTATTCAGGATCTTTCTCAACTTCTTCTTTTATCTGATCCTTAAATTTAAATTCTACTTGATTAAAGTATAGTTTATACACACGATGTAGTTTTCTACTCAAGGCGTCAGCCACACGATTTTCTTTTCCTTTAACATGTTCAATCTCAAAATCAAGTTCACTTAAAAATGCATTCCACCTTGCTCGACGAGAGTTTAAATCGGCTTGCTTAAAATAATTGGTTAAACTAATGTGATCATGTTGAGAACTTCTGGAAAAATTTGTATATTGCTCGTTGAGGCCGACGTTTCGAGTGAACACTTCACCCATGTTTAGGGGTAGGAAGCCATAGCATAAGATGAGAAAAGTGTTGAACCACGATTATATAAGAAATGAAAAATTAGCCATTAGAGTGAACGGGGGCTAGCAGGGACTATGAGCATTAATTGAGTCAAATTAATGAAACCAATTCAAAAAAAAGGAGACTAAAAAATTAAATTTAGATAATGATATTAAATTAGTTAATCGAGGAAATTTGACCGTTAGGAAAGTCAGCAATTGAATATGGGTTTAAATTATATTTAAAATTATATTAAAATTTTGAATTGAATTAAAATAATTAAATTTAATTTAAAATTAAAATTGACTTGAATTAGCAAAAAAAATAAAATAAAATTTGATATATATTTAACAAGATACAATTGAAAAGTGACCAATTGGATTAGGAATTAAAAAGTTTAAATTAAATTTAAATTGAAATTTTTTTAAATTAAACAAAATAGATTAAATTAAAATTAAATTAGAAATATAATTGAATATATGTTTTTTTATTTTGAAATAATGAATAACAAGATACAAAGAAAAAACAAGCAATTGAATTTGGAGATAAATTGGATTATAATTGAAATTAAAATTAAATTTTTTTGAATTAGATTGAAATGAAATGAAATTAAAATTAAATTAAATTAGATTGGAATAAAATGAAATTGGACAAATCTTTTATAATTTAAGATAACAAGAAACAAGAAATAGATGAAAAAATGAAAAAAAGAAGGGGGAATAAATTAATGGATTATGAAAAATGGAGAGTTTAAAGGTATAATTATTAAATAAAGATGAAAGCCAAAAAAGGAAAAAATATTTGAACTGGTGGGTTTCTAACCTATCCTAAAATCCTCCCTGTTCTTGCCGCCCTTTTTTTGTGAGCGTTTTCCTCTTTTTCTAATTCAAAATTTTTTAATTTTAATTTCAATTATAGTCTAATTTATCTCCAAATTCAATTGTTGACTTTTTCTTTGTTTCTTGTCATTCGTTATCTCAAAATAGAAAACATATATTCAATTATATTTCTAATTTAATTTTTAAAAAATTCAATTTAAATTTAATTTAAACTTTTTAATTCCTAATACAATTGGTGACTTTTCAATTCTATTTTGTTAAATATATATCCAATGTTATTTTATTTTATTACTAATTCAAGTTAATTTTAATTTTAAATTTAATTTAATTAATTTAATTCAATTCCAAATTTTAATATAATTCTAAATATAATTTAACCCCATATCAATTGTTGACTTTCCTAATGGTCAAATCTCCTGGATTAGCTAATTTAATATCTTTATCTAAATTTAATTTTTAGTCTCCTTTTTTCTGAATTGGTTTCATTAATCTGACTAAATTAATGCTCATAGTCCCTACTAGCCCTCATTCATTCTAACGGCGATTTTTTCACTCCCTATATAATCATGGTTTAGCACTCTTATCATCTTATGCTTTGGCTTCTTCCTGCCCCTGAAAATGGGTCAAGTGTTCACTCGAAACGTCAGGCTCAACGAGCAATATACACAGTTTTCCAGAAGTTCTCAACATGATGTTTATGACTGTGGAAATATCCATTCTCTAAACTATTGTGATTTTTCTTCAACACAAATCTCTTTCCCAATAAGTAGTGCCTCCACACCCTAAGTGTGTGCACTACCACTGTCAGCTCCAAATCATAAGTTGAATATCGATGTTCATGCTCATTTAATTTTCTCGACTCATAGGCAACAACCCTTCCCTATTGGGATAATATTTCTCCTACTCCTTCCTTACAAGCGTTAGTGCATACTTCAAATTCCTTGTTGGGGTTAGCTACGCTCAACACCGGGGCAATAGTCAGCAAGTGTTTTAACAATTCAAAACTAGTCTGACATTCATTGGTCCATCTAAAAAAATTTCACTTCCTCTGCAAGGATGTAATAGGAAAGACAATCTTCAAGAATCCTTCAATGAAACGTCTATAATATCCAACCAATCCCATAAAAGAACCGATATTTGCCACGTTCTGGGGTACTTTCCATTCCATGTTAGTCTTTATTTTCTCGGGATCTACTGTTACACCTTCAACGGAAATGACATGGCCTAGGAATTGTATTTGTTCTTTGAAAAAGTCACATTTGCTGAACTTGGCATACAACTGATGTCTGCTCAACATCTCCAACACTTGCTTTAAGTGCTCCTTGTGCTCTTCCATGGTTCTTGAATAGATCAAAATGTCGTCAATAAATAGAAGAATGAACTTGTCCAAAAAGGGGTGAAATATGCCATGCATCATACTCATGAATGTTGTTGGTGCATTGGTTAAGCCAAATGGTAATACCACAAACTCATAATGCCCATATCAGGTGCGAAAGGCTATTTTATAAATGTCCTCATCTTTGATTAGGGTCTGGTGATATACGGACCTTAAGTCTATCTTTGAAAATATAGTCACCCCCTTCACTTGATCGAATAGATCATCTATACGTGGCAACGTATATTTATTCTTGACTATCAATTTATTGAGATCCCTATAATCCATGCACATTCGCATGGTTCCATCCTTCTTCTTTACGAACAACACCGGTGCTCCCTAAGGAGATACACTCGGTCAAATATACCCCTTATCCAATAGTTCTTGTAGTTGCATTTTTTATTCTGTTAACTCGGGTACACTCATTCAATATGGTGCTCTTGAAACTGGTGATGTACCGCGCATTAATTTGATAGTGAAGTCAATGTCCTTTTTTGGAGGTAAAAATGGTACATTTTCTGGAAATACATCCATGAAATCCTATACCAATGGTATATTTTCTAGCATAGGGGTATTCTCCTTAGAGTTAACAAATCCCACTTGGATGGCATAAATATGGCATCATTTTTTGATGCATTTACTCAACTGAGATGTTGTGATGGGATGTAATTGTAAATTTTTCTTAATTCCTTGCAATTCTTGGCATGTACCATCTTCCGCTCTGAAGTATATAATATTTTCCTTACAGTCCACCAAAGAACAATGTCTTTCTAACCAGTCCATACCTAGTAGTATGTCATAGGATCGCAAAGGTAGAGTATTCAGTTCTGCGTCTAACTATTGTTTTCCAATTTACAAAGAACAATTTGGAATTTTTGCACAAACTCTTCTCTTTGCCCCAGTAGCTAGTTGTACCATCCAAGGGTTTTTTAATTTATGACTTTGTAAGTTACAATTTTCTACTATTCGGGGGTTTACATAACTTAAACTGGCACCAAGGTCAACCAAAATAGAAACAGTTCATGAAAATAACTTACCTTCTAGTTCTATCATTATCGACCGGTAGTTTGCTTGCCAATATTCTAGAGCTACATTAATTATGGGTATATTTCAAGCCACATCCCCTTCTGTAGAGGCTTCTTGCAAGTTAGCTATTGTTTAATTTCTTCCACGCTGAGGGCAGTTCTTGTAATAATGTGCCTCGCCACACCCCCATCATTGTAGGTGATGTTTCTGGGCTTGTCCATGTTTTGGCTTACTGGAAGCATCTGTGGGTCGTTCTTCTATAGGCCATTTTGTTCTATGATAATTTCTTCCAAACTGCTTACTTACAGAATTCCTTGTAGAATTCTTAAAATTACTAGACCTAGTATTTTTATAATTTGAATTATTTTTCTGTCCTTTGGCGGCCATTTTTTTCCTATTTCTGCTTTCGCCTTGGACTGTTGGTAGCACACTCGTGCTTTTCAAATTTCCTTGTCCGTTTTCCTTGGATTCAAAAATTATATTATTTCCTTCATGTTAGGAGGTGGACTGCTCAAAAACCGTTGAACTTTAGCATTCTCATCTCTCAATTAAGAAACATATCTTAATAGGGATGTGAAATTAGTTATGAATTCATCCATTCTCACTCATCCCAGTGTTAAATCATGGAATTCCCGAGATTTTTCATCATAGAAATGTTCTGTTATATACTTATCCTTGCAATATTTTCGAAATTCGTCCCATGTCACATTCTGGTCTTCAACGTTTCGAACATTTTTTACTTCCTCCTACCACAAAGTAGCTTTCTCCCTCAACTAATAAATAGCCAAAGGAGCTTTGAGGTTGCTGCTATATTCTAAGACCTAAAAGTACTTTTTCATAGTAATTAACCAAGCCTCAGCCACTTCTTCTACTTCCCCATCAAAAGTAGGTGGTTTGATTTTTCGGAACTCACCCTATAGTTCCACTTTTTGTTTCTTTATTTCTTACCAATTAGACACATTATCAAATTCAGCTTCATTATACTTTTTGTTTTTATTGCTTCGTTGTGAATGACTCCCTTTTAGTTTGTCATTAGTTTTTCATTGTCGTTCATTTTCTCCCTGAGTGTCCCTTTTAAGCCTGGGTTGCACCATTCCTTGATTCTGCTTGTCGGAAAGGATTTTGAGTATCCTCTCCTATTCTTGAATCAATATTTCATTATCGCTCCTTACCTGGACTATTTCTTCTTGTAACTTCTGCACTATACTTAGCAGTATGCTTGTTTGATGATGTTGCTCCTCCAGTAATCTACTGGTTTGTTAGTGTTGGTCTACACTCAGTTGTATCCACATTTTTGAATTCATTTCAAGATTGGTTTGGTGTGTAGGTTCCCACATATTCTGGGGTACTTGATGCGTCGATCCCTTTCTCAATATGTATTTTCTACTTTATGTGCGCAATTTACAGGAAACGATTATTATTTAAGTGACCCATTTGGGTCCCAGCGTATGAACGCCTCTTTGATACCACTTTTAACAAATATATGCATAAAAAAATTGTTTTAACCCTTATTACCATGATTCCTAGTAATCGTAGAATTTGTAAAGTACTTAACCCTAACATAAACATTGTAACTATAACTTATTTACTATATGCCTATATGACATAATTTGAATATTCATAAAAGAATTTTTACGTATCTTATAACCCTATGTTTAATCACATACATAGCACAAGGTTCGTCAGTTGATAAATCAATTATTTAACCTATACTATGAATATAATCATATTCATTTTATGGATAAGCCCGTAGGTCTATCAGTCATGTTCCATCGAGTTAATACTCTGAACTTTGCAGTAAAATCGATTAGATATTTTATATATATTATTAAGCTAAATCTGTCGGGTGTTAAATTATTTGGGACTGGGAAAAGATGTGTTGTACCATGCAGAACTTTCCCGCTCCACTTGTCTAGTTTACAATACACTTTTCAGACATTTGTCAACCCTTCACTTGTTGGATATATGGTGTGAAATCGATGGTGGAGGTTGTTTGGTATCGAGTGAGGGTATCAACCACCCTTCCAACCCTTCTATGCGACATATGATCAGGTAATATGACGAATCCTTCGCTTGTGACTTTCAGGAGGTGAATGCATATTTTGTCTATCGATTTACTCTGCATTTTCTTGTATTGGTAACATTTTATGCTCATTTATCATCTTTGTCTTCCTATTATTCCCTCTGGGTTGTTGGTTCAAGGTTTACTTTAGGGTGTTTATGTTTGTAGCTCGGTTGCGATGTAAATCCATTGATGAGGTTTACAGGTTTCCGTTTGTTGGATACTTCCTCGACCTCTCGGCTTCAACAAACCCCAGGTGAGTTGAATTAATACTCTGTCATATTTTTATCAAGTATTATTTTGTTCCTCTGTCAACCATGTGGATTGATATGTATTTTCGCTTTGTGTGAAACTACACATGGTTACGACACCAAACCCCCTCTGACTTCATGGCTGAGGTAATATATATACCGAGCCCTGACTTAATGGTTAATATTTTCTTGTTATTTTCGGGTCAGGGTTTTGTTAAGGGTAAACCCTAAGTTCACTTATGGTGCTCTTGCAAGTATACCTTTGGTTCTTGCCATAAAAAATCTTGCATTCTGGTAATTATTTCGTCTTCGTAATGTCGGTTATCACTGCTGACACATGTACAGGGGTTCTCGAACCTGACTGCTTAGTTTAGATGCAAACCCCTCATTTTCTTCTCTCTGGATTTAAATTTTGAGATCTCGTAGCACCATATTTCGTTTATAATTTGATAGCTTTTTTTTTAGTTTCCTCTTCTGGTGTAATTACATTGGGCCTCACCCTATTATTGAGGAATATGTTAATTGTTATAAAATTTCCTATTTCGAAATTTAATTTTGTTATATGTAAAGGATTCTCGGGTCAACCACCGAGAATAATTTTCTTGACTTGATAGAGTTTTATTTTGTATTTCACAATGTGCTTCCTATTGAGAAACATAGCCTGTTACTTTCTTTTCAGCATAGAGCCAGGTCATTTTTAATACAAATTCTCTCTTTTTTGTTATATAGAAATATGTATTTGGAACTCCGAATATTTATGTTTTCTTGGTACATTTACAAGGTTTATTCTATTAATGGTTTTCTACAATTTTTCTATAACTTCTCCTTCCTTCATGGTATGATTTTTCCTTCTTTTCAATAATATAAATATGTACAGAGTTTAGTTCTTCTGTGGCTTGTACTCATGACCATATATATACCTCTTGATACAATCATGTAGCAGGTCGAGGTCAATCATGTAGCAAACAGTTATGTTCCTATAGCGTCTGCTTTGTATTTTGTAGAACTCAACCTGAATTCTGTAGCAGTTATTTTTTGGTCTTGTAGCTTCTCTATGGAAACCTATGGGACCCCTGGTGTAGCTAGATTGATTCTCAACGATGTCATTGGGCCTATTTATCACTTTTGGATTGAAACTTTGGTACAAATTAGGCTCGAGCCCACTTTTTATTTCCTTTGTGGTTTGGTGGTGGGATCAACACGTTGTATTAGCTACCCCCACCTACCACCTTCACCAATCCTTCATAGACCCGTTAGCCCACTCCTTGAAATCATCACCTTTTTTATTTTGTCATTTTCTCCACATGTGATGACAGACAATACAATCTCAGTTTAACTGTTTGAGGGTGGCTGAGAATAATAAGCCACCTTTAGCCTACAAAATCTCGTCCTCATGCATTCGAAACATATTTTAGACTACTATTCACTTAAAGTAATAAGTTATGAGTCTTTCATACTTGTGCCTACCTGGTAGTCCTTACTGATGTGATGATCACTAGATGTTTTCATGTTATTTATGCCCAAAGTTAAGGTTGATTTTCTTGTCTCTTGAGGTGTCATCCTCTAATTTTCGTTGCTCCATGCATTTTCTTACTTTGAAAACTTTTGTTATTGTTTTTTTTTTTAAATATCCTTGATAGATTGAAGCTTAAAAATACAGGTTCTTCAAGAGGTGGATCAAAGGTTGTTGCTTATAGGTGAACAATGATCTTGTAGTATCTTGCAAAGGGTTGTGTAGTTGCTCAAGATGAAAGTAATGATCCTTCAATGCCTTCGTGTTGGTTTTATTTTGAATCTGGTGCTCTGACTATGGTCCTCTAGGTTTTGTGTGGAATACTATAGGATTGTGTGTCCTCCTATAGTAGTCACATAGACCCTCCTAGGATCATAATTTCCTTCAGGTACTACATCCAAAAATATTGATAACTAATGAGTATCTTGTGAAGAAGGTTTTGAAGCCTTTTCTCTCAGTGGAGATTTGGAAAAAGGGGTCAAAAGGAGTGTTTTCAATGTACATAAGTGGAAATTTGGGTAAAGGAGAGGCGAAGTGGTGTAGAAAATGGATGATGACATTATGGTGGACCCCTCCCCTTATTCCTAGGTGAAAAAAACAATGTATGTACCTTCTTTTTGTACTGATGAAAATCTTGTAGCACATCTAGATTGATCCTATAGAAACACATAAAAATCTTATAACACTTCAGGATTGACGCAGAATTGAGTGAGGAAGGTCATCTGGTGATGGAGGAACCTGGGGAAATCAATGAAGTGGTGGAGGACATGCAGAGAGTTGGCTTGGAGAATGTGAAGATGGGGTTTTGAAGTTGTCTCCTTGTCTATTGTCTTCCTTTGACTGTGATTGGAACCCTGCAACAAAAAACATGTTAGTAGAGTGATGTAAGGGCTCCCTTGCTTTTATTTTTTCTATTTTACTCTTTTTTCCCTTTTTTTAAGTTTTCTTTAGAGACCTGTTGGCTACCTCAAAGGTGGTTTTCAATCCCACAATATTGCCCCGGGTACGTCAAAGGAGGTTTTCACCTGGCCATATTTTAATTTTAATTTTTCATCTTTTTTTTTAGACTCCTGGACTGCCTCATGTACGTTTTCAGTCCTAGATCTTGCCTTAAGTGCCTCATGGATATTTTCACCTGGGAATTTTATCTTATTATATCTTTTCTTTTTTTCCTCCTCTCTTTCTATTGATCTAAGGTTGGATGGATTGGGAGCTTTAAGATTCTCGATCACATTCATATCCATTAGAGAACTTTTGAGGTCTAAAATTGGACTCCTAAGAAAAATGTACAACAAGAAATTTTCTGTATGAAAACCAATAGGATTCAAGATGATGATGTCAACCATGGGGGATGATTCACCATTCTTGGGTAAAAAAGTAAAAAAATTAAAAAATAATAAAATAATAAAACTACTTTTTCAACTTGTATTTTGAACTTATCTCCCTAATTTTTTACTCAAAGTTCGAGCAGGAGTACTAATTGGATGCAAATTTTAATTCCTCATCCAAGGAGTAACAATGTTGCATATTTTCGATGGACCCTGCTATACAAAAAATGAGAAATACATGAAAAAAATGTGATTGCAATCACATTTTTCTTGTATTTCACATTTTTTGTGTAGCAGGGTCAATTGAAAGTATGTAACATGGGTACTGCTCAGATGAGGAATTTAATTATGCATCCAAAGAGTGTCCCCACTCGAAATTTGAGTAAACCCATAAGGAGATAAGTTGAAAATATGAGTTGAAAAAATAGTTTTATCTTTTTTCCCTCTACAATTTGAGGATATAATCTAATTTTACTTTATTATTTCCACTATTATTTTATAATTTCCTTACGAGGCCCATTTTGGACCTCAAAATTCCCCTAATGCTTACTTATTTAACTATTAAACTCATGCTTTGACAAATGTTTCTTGAGGAGGTTTAATTTGTAGCCATTGACTATAAGTGGAGTCACTTCTTCATGAATTGTTCTGATTTGAAAAGAATCATTATCATGATAATTTTATACCAAATAACGACCTAACCATCGTGTCATAAGCCTTCCTTTGAAATCCTTGAATATGGAATCATACATTAGCACCTAATCACCCTCCTGGAATGTCATTTCTCTGATGGTTTTTTCATGCCAAATCATCCTACGCAATTGAACCACCTTATTGTTCATGAGATCCTATAATCTAAATTTATCAAGAGAATTGATTTATTACATCCTCTCATGCTGAGATTTTTTGTGTCTATGTCTAATTTTTCTGCCATTCTTAGGGTGTTGTACTCAAATTCAATGGACAACAGTGCATTGTTTCCATACACCAGCTCAAAGGGAGTGAAACAAGTGGTGGTTTTCCATGTTGTGTTATAGGCCCAAGCGACTTCAACAAGTCTAGTTCCCCAATCATTTTAATTTTTGTTGAATAAATTATTTAATATGTTCTATAAAGCTCTATTTGTCACTTCTACCTTCCCATTTTCTTGATGATTATAAGGGGATGATTTTTTGTGTTTAATGTGTTGTTGCTCCATGATTCCCACAATCATATTTGAAGTTAATTGATCCCCTTGATCATTAATTATCTCCCTTGGGAATCCAAACTTATAAAAATATTTTTTCTCTTAGAAACTTTTCAACCTTCTTCTTCATTGCTACTTTTATTTCCCTTATTTCATCCCACTTTTTCAAATAATCAATGCACACAATAATGTATCTATTTTTTCCGGATGAGGGATCAATTGGCCCATTGAAATCCATGCCCCACTTCTCAAATGGATCAATAGTCACTTTATGTTGTAGGGGGATTTCATCTTTTGGGGTATGTTCTCCCATCCTTTGGCATTCATCGCATCAACCAGTGTGTCTTCCAGCATCTTACTGTAGAGTAGGCCAATAGTAGTCTGCTTGGAGAATTTTGGAGGTTGTCATCTAGGCAATAAAATAGCCCCCACAGGGTCCATCATGACAATTTGAGAGGATGTAAAAGACCTCATATTACCTTACTCACCTCATCAAAATATTATCTGGTCCCAATCTAAAAATATTTCCCCAAATCCAAGTGAAAGGGGCATATTTTCTGACAATTTTTCTCTTCTCCTTGGAGGACAGATTAGGAGTGAATCTCCCAAAAACCAAATACTTTTTATATTAGTAAACCAAGGATACAATAGTTAAATAGAAAATAGGTTCTCATCCAGAATTTTATCATCTATCATTTCCTCATTTTTTGCGGGCAATGTTAGTCTATACAAAAATATCTTCACCCACATTTTCCTTTCTTGTCTTCTCAATAATTGTCAAATCAAACTATTGCAAGAATAATAGACGACTCTAGCATTGACATATGACTTTTTCATTAAATTCTTAATGGTTTCATGGTCAATATGTACAAAAACTTAGTATATTATAATATAATTCCTAAACTTGTTCAAGGAGTGCACAACAACTAGGAGCTCTTTTTCAATTACAATGTACTTGAGTTCATCTTTGGATAGATTCTTACTGATAAAATATCGGATAGGGAAACTTACCTCCCACTTGTCCCAAGGATTCTCCTACAACCTTGTCGGATGCATCTGTTTGGATGTGGAAGGGCAAGGCCCAAATGGTACTCACAATAATTGGTGCAGTGGTAAATTTCTCATTCAACTCTTCGAATGTTGCTTGAAATCCAACAGAAATATGAATCTTTAGTTAAAAATAAAAACAAAGGTGAAGCCAACTTACTCAAATCCTTAATAAAACTCATACAAAATCCAAGGAAACTCCTAACATCCCTTTTTTTTATAAGTTATGGGGACCCTTTTGATAATGGAAATTTTGTTAGGGTCAACTTGGATTCCTTCCTTGGATAGGAAGTGACCTAGGAAAATCCATGCATTCGTAAAAAATTTACACTTTTCTAGACTTTATGAGATATTTATTTCAATGCAATAATTTAAAATATTACACAGATTGGACAAAGCTTCCTGGAAATCATTACCATATAGAGTGAATTCATCCATATAAATTTCAATTGTGTCATGAACAACATCAGCAAAAATACTCAACACTTCCCTTTGAGAGATAGTAGGGGCATTGCAAAAATCAAATGGAAGAACTCTATAGGAAAATTTCCCCCACGTGCATGTGAAGGTTGTCTTATCCTGATCCTTGGGGCTGACCTGGATCTAATTATACCCACTAAAAACCATCCAAGAATGAAAATAAATTCTTCCATGCAAGGCCATCCAAAACTTAATCAATGAAAGGAAATGGAAATGATCTTTCTTTGTGGTTCTGTTGGGTTCCTTATAGTCCACATAGATCCTACACTTCCCATTGTTCTTGGGTACTATAACAAGAGGAGACACCCACTCACTATCTGAAATAGGTAAATGAATCTTGTATCCAATAACTTTTTTATTTCTTCTTTCAGAATGGTTTAAGGGAAGGTTTCATTCTCCTCTATGGTTGGTGCATAGGTTTACATCCCCATTTAATGTAGATGTGATGTGTATAAATTGAGGGATGCACCCATTTCATCTCCTTATAGTCCCAAGAAAAATCATCAAGATGTTTCCTTAGCACAATGAGTAGTTTATCTTCTTGCTCTATTGAGAGGGAAGGATTGGTTTTCAAGGTTTTTTATGGATTTATTTCTACAATCTTAGCATGCTCTTGATCAAAACCAACAATGAACAATTAATCCCATGGGTTTTTCTCTAGTTTCCCTAAGGATTCCTCTACTATCTCATCAATTGGCATGGCGGTAGGAGGTTTTTTTTTGCAAAAGGTTATCAATAAGGTCATCCTCATCTAGCTACATGCTTCCTACAATGGTATCTAATGTACATATTGGGTAGGGGGGTGATTGATAAAAATCTTCCTTTTCTTCTTCTTCTACCCATAAAGGCAAGTCATGCTCAACAAGGGGTTGAGTAGGGGGGTATAATACAAGTTTCTTTGTAAGGTGGCCATTTTTAATTGTCATGTTTCTAGCCCTGAAATTGATGTAAGCATAAAAAATGGCTAACCAAGGTCTCATCAAAATGAGAGAATATGCATTAAAATTGGTTTTGGCTTGGAGTATGTTAGTGTCAGTTTTTTCATCTTGCCACCAGTGATCAAAAAAATCTATTTTCATGTCATCATAGGGTCCCATTATGTAATTTTTGTCATTCCATTAGGTCATAATGCAAAAAATTGTTCATTGGAGGTAGTTCAAGGTCAAACCTCACTCTTTAAAAAAAAATCATTACTTGCTAGCTTATTTCACCACTTTGCTGAGTGTATATCAGTCATGAGTTGTCATCCTCATTTCAGTATTTCCATTGTGAATTTCATTCAATCATAGTCTCCATTAACTCTTAGGGTTTTCAAGATCCATCAAATCACCATTTGCATGCATAAAATTCCAACAAGAGAGTGACAATAAACACATTTTATTCTGAAAGTTTGATTTGTAAATTTAATTTCAATTAAATATGTAATTTTATGTTTCTTAATATGTAATAAGTTCTCATGGTTCCAGGGTATCTACATACTCAAGGTTCCATCATCCAAGTAAGTCAAAGTTCCAAAAGTCATAGTGTTCCAAATCCACCAAAAGATCAAATTCAAAGGATCAAGATCAAAAAATGAAAGGTGAATTGCAATGTTTAAGTTGAGTTTGAAAAGGAAAATGTGGGTTCGATGCCTATCTTTGAAATTTCATCATTTATAAAGGCCCATCAAAGACCAAGGAGACACTCATTTTCATCCTCATGCATTGAGATCTTAGCTTCCCCAAGTAAAAAATCAAATTTCAGCGAGAAATTTGAATTTCCTTGAAGGAACTACGCTCATGCTTTAGGTGTTGTGCTTTTGAACGAGAGGAATTGCGCTCTTGCTTCAGGCACTATGCTTTTTCCTGGGAGGCGATGTGCTCCTTCTTCAAGCACTGCACTTTTTCCAACTCTCATATACAACCTCCAAATCTTCTTTGCTAGTGGTCGAAGCATCAAATCAGGGTTTTCTCAATCAAATGTAATTAATTTACACCTCTCAAATCCCTCCTTTCACTTCATAATTTCAAATTTATGGTGTAAAACCTCCTCACTCATCATTTCAAGTTTTGAGCAAAGAAATCCTAGCTTTCACACTTGCAAGCCAACATTGTTTTCCCTAGACCCTATTTTCCCTTTCCACACTTCAGAAAACACTCCCCCTACCCCTACATTACCTTATCTCTCATTCCCAAGTTCCATTTCCTAAAACCCTACCCCTAGGCTGCATTTTCCTAGGCAACCACACTATATCCTTGTAATCAAAATTACTACCCTATCTCCCTAAGTTTTTCTATCCGTAACCACTTCCCTAAGCTCCCTAACTCCCTTACCCACTTCCCTAAATTTTCGTACACTTATCCAACTCCCTAACCCTACTTCCTACTCCCTTTCCCTTCCCCTTTCCCTTAGGGTTTCAAAACAAAACATACACTATGGAGGAGGAAAGAGACATCATGGAGGAGGAAATAGAGGAAAGGAGACACCGCAAAGGAGGGAGGATTTTTAGGTTTGAGCCATCCAACACTAGAGAATTTTAGACCTCACCCATGATAGTTAATTTCTTCAAACATGTGGTTTGTTTCTGTGAGTTGGTCCAAAGAGTACAGCATCACCATGCTTTGACCAGAGTTTTCATCTCTAACCTCCAAGGCAAGCAAGTGACCATTGCAGGGGTGACCTTCACCATCTCCACATATATTATTGTTGCATCCATAGGGTACCCAATGTGGGTGAAATATGGTTTAAGGCCATCGATGTAGATGCACAAAATTATTAAGCATTTCTCAAGGCATGATACAAAAATGACAAAAATAAAGTATTTCCTTTTATTCACCTACTTGATATATCTTCTCCCATGATGAAGATCATCATGAAATATTTCACTTGTGAGGGAAGATTCTCCAGACTATACACCTATCACATCAGGTTGCTTGTGCATTTCACTAGGGTGAAATTTCTCAACATCCCTCACTATTTGTACAGGAGTATTGATAAGATGTCCTACGTAGTGCAGAACACAGAGTATGAACATCAGATGAAAAACCTCTTCCATCACTCTCTAATCAAAATATTTTTCCTTAATCATCTCAATCAGTTGGACATTGCATGGGAGACCTTCATTGAGAATGATGTCTTCATTAGTCCACCACCTTGGCCTACTAGACCAATTCCACCACTAACATAAGTGTCTCAAAGAAAAATAGGGAAATCTAGTAGGGTTGCAGTGAAGAAGGCGAAAGAGGCAAAATAGGCCAAAGAATTCAAAGAAAACAAAAAGGTCAAAAACCTACTAGAAGGGGCCTTGCCTTCCTCATCAACAAAGAAGGGAAAACAAAAGCACGAAGAGACAGTTGTCCATGAAGAGGAAGACCTTCATGAGGAAGAAAGAGAGTTTGACTTGGTGGACTTGGATGTCCAAAATGATCACGAAGCCTGAAAACTGATCATCAAAGATAAAGATTCCAAAATCAAAGAGCTGCAAGACAACATGGCAAGAGCCCAAATTGTCATATCATTCCTTAAACAAGAGAAAAAGCAGTTAAAATATAAGCAGATACTCATGAAGTTAGAGCTGCTAAAGGAAAAAATAAAAGACATCAAAGGGAAGTAAATGATGGCACCTAAATAATTTGACCATGATGATAATCAAACCATCAATTCAAGACCGAAAAAAGAGGTCTTAAGAGAGCTTTAGAGTAGGAGAAACATGGGGCAGAGCAACTCAGTTTTGAGGAAATGATTGTGAAGGAAATTGAAGATGACAGAGTTAACCTTCACCTTGAGAAGCTCCTCAATAAGGAAAATAAATAAAATGATATTCTCAGACATATGTCCAATATATTCATCACTACAAACAAGATCTGGAACATGAAACTCAAGTAGTTGAAGGACAAATACAAGAAAACCCTAATCATGCAAAAGGAGGAGGATAAACTTGATATTCTTGTTGATGCCTCCCTAATTTCTTGAGAAACTTCATCAGAACTCCCTATAACAATTTTGATCAATTTTTGACAAGTTTTCAAGTTTTTGGGCATTTTTCCAAATTTTAACAGACTTTCAACACAATCCACTTATAAAAAACAGAGTGCCTAGGGCGTTGTGCTTTTTCTAGGAGCCTCTAAATGACAAATTGTCACCACCATTGGATTCATAAGGCCCTCTACATCAAATTTTGACTATTTTCACATCAAATTTGGACATTTTGACAAGGTGAAATGGCCAAAAACATCCAAAAAATCACCTTTCTGCCTCATTTTTCAGGATGGCGTTACGCTTTTCACTAGTCTTGGGAGATTTCAGTTTTGAGGGCCTTAACTTCATCATTTTTATAACTTAAGGGAATTTTTTGAAACTATTTAGGAAAATATTTCCAATGAGCTATCTTGGGCTCAATTTCAGCAAGTCCTCCAAAAGTGGCCTTGAAGTTGGCATTGCGCTTTTTCCAGTTGCCTGATTATTTCATAATATTCTATATTTCTAAGTTTGGTCATGGAATTGATGAGAATTACTAATTTAATTAATCCATGTAAATGTAATTAATTCACTTTTAGTTACTAGAGGTAGATACATTGGATAAAAATTTATTTTGGGGATAAATGAATTAGTTTCACCAAATTTAGTGATGAGTTTGTTGACCTCCCTAGTCTTTGGGTTTCTAATTTAGAATTTTGGGGATCAGCTCCACAAGTCAGGAATTCAACCCCTGAGGGTGGGAGAAGTTTGTTTTGGTATATATCTTTCACCTCCTTTCTCATTGCAAGGGTTGGATGTTGTTGGATTGATCACTAAGCACTATTGTAATGAGATTTTTGGCAAGTAATAACAGACTTAGTTGTAGTTATTTTGATGGAATTATTGTGGTAAAGTGAATTGAAATTTTTTCTTATTATGTTTTTAAAATGTGTGAATGTATTTTGATTTCATATTCATGCAATCTTTGAATGTAATTTTTTCCTAAGTCAGAAAGACATAATTCATTAAGTTTATGCTATGTTTTGGAGGAATAGTTACAGTTTGTTTAATCTTCTTCTTAGTAGAAAATAATTCATATTTCTTATGCTATTTTCTCAAACACTATCAGTCTAGGCCACTCCATCAAGATATCCTTTTGTGTTAAACTTATTACCTACCTTTCTCCATCAGATCCCTACAATTCTGATCCTTGTTTTCCCTGACCTAGTTCCTTCCTTGACCTATTCACCATCCAACACCTCAAAAAACAATCAACCAAACCCTTGTTATACTATACCTAGCCTAATATCTCATTGATCCAATAATATTGACTGAGATCCATTGTAGAGAGCCTTCTCCTGCCTAGTAGGGCTAGCTACTTGGCAAATATTGGTCTGTGGTTACCTTTGTTGGTCTCTTCTCAGCCTCGGAGATCTGGTGGAGTGATAACAGAGTAAAAGGAAATATGTGGGGTATTTCGAGGATTAAATGGAGACCATCACATCCTGAATAACACCCTCAAGGCCTACTATGAATTTTTCTGCAAGATATAGCACAATGGTGGTCTTGCTCAAGGCTCCTTGGAGGTTGAGCTTCAAAATCATTTCCCTGGTCATGACATTGATTTTAGCCCCAAGGTAAATCAGTGTATTGGGGAATATAATAATAATAATATTTACATTCACTACCAGGCTACCAGGCTCCAAATACTTTAGGAAGGTGACATTCCCAAGAATTAGATCAGAAAACTACCAAACAACATTGATAGTCAGGGGATCTCTTTTTCAATTTTCTAGGCCTCTTGAAACACTCTTCCCTAATAAACTTGTTATAAATGGGGACATATTTGATGGCTTGAAGAAGGGGTATTTTAACAAATATATTCTTGATGAAAAGAGATCCTGGGGTATCACCAAAATCCCTTTTCATGTAAAAATTTCGATCCTGGGCCTGTGGGTCATGGCCCACTAAGTCTTATCGGAAGCGTTTTAGCCTTTTAAATATAATCATGGATCTTTATAAAATCAATCATCCCCTTAATCACTATCGCAAGCATACAAGATATGTGTTAAGGTTTTAAAAAAACCTCGCAACAAAAAATAATACAAACACACAGACATATTATATACATTCAACTCCAATCCCCATATTCTGATGCGATATCATCGGCAGTCGCAAATCGCATAATGTAAATACCACAACTCTCGACAGTGCTGCACCTCCGATCCGATTAATCAGAAATCGGAAATTCGGAACTGTTAACAATTGGCAATCGGGAATGTGACTTCCATTGTCAGCTCTTCAAAATTCCCAATGCAACTCAATCGGACCCGATTTCACATAAAGGTTTTCACCGATGTGATATGAGATCTTCGCTCCTCTGGTTTTGGATCTTGTTGCCTTTGATGGATTTTCTGTGGTTTAA
The DNA here is from genome assembly GCA_034641835.2 of Pinus albicaulis. NCBI lineage: Eukaryota > Viridiplantae > Streptophyta > Pinopsida > Pinales > Pinaceae > Pinus > Pinus albicaulis. The sequence continues at coordinate 597,336,155 of CM076579.1, read as the reverse complement.
CACGGATCTGCCACAATCTGGAAACACTATGTTTTAGCACGCCATCACTCCATACAATAGTAGCTCAAATATCATTGGATCGGCATCGATCCTACATTGATCGATGGTCGATCAACACACTTACAAACACGGGACTTCAAGCCATCAATACATATATATATGAATACATATAGGCGCACAATCAACACTGAAACACACGCTTTTATATTATACACAATATGATTACAGGTCTAAGGCATTGCAGCCTTAGAACAGTTTCTCCCTCGACTACATTTCAACACTCTGTTGACACAATTTCTACAATTTTGCTCCTCCCTCTATCTGTCTCATTACATATATTTATAGAACACGCAGGTTCATCGTTACAGAAATATTGGATCGGATCCTTTCTCGTTACAGAAATATTGGATCGGATCACTGAAAGGATCTGATCAACCCTCTCACAAATATCTCAACAACCCTTCCAGCTCGCAATATGGATATATATGAATACATGGCAGATTACATCAATATTTAATTTAGTCCATCATTTAAGCTCTATTTTGACAGAAATTTTCCCCTTATTCAGCTCGAAGGTCCATGTCCTCTCCTTGCTTCTCTTTGGATTCCTCCCTTTGTCTAAGGGTGCTGGATGCTCATGCATCAGACTCCCGAGGCACAAAATTTTATGACCTCCTGGTCATATGCTTCTCCTTATCCTTAGCAATTCTACCCACTGTTTCAATCCTTCAGTTGAATTTCCTTCATGGTCTTCTGTGAGCTGCAACCAACCTCTGCAGTAACAGTCTCCTCTGTTACACGATACCTCGCCAAGCCCTCCGCACTCGGTCTTTTGGCATCCTTTTGGTTCTCTCCTCTGTAACCAATTGAGCACACCTTGCTCTAGGTTGCTGCAAATCTTCTCACCTTTCGCTGCCGCCACTTGCACAACGGTAAGACCATAAACTCTCCAGCTTTAACACAACTGTACCTCTTTCCCCTTCTGCTTGCATTCTTCTTTCTTCTCGTAGGAAATCCTTTCCTTGCTCGGATACCACTTGATGAAAAGAGATCCTGGGGTATCACCAAAATCCCTTTTCATGTAAAAATTTTGATCCTGGGCCTGTGGGTCATGGCCCACTAAGTCTTATCGGAAGCGTTTTAGCCTTTTAAATATAATCATGGATCTTTATAAAATCAATCATCCCCTTAATCACTATCGTAAGCATACAAGATATGTGTTAAGGTTTTAAAAAAACCTCGCAACAAACAATAATACAAACACACAGACATATTATATACATTCAACTCCAATCCACATATTCCGATGCGATATCATCGGCAGTCGCAAATCGCATAATGTAAATACCACAACTCTCGACAGTGCTGCAGCTCCGATCCGATTAATCGGAAATCGAAAATTCGGAATTGTTAACAATCGTCAATCGGGAATGTGACTTCCATTGTCGGCTCTTCAGAATTCCCAATGCAACTCAATCGAACCCGATTTCACATAAAGGTTTTCACTGATGTGATATGAGATCTTCGCTCCTCTGGTTTTGGATCTTGTTGCCTTTGATGGATTTTCTGTGGTTTAACACGCATCTTCCACAATCTGGAAACACTCTGTTTTAGCACGCCATCACTCCATACAACAGTAGCTCAAATATCATTGGATCGGCATCGATCCTACATTGATCGATGATCGATCAACACACTTACAAACACGGGACTTCAAGCCATCAATACATATATATATATGAATACATACAGGCGCACAATCAACACTGAAACACATGCTTTTATATTATACACAATATGATTACAGGTCTAAGGCATTGCAGCCTTAGAACAGTTTCTCCCTCGACTACATTTCAACACTCTGTTGACACAATTTCTACGATTTCGCTCCTCCCTCTATCTGTCTCATTACATATATTTATAGAACACACAGGTTCATCGTTACAGAAATATTGGATCGGATCCTTCCTCGTTACAGAAATATTGGATCGGATCACTGAAAGGATCCGATCAACCCTCTCACAAATATCTCAACAACCCTTCCAGCTTGCAATATGGATATATATGAATACATGGCAGATTACATCAATATTTAATTTAGTCCATCATTTAAGCTCTATTTTGACAGAAAATTTCCCCTTATTTAGCTCGAAGGTCCACGTCCTCTCCTTGCTTCGCTTTGGATTCCTCCCTTTGTCTAACGGTGTTGGATGCTCCTGCATCAATTCTTCAATTCTTCAAGAAGTTATACCTCTTCTGGAGTGCGTTGTTTAGGTTGGACAAAATTTTAGGATAGAGAAGTATATTGGCTTGAGGGGCACTCTCTTCCTTCTCTTCTTTAATATCTTCAAAAGGAGAAGGCGGGTGAGAATCCAGAAGTACCTTCCTATACCTAAGGTTTATCTCCTAGATCTCCATAGCATATGTAGGATAGGATGTTTACCCATTATAGACCTAATGGGCCTACTTACTATTTTGGTTCTTATTGGGTTGGGAAGGTGTCTAAGGTTTCTTTGGAGGATTATTGTGGGTTAGTTGTGGTTGAGGTGGAGGAGGAAGCATTGAGGCGGGTGGTTTCGTTGCTTAAGGACCCATCCTTGTGAAGGGTTTCCCTATTGAGGAGGTTGAGGTTGATATGGCTAGAAGAGGGAATTGATAGGAAAGAGGATATTATGGAGGATAGGACCAAGGAGAAGAATGGACCAAGGAGAGTGAGTTGGAGGATACCAAGGTTGAAAGGATGAACTCTGGTTTGGATTGAAAGAAGGATAATGTGCACTTTCAATGCTTTGTTGATATGGTCAAGGGTCTTTTGGCCTCCTTTTTCTCATGAAATAAATTTGCTCCAAGCCACCCTTTATGCCTTGGTATACATCCTTCAAGCCTAGAACAAAGGGGAATTTATCATGTGTATGGTTCTCCTCACAAAAATAGCAGAATTCTATGACATTCAGTGGGCACTCATTTCAGGGATGCCTCTTGGTGCATCTAGTGTTACGTCCCTATAATACTAGTGTATCCCCTTATTTTTATTTTTAGTATAGCCCCCTTATTGTTATTGTTGTGCCCATGTAGTCCCCATATTGTTATTATTGAGCCCCATAGAAGCCTACTATTTTTATTTTTGTGCCCTTACATTGTTATTGTTATGTCAGCTAGGATTATATTGTGACCCGTTGGAATCTTAATAATTAATCATTTATGTAATGTAAAGGATGTTACCCCATCGAAGTGTCTGATTTATAAGTCGTTGATCTCTTTTTTCTTCTATTTTGTGAGTTTGTTTCATAACAATTGGTATCAGAGCTTTGGATTATAGGGTTTCTCTACTTCAAAGAGGTAATCGTGGTATTTTCACTATACATTTTTTTCTACAAAGCTTCAGAAGCTACAAGAAAAACCCATTTGAGTTGAGATCCTAAGGAACATTGTGTAAAAATTTTAGATCTTATTTCGAAATATTTTTCAAAATATGATCTGTGGCATTATGGTTTTGGCAGGCTCCAGAATTGCATCTCAAAGATGTGACTGAGGTAAAATCACCATAACTTTTGTTTCAGACATCAGATTAGAATTCTATAAAAAGTGGTCGAAAGTGCACGGAATGTAGTTTCTTTTATATATATTTCAGATCCTAAGGTTGAAACAGTGACACGTGGCATGCCATACAAGTTTTCTCTACTGAATCAACCCATAATTAGGTCATTCTGGGAGATCGGGCATAACTTGGACTTGAGAATCCAAATTAGGTCTAAATTATGTAATTAGAAAGATGACTCTGAGGGATACTACGGGAAAAAAATTTAGATATTGAAGATTTGAAATCGGAGAGATAATTTCAGTTCAATATCGACCTCCTAAAAAGAAATAAAAGGGTGTGTATTTTTTTTTTTTAATTGCATAACATTTGTTTGAAAAAAGAGTTTGAAGTGATTCCTAAATAATATTGAAGCATGGATATAAGTATTGTATTATATAATGCCTCCCAAAAATAATTCCACACACATTAAGCTTTCATAAAAATACACTAAGATGCATGAAGAGGAATAATTGCAGTATGATATATCAAAATTATGGTACTAACTGCAACAAATTTCAATCCAAAAAGAGAAACCAAAGATGACATAGATGGTTTAAAAGCGGACATGGAGGCTAAGATGAATGGTTTGAAGGGTGAAATGAAAACTAATATGGATGATCAGGTAGTGGAAGATCATGTCGAGCATCAACTACAAGTTTTCCAACTCTTAAATTATAACCTAACTTTGGTGCAGAATTGAATGAAACAACAAGCACATCAACATCACAATGAAAGAAGTTTTGATGTAGGCAAATGGGTATTGTTACAACTACAACCATACAAACCAACGTCCCTCAAGCAATCTAAGATGTATATTAAATTATTGCTAAAGTATTATGGTCCTTACAAGGTGCTGCAAAAGATTGGTACTATGGAAAACAAATTGGAGTTGTCTACATCTTCCTGAGTGCACCTAGTTTTCCATGTTTCATGCTTAAAGAATGCCCATAGGTGACAAAATCTGAGTTAAAACAATTTTGCAAAAAATTTATGAGGAAGGAAAAATCATATTGGAAATTTAAGCTGACACGGAAACAAGAACTCGACAACTATGAAATCGATCAATTTTAGAGTATCTCAACAAGTGGAAGAACATACCCACTGAAGATTCCACATGGAAGGATGATAATTTTATATAGAAGCATCAATAAATAATCAAGCGTTGAGGAAAAAACTTGTTTGAAGGAGAAGGGAATGTTAGGTCCCTTTAATACTAGTGTATCCCTTTATTTTTATTGTTATTATAGCCCCCTTATTTTTATTGTTGTGCCCTTACATTGTTATTGTTATGTCCGCTAGGAGTAAATTGTGACCCATTGGACTCCTATATATATAAAGGAGGTTTTCTCATTTGTATAATCTAATAATTGTTCATTTATGCAATGTAAAGGAGGTTTCCCCCTTGAAGTGGCTGATTTCTAAGTTGTTGATCTCTCTTTTCTTCTATTTTGTGAGTTGGTTTTATAACATCAAGGGAAAAAGATAGCTAGTGTCATTTTTGCTTCCTCTTGCTTTTTCTTAATATGCATAGTATCCATTTGTAAGGAAAATTTATGCAACATCTCACTCTTAAAGTCTTCCAGCATACTCCCTATTTCATTTTTATAGTTGAGGTAGAGGGATAAGTGTTGACCAGGAATTTACTAAACGTGCCTCTCTTCATGAACCAGCGCAAGGTTGCATCCTTGAGTGTATAAGGGAACAAATTTATCTTTTTCTCACAAAAGTGTAATCATAGGTTCTACAAACCACAACAAACTCGAACATGAATGTATTATGGTCCCCAGAATCTAGGCCACAGAAGTATGGGAGAGCATTGGAGCTTATATTTTTCATTTTGGCTTCCCCAGTGGTTTATGTGATAGGAAAGAGCTCATTCTTCCTATTTTCATCCATCTTATGGGTAGGTGATGTAGGTTCTTTCTCCCCTATGGGTTCTTCAAAGATATTTTTCTATTCACCTAAAGGATTTTCCAATTCCTCTATGGTCAGAGTAGTAGCTTCACAGTAACCAAAGAAAAGTGATAGTTGAATTCTTGAAGGAGTGGGGGGTTTTGGTATAAATTTCCCTAGGTTATCCCTAATCCTACGAGGCTTGAAATAAACATATGATTTTTTTTGGTTTTTTTTTTTTTTTTTTTTTTGGGGGGGGGGGGGGTTCTAGCCTAGTCAAAAACTAATGAAAAGAAATTTTTTATTTTAAATATATAAAATAGAAAGAAAAATAAACTCAAAGAATAATTAACACCCACTTTGACACCCCCCTGGCAATAGCGCCAAAAAGTGATGAGCTCTGGTATTTCAATAAGAATGTTGCAACTCCGTGGCTACCAACTTTAATTTATCAATCTAGGGTTTGTACAAAATTAAGAGGTGTTGGTGACATTTACACAGTGAGCTATGCTCTATTCAATTTGCTTCTAAAGTAGTGGACCAAAATAAGGTGCACAAAGAGCATTCTACAAACTAAATCTAGATCTTGCAAAAATGGAAGAATGTTTCAAAAAGGAAACTGCTAATTATAGGAATTAAAATGTTGCATGAGAGAAAAGTATAAACTATTTGTAGGAAATGGGAATGTTTCATAAAATTAAACACTAATATACTTACAGAAAATGTAAATGTTAGTCTACTTGTAGGAATGGAAACCTAATCTAATTGGAGAAATGGAAATGCTTGGAATGGAATCTCTAGCCTATTGTAGGAAACCAAAGATAAAGAAAGTAAACATATTCTATTTGCATAAATTAAAGAGCATAAATCAACTCTAAATAACTACATTCAAAGGAGATTAGATTCTAGTATTAAATTTCATTAAGCATATTAGAAAGTAATCATGTAAACCATGCTTGTATCATTCAATTCATGAACTTGTTTACTAAACCTAATTGAAAAAATGTATTGTAGTGATGAAAAGACAATTCTTGAGTGGTCTCTAGTCTTCCTAAAGCTTGGTTTTAGAGCCTAAGGGTCATTTCATAGTAGGGAAACTTTTATGGGCTAATATTTGCAGGTGGGCTAATTTTCCATGTTTTTTCCAAAAAAAAAAAGAATTTCTAATTTCAATTTTTCCTAAAAATGAGTCACCGAGATTTTATAGTATAAAATTATTTTACCCTAAAAATCACAAAAATTGTATAGAATAATATAAAATAATTAAAATATATATATAATTTTACAAAAACATTGCCAAGCATTTTACAATATGCATGTTAGGCACTAGTAAGATTTGCCAAGGTTTCTAAAATTTAAGATAAACTTCCATCCTTAAAATTTTCCTTTTTGCATAGGGTCAAAATGAAAAACTAAATCTAAGATGGAAATTATGATCAAGTTTGGAGAGAATTTACATAGTGATGTAGGATGTTACATGATTGTTGTAGGATGTTATAATATTTCGCTATTTTGCTACAAGATTGAATCTGAGAGCATTCTGAGGGCTTAAAAGGTGATATAAAGGTGTGTAAGGGTAATGGAAGGAGGAAGAATTTTGTATGAGGTCATTTCCAATATTAGTACCCCTCAAAGGCCCATCTTGCACAAGGAGAAATGCACATGGTGGCCTTGAGCGAAGCTGAAATGAACTTTTGGTGAACAATGTTTTTGAAGAAGTTGTTGAGGGAGAAAGGAAGATGCTGATAATAAGATGAAAAGTAGAAATGACAGTGTTATTCCCTGCGCTCCAATAGTATGACATGCACACCAAAAAAATTACACAATCTTGTAAAACATCTAGAGAATGCTAACAATGTCAATTGCAGAAATTGAAACTAGAAGAGAAAGGATGAGTTTAATTTTATTCAAGATATTTCTACTTCATGAAAAATGAAGCCTATCTCCTTATGCTTTCCAATGAAAGGCTTTCATCCATACTTTCCAAGAGAGGCGATTGACGAATCTGCAAAGTAAAATTTTTATATAAAAAAAAACTTGCAAGAAAGGAAATATTGCTAACCTAAGTACATAAAATAAAGATGCATAATAAAATATTCAATTGAGAGATACTAGAGCCTCTGGGTTGGGCCATAAACTAAGGGGACTTATCTCTTAAAAAAAACTCAGATTTGAGATAACAGGATGCTTTTCATTTATATAAAGCAATGCTCACCTACATGATATGCAAACTGAAAATGATAAATACAAGATATTATACCTAGAAGTTGCTATACTTCTCTAAATTTTCAATCATTTTAAGCCCTTGGGATCCCTTATTTATACAAAAGTGTATGAGGGGGTAACCTCCTTGGAAGGAGGGCTTCTTCCCTCCAAACTCCCTAAAAAGGTGGTTCTAGCTCCTTTTCATCCTCACAATCCTTACGTGCATGTATTGTTCAATAGATCCTTGAATATTTAGCAATAAATTCAAGTTTTAGGTGAGTAAATATAGGGGAAAAGCCTCCTATATCTCCTCCAGTTGTCTCCAACATATCTATGCATAATAAATTCACCCTTTTCCTTCACATTAATCATGTTACGCCACAAGATAACGTTCTTTAATCTTCCTAATTGAACAAAATATAGTAAAAAAAGTGTTATCGAATGAAGGAGATAGGTAAATATCTGTTAAAGGATGACCATATGGGCCTTACTGAAATTGAGGCCCATCATAGTCGAGATGTCCATCATTTATTTCCCCCATTTCATCTGACGATATATACAAAACAAAATATTTTTTCCCCGTTCCATTAATATATAATAAAAATACTTTAAAAAAATCTCTTGCAAAAAATACCTTATAACCTTTGAAAATTTTTGTATAGAAAATATTTCGCAACATCTATTACATGCAGGATATTTATATTTTTCCTATTGTTGAACAATCGACAGATGTTATCTAGTCAAATTCGAAGATGGTGATTCAAATAAATATTCACATTTTTTTTGTTGAAATACATATTCTATATTGATTTTTCCGAAAAAAAATTGTAGTACTCGAGACGTCATGTGTCATGGGAACTGATGAGCCTCGATATTTGAACAAGAATTTTGTAAGTACGAAGGCTACAAACTTTAATTATCAACCTGAGGTTCGTAAAAACTTAAGTGGTATCGACACTATATGTGCAACATACAATGTCTCCTTGTTTTTTTTATCTGATGTAATTGAGTGAATGTCATGAAATCAAAGCCTAAATTAATTGCAGAAATGGAAGTGTTTCTTTGAAAAGAAATTAATCCTGGGTGAGAACAAGAATTTGTAATTGAAATCCTAAAAGCATGAATTCAAACAAATAGGCCTAATCTACTTTGTAAAAATGCATGTACTAAGTGGTTTTTATTCTTCATGAATCATGGATTTAGACCCTAGGGGTCATGATTCAAGCCTAAGAGACAAAAACCAAGCTTTGGAAGAAAATCTGGTTAATTTTACACGTGCTATAAGAGTGCTACGAGATGTTCTATTTTTGCTACAAGAAGTTTTGTTTTGGAAATAACTCACCCAATGAATAAGTAAATCAATTCAAATGGGACGAGACAATTTTTTTTTTATTAATTATGATATTTTAGGTCTCCATTCCAAGTGGATTCACTCCAAAATACCCTTGTTCATATGTGCTAAAAAAATAACAGAAAATTACTACTCTAAAATCTGGAAATTCAAGAACTACTGAGCTAGTTAATCTATCAGATGCCTAACATAATCAAGTGAAAATGAAATGGGGTGAATTTATTTATTAACTTAAGCATTATTTTGACCTAATACAAGTGGAATAAAGTCAAATGAAGCTCATTAACCCATTCTAAAAAATATCATAAATTTACTACTATTTTGCTATAAGGCATTTCGAAAAATCTTATATTCGTGAACTAGTAACCAAATCCAAGTAGCCCAATGATTAAGATTAACATCCAAAGTTATTACAAGGATGAATAATGCTTTTTAAACTATAAAAAACCTGCAAAATAACTCACTTCAATCATTTAACTCAATACTACGGCAACAAAAGAAACAATACTAAATACAGAAACATGAAAAACATAAATAAGAGATGAATGTGAATAAGAAGTGACAAGAACATAAAGAAATTGTGCAAGACAGCTCTGAGGCTCCTTGGATGGCCAGAATTGGAGTCCTATGGAAGAAACCAAGCCTTAGAAGCTAAAAATGACACCAATATTCATTATTGAATGAGTCCAAGTACATCCCTGCAAGAAACGAAATGAGAGCTACTAAACGACAAGTTTTTTCCACAATAAGACTAAACAATACATGTCCCTAGAGGTCAATTCGAATTGGTACTTATACAAAATGATGAGGAAGAATTCTCCTTTAAAGGAGGAAGCTTTCCCCTCCAAAATCCCTCAAATAGTGGATCTGGTTCTCAACATTAGGAATCTGCATTAAATGGTAGGGAACACATTCCTAGATTTTCTCAATCATTGGAGTTATAGAATTACTCCAGATTTTCTCAATAATTTCATGACATTTTTTTCATTTATTCTCGAATATTTATCCTCCATTATTATGGAGAAAGTCCCTAAATTATCTCCTTCTCCAAATCTTCATAATCTACCCAATATTCTCACAATATTCTTCAAAAATAAATAATATTAGGCAGAAATATGAAATTATCTTTGAACCTTTCTAAGAACATATTCAAGCTTAAAAAACATTACTAAGTGTAGAAGGAGATATTTAGTATATAATTTATGTGCCTAAGAAAGGTTATATGGGCCTTAATTTATGTCTAATTTAGAGGCCCATCATACCCCCCTACTGAAACTGTTGCTCATGCTCTAAGCAACCTATTCATCCTCCTTGCCTGATGGTTCTTCATGTATGTTGGTATGGTCATTCTCTTTTGTTGGCCCATATGTTTCTCCTCCTAGTGCTCTTCTTGCTACTCTTCTTCAATTGTAATGGTTTCTATTTGTGAGGGAACCAACTTTCTTTGGGTTTGTATTCTTATTATTCCTATGGAAGTTCTTCTAGTGAAAAGAAGGATTTCGTGGCATCCATTACCTCATTACCAATGTCATTATCATTAAATTCCAGGCGTCTTACTGCTGATAAAAACTCTTGGTCATGAAACATCATACTGTCCATAAAATTCTTATGAACACCCTTCACTAATAATCTAGATTCTCTTCATTAAATTCTGGAATTGAAAACACTTCACAAAGAGCTCTTTCTTCTCACAGAGGAAGAAATGATGGTCAATAAACTGAAGAAAAAGAAAGGAATGGTGTGATGATAAAACTGGTGAATTAAATACCTTTCACCCTTGTATAATTTACCATGTTGGTAGCAAATAATTTTAAGCTTTGATGTGTTTCCTTGTACCTTTTAGCTATTAATTAATCATTGTCCAATACCCTAGTAGAAAAATATTTCTTTTAGAGCCCTCTGTTAGCTTCTTGTAGCAAATTTATCTTTCCTGTAGAAAATATTTTTTTCCTATAGAAAATATGTTTTTTTGTAGAAACTTCCTGTAGAAAATTTTCTGCCTGTAGCAGCTCTATTTCGCCAATATCAGCTAATATTTTCATGCCAAGATGTGGTGGGTCCACCTTTTATTTTTCAAAATTTTCAAATTTTCAAATTTTTTCATTTTTTTTCTCTTTTTTCAAAATTTTCTCTTTTTTTTTTCTCATTGCATGCAGAATAAACTCAGAGTTACTTTTTTGTTAATTGAATTTTCCCTTAGTTACCCCTTGGCACTCCTTGTCTTCCATCACAACTAACTACTTGTTACCACTTTCTCAAGTCCTCTTCACTTTTGTCTTGTTCCTCTCCCACATGTGGGTGTGTCTTGGTGGAAAAGTGAAGCTGACTGCTAGATAAGGCTGAGGTTACTCTGCTAATGATTTTTGCTATAAAAAAAACTTTCCCTCTCACACTTTTAATGTTATCTTAAGCTAGAATAAATTCGAAGGTTGAGGTTAGAGATTTACATACCTAAGCCTTACCTTTGATATGTTTTTGCAGGTGATATTGAGGTTGCCTTTGGTGGTTCTGAAACTGCTACGAATGATCCTGAAGCTGCATGTGATAATTTTTTGGAGGTCCTATTGTTGATAGCCTTAAATATGGAGGTATTCTAGGGTTTTTTTGTTGTTCTTGTTGCTACTTTGCATCCCTGGATAAAATTTTGCTGCTAATATGCTCATGATGTGGGTGTTGTAGTTGATGATTTTTCTTATTTACAAGTCTTCATAGCATGATGATTCTTTGACCGATAAAGTTTTCGTGTGTGCAGTCTTCTTGTTGAGTCTTCATGTGTATGTATGTTGGTGGAGGATCCCCCTTGTAGTGCCTTCGTTGTATTTAGATTCATCTCACAAGTCTTATTGGTTTCCATGATTGGTCAAAGCTATCTTCAGGGATTTTCTGGTACTTACACAAGGCTTGCTATATGAATTTACTTTCTCTTGTAGCAGCCTCTGTCCCTGCTTGTTTATGGATTCTCACTCTATAGGAGTGATGAGGGACAGTGTGAGGTGGTATTAAGGTGATGGTAGGATTATTATAGAATGATGAAGAAGTGGTGTGGCCTTGGAAAAATTGAGTGAAGGAACTCTGTGTCTTTTCAAGAAAAAAAATATCTTACAGATGTGACAAAGTGTAGTGTTTGAGTGAAAAATCCTTGTGCTTGAGATGGAGTGATGAGAAGGTGGTAGGAAATGCTAGGAATACTCTCCTAATTTATTTTTTACACATCAAGGCCCTTTGGGACTGTTTTTTATCCTTGATTCACCTTCATGTAGCTTATTGTAACTTCCTGTAGCAATTACAAAATTTCCTGTAGCAGTTCAGGAAAACCCCTTGTAGTAGATTTGTTTTAGACATATCTCCCAAATGGTAGGCTTGATTGACCTTATATGTTTTGATCATGTTATCGTAATCCTTATGCACCTCCACATAAAACATCTCAGCCATTGGATGCACGAATATCGAGAAAACTTGAAAATGGTTGTAGGTGATGGAGGTCGATTTCTCACAAACTGTGAACCAAAAATTATTGAAATTTCTTGAGCATGTTACCATCGTAGTATATCCCCCTGAAAAAATCTTGGAAAGTGGATGTATGATTTTGAGATATAATAAAAATAATTTTCTGCTAAAGACTAAGACTTCTTGTAGCAAAAACAGGGTTTCCTATAGAATTTTAGGAAAACAAGGAAAAATAATGAGAAACAATAGGAAATGATGGTTTTATGTTGGAAATGGATGAGGGTGATGGATTGGCATGACCTTAGTCCTTTTCGGGAATATGAGAAAAGGAGGAGGAAGTCAAAGTTTTAGTTCCTTTGACTAGGGTTTTTACCAACCATTTCTTTTGGTGCCAACTTGTTTTTTTGTTGCTTGCAAAGTTTGGAGATCACCTAAATACATTAGAGAGAGATACATGGAGAAAATACAGTTTTTATTTTCATTTTTTCACTTTTTTATTTTTTTCTTTAGGCCTACTAGCTGCCTCAATGAGGTTTTCAAATAGTAGGCCTGCCTAGGCGCCGCAAAGGAGGTTTTCACCTAGGATCTTTTTTCTCTTATTTTCTCTTTTTATTTGACTCATTGACTACCTCATGGAAGTTTTCAATCAGTGATCCAATATTATACGCCTCAAAAGAGGTTTTCTCCTAAGATTTTATTTTTTTTCTTTTTTCTCTTATTTTATTTTATTTATATTTTTTTCTATCCTACTCTACTTGAAAAAATAAATATTTTTCAAGTATAGGAATACTTCCAATGGATCCATGTACACATCAATATGATAGGTAAAGTCATGTGTAGGCTCAAAATGTATGCTTAGACATGTACCTAGAAATGAGATACCAAATTCTTTGACTAAGATGAGATTAAGAAATGATGAAGAAAAGTGTGTTGCTACAACATAATGATTGTTTGGAACCATATTTAAATATAGTTGTCATACCCCTAGTCCACTTGTTGATTTGGATCATCTTGGATGTCATATTATACCATTAAATTCAAATCTTCCTCCTTTTTCCTATTTTTCTCTTGAACACATGGAGGATCTGATTGTAAACATGAGGGAATCCTCTCAGTCTCTAATTCTGGTGTCTTCTCTCTAAAAAGTGCATCCCATGAATATTTGATCTCCTCATTTGAATCTTCTTCTTCTGGATGTTTTCCTCTAATGACAAGTAGAGAATCTCTTTTTGAAATACCTTTCTTGAACTAAGGTGAATACCATTTATATCAATATGATATGCTAGGAAGTGGTGTACCTCAACACTGTAAGTGGGTTGAGTTACTTCTTTGTATGGGTTTTGAAATGGTGGTATAGGTAGTTGAGTGGGAGTGGATCTATGAGATGGATGTCGTTGAGATTGTGGTTTTGGTAGAGGTGGATGGTAGGGATAGCATGGAGTTGGGTATGGAGTATATTAAGGAGGTTATTGTGAATTTCTCGCATAAGTTCCTTGCCAACCTTGTTTCCAAGATTGGTTTTGGGGTTGAGATGGCCAACATTGCTAAGGAAAAAGTGTGCTCCAATTACTTTGAGATGGATGTGAATAAGCTTGAAATTGTGAAGAAGGTCCTTGCATCATATCAAGTTGACTAGGCTCCCATGGTCTTCTTGGAGCTACATAACATATCTTCTTTGGTGATTGACTTGCTCCATTTTCCTCTTGGTACACCTCCTTCAACCTTGGTAATGATGGACAATATTTAATAGCATACGCTTCCGCATGGATAATGCAAATATCAGCATATTCTTTTTTCTCATTTTTCATTCTTAACATTTCTACTTGTACACTTAGATTGCTAAGAATTTATGTTTTATAGCTATCAAGAAAATTTCGAAGTTCATCTTGACTTACCAATGTTGATGTTGATTTACTTACTCTTGCCCTTCCTATTGATATGCACTTGCATGTTTCACAAATTTCTTCAAATGATAATTGGTACACTTCTCCTCTACTCATGAGATCAAGGACATCAATCCACTCCCCCTAATTGTTCTAAGTAAGAGGGTTTGTAGAGTATAAAATCCTAAATGTTGTAATTTTTACCTCTTAACATTAAACATGAACCTATCTAATAGATCCTCAAGTCTCTCATCTTGTTTTTTATTCATTCTAAACATTTATTCCTCAGGATCATGGTCTTTATATTTTTCTAGAAATATCTTTTGCATATCATTCGATGATCTTATTGAATTAGTACCTAAACTCATGAACCATTTAAGAGCTTTATCTGTCAATGTTGCAGGAAACAATCTCAATTTTTCAGTGTGTGATAAGTAGCCATAAGATCTACAAATTATTTGAAATTCAAAGAGAAAGGTTTTTGGATCCTATGACCTCATACCATGGAATATGGGAAGGAAATATGGATGGATGCTCTTCATATTCACACTCACATCAGTATCGTGAATGGGAAATCTAAGAGGATATTATTCATTATCATCATCTCCATCCATTTCTTCTAACTTTTCTTCCATCTCTTATTCTTCTACATGTAAAAGTGGATGGGGATGTGGTTCTTATTGCACCACGTGATCAAATGGGGGTTTGGTGTTGGAGAAATATTTTTAATTTTTTTCAATAAGGATGCTAATGCAATGCAATTTTTTGTTTTTGAAATGAAATATGCCTAAAGAATGAAAAGAAATGAATCAACAAGGGGAGAAAACAATGCATACTTTGACATCTCCCCGGAAATGATGCCAAAAAGTGATGAGCCTCAGTATTGCAACAAGAATGCTGCAAGTACCAAGGCTACCAACTTTAATTATCAACCCACGGTTCATACAAACTTAAGAGGTATCAACACTATATGTGAAGCATACAATGTGTCCTTCTTTTGTTGATTTGATGTAATTGAGTGAATTTCATGAAATCAAAGCCTAAATTAATGGTAGAAATGGAATTGTTTCTTTGAAAAGAAGTTAATCGTAAGCGAGAACAAGAACTTGTAATTGAAATCCTAAGAGCATGAATACAAACAAATAGGCATAATCTACTTTGTAAAAATGAACGTACTAAGTGGTTTTTATTCTTCTTCAATCATGGATTTAGATCCTAGGGGTCCTGATTCAAGGCTAAGAGACAAAATCCAAGCTTTGGGAGAAAATCTGGTTGATTTTACATGTGCTACAAGAGTGCTATAGGATGTTATGTTTTTGCTACAAGAAGTTCTATTTTGGAAATAACTCACCAAATGACTAAGTAAAAAAAAATTAAAATGGTATGGGAACAATTTTTTTATTAAGTATTATTTCTTAGGTCTTCATTACAAGTGGAATCACTCCAAAATACCCTTGTTCACACATGCTAAAAAAACAGAAAATTATTACTGTAAAATCTGGAGATTCAAGAACTAGTGAGCTAGTTAATGTATCAAATGGCTAAGCTAATCAAGTGAAAATGAAATGGGGTAATTTTTGTTATTATATTTAACATTATTTTGATCTAATACAAGTGGAATCAAGTCAAATTAAGCTCATTAACCCATTCTAAAAAATATCATAAATTTACTACTATTTCGCTACAAAGAATTTCCAGAAATCTTGTATTCGTGAACTAGTAACCAAATCCAAGTAGCTTAATGATTACGATGACCTTCCAAAGTTCCAAGGATGAATAATTCTTCTGAACCTGTAAAAAACTTGGAAAATAACTCACTTCAATCATTTAACTCAATCCTATAACAAGAAAAGAAACAATACTAAATATGGAAATATGCAAAACATAAATAAGAGATGCATGTGAATAAGAAGTGACAAGAACATAAATAAATTGTGAAAGAGGGATCTGAGATTCCTAGAATGGCCAAGACCAAGGAAAATTAGAGTCCTATGGAAGAAACCAAGCCTTGGAAGCTAAAAATGGCACCAATCTTCATTATTGAATTGGTCCAAGTACATCCCTGCTAGAAACAAAAGTGGAGCTACTAAACAACAAGTTTTCTCCATAATAAGACTAAAAATTACATCACCCTAGAGGTAAATTCGTATTGGTACTTATACAAAATGATGAGGAAGCATTTTCCTTGAAATTAGGAAGCTTTCCCCTCAAAAATACCTCAAATAGTGGATATGGTTCTCAACACTAGGAATCTGCATTAAATGACATGGAACACATTCCTAGATTTTCTCAATGATTGGAGTTCCAGAATTACTCTAGATTTTCTCAATAACTTCATGATATTTCATTCATTTATTCTCCAATATTTATCCTCTAGTAGTAGGGAGAAATTCCTTAAATTATCTCCTTCTCCAAATCTTCATAATCTGCCCAATATTCACACAATATTCTTAAAAAAAAATACTAGGCACAAATATGAAATTATCTTCAAACCTTCCTAAGAACACATTAAAGCTTAAAAAACATTATTAAGTGTAGAAGGATAGATTTAATATATATTTTATGTGCCTAAGAAACGCTATATGGGCCTTAATTTATTTCTAATTTAAAGGCCCATAAGGAACATTCGTCAAACTAGTGACACTGACTCTAATTTTTAAAAACAAAATTGAATCCCACGTTCCACTTCATGGTTTTGGGGATACTCATATGTTGGCTCGTCATCTCCCAGTCGATCCAACGACATGTAGGGCCTCATCTTCCCTCCATTAACATCACAAGGGGATGTCCCCACTAATATTTCCATCATTGATTTCCCTCGTTTCATCTGACAATCCAGATTGTGGCGGGACCTCCCCCCTCCCATGCTGATGTGACCAGGGTGGAGGTCATCACTTATAGTATTTGATTCCTATAGCATATTGGTTTCATTCATTGATCCATAACTCCACCCACAATCACAGGGTGATACACCGTGTTGACCCTGATCTCCTACATGGTGTGAAGATGGGAGCAAACTCGACCTCCAATTCAAAGCACATGTTCAAGAAAATTTTTAGATTTTTTGCATGAGAAGACATATTCTATAGAGATATATCGTCGAAATAATAACTTTGTGTCCATCCGAAATCAAAAAACAGACGAATTTTGGCACTTTAAAAAAACAAATGACATTTTTCTTGTAATTTGAAATAGTATGGGCCATACTATGTCGTTAATTTTTTTTCCTATATGTAGTACTGCTTGATTTAGTTATCCAATCAGGTTGGATAATAGAAATGGCACAAACTAATGCCCCCATGTCCTCATACATTCTTGAGAGTGCATCTGTAACGACATTTTTCTTCCCTTTTTTGTAGATTATTTCAAAGTCATAACTCGACATATTTGTGACAATTTTTTTCTACTCTTGTAAAGATAATCTTTGTTCGAAAAATTATTTAAGACTATCATGATTTATTTTTTACTTAAAATTTATTCTCATTAGGAAAGAGCAGCATTGCTTCAGGGCATGCAGTATTGCCAGAATTTCCTTCTCATAAATATGCTTGTGTAAATTTTCTCCCTTGATTGACAAATTTTAAAAGAAATGGGTAATCCTTCTTGGATTAAAACAACACCAATGCCATTTCCTAAGGCAACACATTCCACAACTAAGTTTTTTTTTAAGTATTTTTTTTCCGAATAGATCACATAGATTTTTTTATGGTCGACGTGTTTCAATCTACCTACTGTGGTTCATCTTCAACTCTAAGATGGATAGTTTGATCTAAGTGAACTAATAAATACAGTAGAGATGTAATAGTTGAGTTATAAGGGAAATAAAATAAACAATATTATATTCAAATGAATTGTTAAAGAATATATAAATAATTAAAGAAAAAATACTAAAATAAACTTCGAAAAAAATCAAAATAAAAATTATTTAAAATAATAAGAAAAAATAAAAAAAAATAATGGTTTTATTACCAAACTGAATTAAAAACAAATTTATAAATTAATAATATATATAAAGAATAAATGTATCAAAAGAAAAGGATCAAAATGAATATATATAAAGAATATTTATTTACAATAATGAATAAATAAATATTTATGGTATTTGAATAAATCTATATTTATGTATAAATATAAGCTGTATGAAAAATAAAATTATATATATATATATATATATATATATATATATATATATATATATATATATATATATATATATATAAGCTAGAAAAATGATCAAATTCTAGCAAAGAGAAAAAAGAACAATTGGATTATACTAATAAGGAAGAGAGAGGAAATATGTAAAATAGAAGTGAAATAATAAATTTAGTTTTTTTTACCTAATAAATTAAAATAAGCATAAAATTGGAAAAATACCAAAAACGGAAAGGTAACAACTAAGCTTATTTTAAATAAAGAGAATAAGGCTAAGAAAATAAGAAAGGGGGAATTGAAATTAATCAAAAGAAAGAGAACAAACTAGTAGAGGGTGAAAAACAAAGGACACACCTAGGAATAAAGGGATGGGATTAAAAAATTGTTATTCATCCACATATCGCCCATATTTAGCATATTAAACCTTTTCTCAATTTAGATGGCCTCCAAAAACTTTCGATGATAAAAATAATCAATATTGGCAATGACTTGGGAATCTTCTATACAAATGTCGTGTTTCAGCTTCTCAAAATGTTCATCCAAAGTTTATGAGTGATTCCAATGTTTTCTATCAGTCGCATGCTCTTGAATCCTCTTATTTATGGAGTGGCCAATTTCTTCAATGTACTTGGTCCCACAAGAACATGGGACTATATAAACACCTTTCCTATTTCTACATTCCATTGAGTCTTTGATGCATATTAGGGAGTTATGAATGTTGTTCAAGGGTCTAAAGGTGGAAGAGACATTGTGCTTCTGAAGAATCCGAGAAATCGTGTTCGGTGTCCCTTTGATAAACAGAAGTTGAACAATGAAAACCAAATCTCTAGGATCTTTCCTTATCCTCAGACCTTTTCTCACCATTAAAAAAGCGTTGAGACCTTGGTATTTACTATAGCTATTATTTTTAAATACATTAAGGAGATGGTTTTTCTCATTCTCAAGGTGACTCTCATCTGAAACCCTTAAAGCACGAGTGGCCAATGTGTTGAGAACTCCCAAATTTTGGGTTGGATAATGATGTCAATTTGCATGAGGATATTTCTTTGTGTGACTTTCTTACAAAATACCTAGTGAGAGAAAGAACCATAATCTTTCTTAGAGACAATAACTTGAAGGAAAGACAAGATACCATTGGCTTTTGGCTTCATGGTAAATTTTATGGATCTTGATTGATTGTTAAGGTGATAAAAAAAAACATATCTAACTTTTCACGACCATGAGGATTGAAGATTAAGTTATTATCCACAAACCTATTCCAAAGTTTCATCCTGAATTGAGCTGAATACAAAGCCTTATATACAAAATCTTCCACGAACAAGTTAGCTATGACAGGAGAGAGCAGAGAACCAATGGAAACATCGCATGTTTGTTCACATAATTCACGTTCAAAAATAAAAAATGTAGAATTAGGGATATCTGAACCAACTTGGTCTAGCTAAGACTGAAGTTCAGTAAATTTCCTCTTTAAGATGTTCAAATGCCTTGGTTTCTTCTAGAGTCCAAAAAAATGCATCTTTCTTCAGTGATGTTGTTGGAGGTACTATTATTTTCCCATAATCCTTAACAAACTTGTGATAATACCCTGTCAACCTGAGAAATCCCTGAAGATGCCTTAAGGTCGTGGGGATTTTTCATTCCTTTATGGATTTAATATTTTTATGGTCTACCTTAACACCCTCATGAGATAAAATATGCCCCAAATATTCCAAATCATGTACTCCAAAGAAACATTTGGAGGGTTTTGCATATAATTGTTTCTCCTACAATAGTTTGAGCGCCTTGTGAATATGTTGAACATGATATTTCCAAGACTTGTTGTAGATTAGTATATTAATTTTATAAGGAAGGGTTTAAAACTGGAATTAATCAAACCTTAAAATGTGGAAGGTGCACTAGTAAGGCAAAAAGGCATGACCAAAAATTCATAATGGTCTTCATGAGTTTTGGATGTTTTTTCAAAATTTCTTTTATCTTCGCTCTAATTTGATGATATCTTGAACGAATATCCAGCTTGGTGAACTAAATTTCTCCATGTAATTCATCCAATAATTCATCTTTAACAGTGAGTTTTTTTAGCTCATTATAATCTAGACACATACGCCATGATCCATCATTCTTGTGCACCAATATTACTAGAGAAGAGAAATAACTTTATTTAGGTTGAGTTATACTTGCACTTAGCGGTTTTGCAACCATAAGTTCAATTTCACTCTTTTGGGTATAGGTATATTTTCAAGGTATTAGGTTTCAAGGAACACTTCCTAGAATCAAGCGAATAGCATGATCATGATCATGAATAGGTGGGAGACCTTTCGGAGTCTAAAATACCTTATAATCATTGTGAAGGAATTTTTGGAGATCTAAAGAAATGGATGGCTTATATTTTTGAACATCCACTGAGCATAATTGTGAAATTACCCCTCATTGTTCCTTATTCAAAATATTTTCCATTCCATTAGAGCTTATTATAGTTGTAGGCTTCCCTATGAGACCCCTTAATTCAATTTCCTTTCTTTCCCAGAAAAAAATCAATAAAATTCTTGAAATTAAAATCTATCAACCTCAAATATTGTAACCATTAGACTCCTAATACAACATCAGCACCGCCCATTATAATGGAAAACATTATACTATTCACTACATATTCCCCCATGGTTAAATTTATATAATGGAACTTCCCCGAGTAATTTATATTTTTTCCATGTAAAACCATAACATTACACTTTGGTGATGGATATTGAAAGCAATTCAAATCCTTTCCTATATAGCAATGAATATATTATGGCTACTATCTGAATCAATTAGCACTATTACCTTTTTCTTCTTGATATATCCTTCTATATTGAGAGTTTGGGGAATGGTAATTCCCGCCAACGCATTACAATATATGGTCAGATTTATTTCTTGTTTTTCAACCCCTAGGGTTGATTCTTGGTGTATATTTTATTCTTTTTAATGTTCTTTATTCATTTTCTTCCTACTCTTTAAAATTTATGTAAAATAATTTATTCTCGGCACATCTATGACTTTTAGTATATTTTTTTATCACAATTGAAGCAAAGCCATTTTGCTTTTTTTCCCTCCAATTTTTGTGTTGTCAACCTTGTAGTTTATGGGAGGCTAGGAGCGGAAACACTTCCATATTTTTAGTTGTGAGTGGTAGACTTCCTTGTTGCCATATTTTTGCTTTCAACATTTCTTGTCACCCTGAATGCATTCTCCAATGACTTAGGTTTTGAAAGGCGAACCTTATGTTGGATGTTGTCCTTTGAAGTACCTATGAATACATCAGTCATATGCTTCTCGAGAATATCAGTTAGATTCAAATATTCAATCTTTAGAAATTCTCAATGTGCTCCACAATTGAACCCTTTTGATTGAGATTCATCAATTTGATAAAGAAGGTATTTCTCTTTGTATCATAATCTAATATCAATTACTCTGTAAAAAATTTTCAATGACAAGTGATTTACGAGAAAAAATCCATCGATACAACACAAACTGATTTGGTTCTAAATATAAATATTTAATATGTATATTTTGTGTGTTACACATCATGTAGATCAAAGAACTGCTCCATCTGTAGTATCCATGTTACTATATCATTTCCTTCAAACTTCCTCATATCGATCTTTGGAATATAAGTGATAGTCAACCCAAATTTAGAGTCTTTAGAATCATGATTCACAATTTTTTTCTCATTATGAGTTTCATGGAATACCTTGTCACCACTAGGAAGTATTTCTTGTAGAAATTAGGAAAAATCACGGGGGCTTCATTCAATGAACCTTTGACATATCACGTGCATTCGTGGGATACTAAACAATACCCTTAATTTGTATACATATTGGAAAGTACCTCTAAAAATAACAATTTTTAACCCCCTACCAATACGAACCCAATAAACCTTCCCAATTTAAAAAATCTCTACTTTCACAATAATTGTAGGTATCCATTTTTTAATTAACATTTTGTATACCCCTATATATATTTTCATTAACTTTGATCTCCATTTTTTATACCTTCTAATATAAAAACCATTTACCCCCTATTATATGCTCAACTTATTATTTCATTCTTTCCTCAATATAAATCCCCCAATATGGATGCACGTGGTATGGTATTTCCTCCCCAATGAATTCCCCATAGGTAAAACCTTCCATATCTAGTTTTAAACCTTCAATGTCCTATTTTATGTTTATTTTTACGTTTTATTTTAATTCTTCATTATCACTTCTAGTTCATCTTTGGTTTCTTGTGAGAATAAATTTGTTGGTGACTTGGTCCCATAATTTTGATATATCATGTTGCATTTCCTCCTCTTCTTCATGCGACATAAGAAAACTTTTTGAGGGCTTAATGGGTGTATTATTTTTTTTTAGGAGGAATTTTGGAACCAATCAATGATATATACTACTTCATTATTCCCTTTGAATGACTTCAAACAAATTTTTCAAACAAAAGTTATGTAAATTTAAAATGTGCACCTTTTAAAAGCTTTATTTTGAGCTTCTTGATTTGACTAAAATTGAAATTGTTGTATCTCTATGGTTTTGATCTCCGAAGGTCTGAAATTTTGTCTTGAGGTATCTCTCTCTATCTTCTTTCGAACCCCACATGTTAGACCAAGATTGGATTATTTATGAAAAAATTATGTGAAATATCCCACGATGGTTGATTATGAGCTAGTTTAGTAAAGTTAATTTGTATGGTATTACACATGTCATTGTTTTAGCTTTCAGCCTTGAAATTGTACCTAAAAAACTACAGTTCGTTTAATTTCATTTATTTTTTATAGAATTCAAATCTGATGCTCGAAGGAGGAGTTATGAAAATTTTCCCTAGGAAACTTGTTTGTGACTAAATTCTAAAGCATACAAAAACCCTAACTTCCTTGGAAAACATATCCAAAATTATAGTGAACCAAGGTATAAAATTGCAACAATATGCTCATCATGATTATGTCTCCACATGGTAATAATTCATGGTCTAAAGCTCTACAGGAAAAAAAAATATAGTGAAAATTCCACAATGACCTGTTTGAAGCAGAAAAAACCTAAGATCAAGAGCTCTGATACCAAATATTATATATCCATATCAAAATAAAGCATAAACATAAGAAACGACAGAATAATGACCTGATAATAAACCAGTTCAGGGAGGAAACCCCCTCTTACATCACATAAATGAGAAATTATTGGATGATTAAAATGACAAGAACACCTTCTTATATATAGGAGTCTAAAGGATCAAAATATAATTATGGCCTACATAAAAATACTACTGTAAAGGAATAATAATAATAATAGTGGGCTTCTATGGGGCACAATAATAACAATATAGGGGCTACACTAGTATTATAGGGACCTATAAAACTTCAATCAAATTGGTTGCCATCATTACATCACATACAACTATTTCATAAATGTCAATAATAGACTAGTTACAACATGTCTCCAGAGACTTAAAGCAATTCACTTTGACATAATATGCATATTATGATTTTTTAAAACTAAAACAGTGAATTTTATTAAATAAAAAAATAGGGTGGTTGTAAACCACCAACCCAAAGGAGATTATAAATATGAACACTATTAGTGAGAAATGCGTATGGAAATCAACACATACATCCTTAATAGATTTTACAAAACTATTTGAAAAGAAAATATTTAACATCACAATAATTTTTCATAAAAATAAATTCATAGAACCTTGAGTTCAATTCACCAAAACTTTCCCTTTGAACAAATATTTTATGAGGGTTTTGAGGTCAATGCTCTATGAGTATTTGCACAAGGGCTCTTGTTGTTTACATGGTCGAGTCAAAATTTTCCTGCCTTAGTATACATCACCATATTTCCACTTTCTTTGGCCAAAATAAAAAAAATAGGGCATGAGGTTCTCCTTCATAGCCCCCAATGGGTGGGGTCTTAATTGTAACCCCTTTATCGCACATCCTTTCAATGGGATTTATAATCCATAAATCCATAAATCATCCAATGTTGAACCTTGAAGGGGGGGATATTCAAGTGTTTCCTGTAATGGAATCATGGTCATAAACACTTCCAGATTCACCACATTTTCCTCTAGAGTTGTGACACGATTGGTTTCTACTTTAAGTTGATCCTCATATTTTACCACTCGACAAGCTTGACATCGAATTTCGTCCCTAGTTCACCTCTATTCCCCTCTCTCATTTTTTCATATGTTAAACCATAGTTTTGTTACATTGATTGTAAGGTTCCATATGTGTTGAGGAGATAAGTGGGTTGGATCTTCAGTCCGATGAGGATAGAAAAAAATTGAGGGTCTCTATTTGGTCGAGTGGTTATCTAATTAACCTTAAAGTCATTTTGCATTATGCCAATTATGCTTTCCATAAGCTTCAACCCATTAAGTAATGAACTAACTAAATGCATTGTATCATCAATATAGCAGGGAAGGCGTGAGGTACAGAGCTCCCTTGCTAGAAAGGTAGTCACCACCTTGGCTTGCTCACCTACTATCATGTTGAGCTCATGAAGCACATGATAGTACACACATTTTATAATCTAAATAATTTTGGTAGGTTAAAACCAATGCATAAAAATTTCCCCTCTACCTCATTATTATTTTTCATGGCAAGTCCCACAGATAATTTCAAAACCATTGATCCCCTTGGGTCCAAAATGGCCCCTCCGACCCCCACTTTGACTGGATTTTCTTTAGTCACTCTATTGACGAATAAAACATATCTTCCTTATTTTCTCAACTAAGGTCCTTCCAAGTTCTACTTGTTTTGGGTAATCGGGGGATTAACAAGAAGAGTCTCTTTAGGAAACCTTAGAGTTTTCATCATTTTCCAGGATGGAAGGGTTTTTTCATCACTGAAGACTTTGGTGTTTCTTGCTAGCCACATTTTCCATATCAGGTATTTCGGTAATTCCTTTCATACTCTTCTTAGTAATAGTTCCCCTTTAAAAAAAAATTGGTAATGTTTGTCTCTTTTATAAAAAATTGTTGCAATGTCTTGAGGGATTGGAATAGGGTTTACCATTCCTTCAAAATTAAAATTCTATACCTTCCTTTCTATGTCACGTTTTAATAAAATATGTTCAATCATTTATTCTTGGGTCCTATACATTCGACACATTGTGGGTCCTAGAAATCCTATTTTTTTAAGACTTTCTCTAGTTGGAATATTTTGGTGGCATGCTAGCCAACATAATAAGTTGATTTTATGGAGATATCCCTTTCTCAATACCTTATTCCAAATCAGATGCATTGGGTGTAAATAAGGTTTCCTTTAGAAGTGATAACCATTTTTAACTGTGAATCTGATTTGGTCCCCAACCATGATGGTCTGGGAGATGTTTACT
The DNA here is from genome assembly GCA_034641835.2 of Pinus albicaulis. Classification (NCBI taxonomy): domain Eukaryota; kingdom Viridiplantae; phylum Streptophyta; class Pinopsida; order Pinales; family Pinaceae; genus Pinus; species Pinus albicaulis. The sequence continues at coordinate 597,310,283 of CM076579.1, read as the reverse complement.
AATCGACGTACAGGGACATAGGAGAAAGTACATTTTAGATAATATCGGTTGCAATTTCATGGGTAGGGTGAATCTCTTCCATCCTTTCCAACTTTCTTCCCTGTCATTGTTGCATTCTCCAAAATTTTGAAGCTTCCTAATCCTTAGAGCATATAAATGGAAATGTAGGGCTTAAGTTCCTAAAACTCTTTGAGGGGTGGGAGACTTATTATTGGATCGGTCCATAGTCAAACTCTTTCCCCATTTCTAGGGATCTAGTATAAATAGATTTTAATGATTGGGAGGTATTTAACAAAATTATTCCATATTTCAATCCCTTTTGTGTCAATTTTTGGTTGATATATACCACGAAGTATACTCCTTTTCAAATGTTTATTGGTAACTACTACCTTCCACCAACTTGATTTTCCTTCTATTATTCTCCAGAGTATATTTCCCCAAAATTTCTATTATGAAGTTGTAAATCTTGAATATTTAGCACCCCATGCGATATTGGCGCCTTTATTTTTCCCATTTCACTAAATGCCACCTCCCCTAGTTATCCTTGTCTCCTTGCTAAACAAAATCCTAATTGTACTTTCCAACTCTTGGATGACTCTCATTGGAGCCAAAAAAGAATAACATTGGTAGATAGGCCATTATATTAAGAAATATTGTATCCATATTCTTTTCCCAGCTAGATTTAGCCACCTCATACCCAAAATCTATATTTTCTTCTCTATTTTTTGTTGTATTTTTCTCTAGTATTTTGATTTATGTTGAGTAGCTACTATGGGAATTTCAATGTAAGTGATAGAGGACCAATAGAATACTATCAAAAACCCAAATTTACATGTTATCATAGCCAATTATTTTTTATTATTGTTCCATCCAAATACCCTACTCTTCTCCTCACTAAGAAGGCTTTCATAAGCTAGACAGAAATTGAATCTTTGAGCCATCACTGTGGAAGCACCCCCAGAAGTAGTGTGCCATTGTGAATTGGGCATGATTTAATATTTTATTTCCTAGAAAATTTTCTATTCCTAGAATGTTACTAGTTACTCTTTCCTTTTCCAAATTTTGACTCAGAGCATTTGTCATAATAGCATAAAGGAGGGGGGGGGGAGGGGGGCTTGGGGGTGTGGGGGAGAGGGGGCATCCCTGTCTTAATCCTCTCAAGAGAGGGAATAAGTCACCCAACCTCACATTCACTAGAGGGTAAATCCAAGGGATCCCTATGAAAGCCTTGATCCATACTATAAAAGTGAGAGAGAAACCAAAGCGTTAAAGCATTTGCAAAAAAAAGGAATTCCTTACCTTGTCAAAAGCATTGACCATGTCAATATTTAGTATCATCCCCTTTCCTTTCCTTTCCTTACTGGATTTAATTTCTTATTTTATCACAATAATATTGTACAATATTTGTCTCCCTTGGATGAATCCTCCTTGGTTTTCTGAGATGCAGCCGTCTAACAACCCTTTCAGTATTTTAGCCATTATTTTTTTCAGCATTTTGCACCACATGTTGTAGAGAGACATAGGCCTATATCTGCAGAAAGAGGGGTTTTGATCCTTCGGGATGAAGGTCAGGAAGGAGGAGTTTGTGGCTCCTACCACTCTCCTATTTCCTAATGAGTCATTCAACGTTCTCCATGAGTCATATTATATTTTTTTCTGGTAGGATTTGTAGAAGTTGATGGTGAATCCATCCAATCATGGTGCCTTATTATGCTAAATATCATTGTTGTCTTCCCAAATTTCTTTGTCTTTAATTTTGGTTGTCAGCCTCTTATTCTCTTGTTCTCGGATTAACCTTGGGATTTTTTCTAGTGACACGTAGGTTCCCTCATCTACCTCTTTTTCCACTTCACTATAACATATCATAAATTTTTACCCTAAGAAATTGTAGTAATTTTACTAATAAAAACAAAATTACAATATCACAAATTGAACTGAATTGAATTATTATTAAGAGAGTGAAGATTTCCACAGTTGTTCATATTTGTAGAATATTTATGGACGAAACTATGCGTATGATTTTTAATATGTATGATATTTCAAGTGGATACTCCACCTATCATCAGGGATCAGAGAGCGAAATTAACTTTATGATTTATTCATCGTTATATTTGTATAATTATGATGTATATTTTCAATTTCTCATGAAATTTTAATCAAAATCACAAGACACAAACCTACTCTACTTCTCTGCGGAATTCAATTCACAATTTTTAGCATTAATCACAAACATGCATTGAGAAATAACACACATGTACATAGCATTTTTCTAGGGGAAATAAATATGCTAAAAACCCCTTTTCCTACTTGCATTAATCTGATTAATATCAATGTATTACAATTTCTAGCTAAATTTGAGCTCAACCGGCAAGTGAGTATCCTATCTCTCTACTCACTAAGAAGATTTGACCTAGAATTAGTCAATTTATACCTATTCTTCAACCCTTTTTTCTTGCACAAATACTGAGGAATCAGGCCCCTATTATTTAGGAATTAACTCCAATTAATTGCGCAATTCCCAAGGTTGATTATCTAACTGAATGCACCACCTATACACTCAATACTTATCTACAACTGATGTTACACTTAATTCATTGCATGCACTATCTATTTTTGGATTATTGATCAATTAAATTGATGATAATTGAGTCTTACTAAAGTCCCACTGCATAACTGGCATTCCACTAGTTCCTCCAATAGTTAGAACTAGTTTAACTGAAAATAAATTGGAATAAATGACCTTGATTGCTACAAATTAGCAATCACACATGCATAATTGAAATCGAAATCATCTAACTATAATTTACTGAGCTAGCTAAGTAGCAAGACCCATGTCACCTTAGTTAACTACATCCAAGTTGTCTACTAATGTGGAAATTCAAAATTTCCCAATTTGACCAAGGAAAAATAAAATTGAGAATTTCTTGCTACATTTTTCAACGCTCCCTCTCAGCAGGAAATGGGTTATCAACCACCCCTATGCTACATATATGGATCTCCAGTGTCCCTTTTGACAAATCCTTTTTCAGAATGTCAACATCGTGTTCCTCTGTCATAATGTCTTGTAGAAACATTATCCACCTTTGCACATAGTCCTGAAATGGTGTTATATATATATATATATATATATATATATATATATATATATATATATATATATATATATATATATATATATATATATATATATACTAAATCACTCATGAAGTACAAGATTCTGATATAACATGATGAAAATTTTATTATCACAATAGATCACGGTTGGATCCATCATCTGATCAAACATTCCCACAAGTATCTTTCTCATCCAGATTGCCTCACATTTTTCTTGACTTGCATCCATGTATTGTTCTTCTATCAAGATGGGTGCCACAATTCTTTTCTTTCTACTATATCAGGGAAATGTTGTGGACCCAACACTAAAAATTCCACCTGATGTACTCTTTCGATCTGATGGACCCCCTGCCCAATCATCATCTATGAAACTGCATAGCTTCATTCCAAATGTCCACCTTTACCATAGTCCAAACAGGGTGGTGCCTCTGAGGTACCGTAAAAATTTCTTGGTTTCCTCCCAATATAGTTTGGTTGGCCTAACCATAGATTGGCTCAGCTGGTTGATAGTATATAAAATATATGGTCATGTGTTCACAAGATACATCACGGAACCCACTAGTTGTCGATAAATGGTAGCATCCACTTCTTCCCCTGAAGTGGCATCTTCCTTCCTCTATTTGGTCGCTAGAGGTGTCTCCATCGGTTTGAAACTCTCCATGCAGAATCTCTATACTATCTCACTTGCATACTTTCCTTGAGACACAAATATTTCCCCATCACCTTAACATACTATCAACTCAAGGAAGTAGTGCATGAGACCCATGTCCTTCATTTCTAATACCCTTGAAAGGTCCTCCTTGCAGGATTTTCTCAGTTTCTCATCACCGATTAAAATCAAATCATCAACATATATAACAATAATAATAAATTCTCCTTCTACCGATATATAATAGAGGTTTTCATCCTCTTTAATTTTGGTGAAACCAAAATGAATGAGATAGTTGGTTATCCTAGTTTACCAAGCACGGGGTGCTTGTTTGAGACCATACAATGATCACTTGAGTCTGCACACATGAAAATCACAATCAAATGTCTCAAAGCCTTATATTTTCTCTATGTAATCCTCCTCCTCAATAACTCCATTAAGGAATGTTTTTTTTTAAATCCATCTAGTGGATCTTCCACCCCATCTGGACATCCATTGTAATAATTGATCTAATGGATGAGTACCTTGCTACCGGAGAATTCATCTCCTCATAGTCAATTCCCTCAACTTCAAAGTATCCCTTGGCCATAAATCTAGAATTATATTTCTCTATGCTTCCATTTGTTGCATGCTTAACCTTGAAGATCCATCTCGAGCCCACAACTAATTTATCTACTAGTCCTGAAACTATGTAAGAATGTAACTAGGTTTGGTCTTCATTATCAATGTATTTGTAAAAAATAATTTATTATTGTTAAATGACTAATTAAAGCATGGGTTTCATGCTTGGGTCATATTTAGATAAAGGTCCCCATTGCGGACTTCTAGGCTACTCATTACAGATTTAGTTTGACTCATTTTGGGATTTTAAATCATGCGATATAGGTTGTTTATTATTTGGTCAAGAGGCTCCTCTATTAATTCATGTTATTCAACGTCATCATCCTCGGTATCTTCAACAAATATTCAAGGAAACCTCTTCTAATTGGCCTCAATTAAATTATCTATGAGTTAATATATTCAAGTCGGCCCATATGGAGACACAAATCTTCACTAAGTAAGATCTCCTCATTTACTATGGAAAGCCACTATAAATACCAAGCTATGGTATTCTCGTTTCACATAGATAGCATGCTTATATCTCTCTGAATTCGAGTGAAGAGAGAGGCTTTGATGAATAGAAAGTGACACAGTTCTACGAGACTACAACTTAGTGTTGAAAGGGTAACTATAGCTCTGATATCTCTGAAATAAGCTTGGATAACATCACAGTTTGGGTGACTACAGGAAGAAGTTTTGGTACCATAATAGAAGGAAATAATTTTGAGCTAATCATAGAGATTCAAGTTCGATGGTTTTAGAACTATATACTTCCGAAATATTATAGTGAACTAGTTTTGGTCATCACAGATATGGTATCACATTAGATACATTTTGTTGATACATTAAAATGACACGTTAGTTTTGAAAGCTATCACATGTATGCATTAGTGCTCTTTTATAGAGATAATCGCAGTGTTGTCTCAGTCATGTAATAAGGATGAAGTTTTGGTGCAAGTAAAGGAGATCTAGGTATAAGGAGATCTCAGTGCTAACACCGTGAAGTGATGACTTGATGGAGAAAGTCTATAGTCTATGAGTCTAGGTCGTATCGTATTGAATCTACTCAAGGAAGAATTTTGACCGGGTTTTCCCCAATGAGTGGGGTTTAGCCCTAACAGTGTGCCTACAACATTTTTCTTCTTCTATTTGTTCATTGGCATTACTCTTGATGATAAGAAAAGATAAAATGAAATAAAAAATGATAATAACAAAACATCATAAGATAATGTCATAGTAAGAGAAATTGATTAATTGTCAACACCTTAATTTCTCTAACATGGTATCAGAACTATGGTCATGATCAAAGGTAGTTTTCATATCTCTTGGGTGCATTTGAGTTAAATATCAAGTCAGAAGGATTCAAGGGAATTTTGAAGGACCTATTTCAAAATTTTCAAAAAATAATCCTATATCAAGTTATATCAGTTCAAGGAGATAATAATTTATTCCTAATTCTCGGTGCAAGTTCACCAAGTCACTGTAGGAAACTGAATCATCATAGTTCATGAGAATTAATTGTCAAGATAAGTATAGGAAACAACCCTATAAAACATTTCATAAATTCGGATACATCACAAGGATTATTACAGTGACAAAATTCGGACAAAATTTTAGAGGTGATCAAAATAACAAGAGTTTGGTTGGTTCACAGAGATTATTACAGTTTCGTAGGAAAGTTCTTGGTGTTATCATAGTTTTGATACTCGGTGCTATGATATTATCTCAGTGATGATACTCGGTGTTATGATGATATCTCAATTATGATAACTCGATGCTACCTCAATCATGAAACTCGGTGCTACCTCAGTCACGAAACTCGGTGCTACTTCAATCATGAAACTCGGTGCTACTACAGATATGATTTTGGTGAAATTGCAGTGATATGGGTGTGGTACAATCACATGAAATGGATGCCATTATAGTTTGGAATTATCAAATTCATAGAGGATAATTAAGATTATGTTGTATGTCAATAACAATTGGTTTAGGCTAAAGCATTGATAAGGAGGAGTGATGTTTAGGAAGTGACATACATGCACGTTCAATCTACATCTTGAAATGAAAATGAATCCAACTGACTATGGAGACCTATCAAAGGTCTAAGATGAGAAGAACAAGAAATCAATATAAGAAAATCAAGCAAGTATTACTACAAGTCCAACAAGCTATCAAATCAAAGGTATGTAACTACAAGGTACATATGTTCATGAATCTCTAGATTTGCATTATTTCTAATAACTCTTGCTTGTAGATAGTATAATTTGTGATCTTTAGATAGCATGCATGTTAGAACTTAATCTTTGTCCTCTATGATTTACAAAGTAATATAGATATCAAATAAATTTCCTATTTTCAATTAATTGATCCTCGAATTACACCCCCCAACATTTCATAAAATATCTAACTTAAGAAATCAAACTATGCTCTTAGTATCATGGTTTTTCTTAAAACTACGTATTGCAAGACCATGACTTGCACTCCTAGAAAATGACCTGCTAAATAATCGAGTATGAAGGAAGGCATAACAAGAAGGTTTTTCAAAAAGCGAAGGTATATCTTAAATTATAAATATTTTTTAATTCTCTTTGACAAATCTTATCTACACTACTAACATTTGTTCTGTTTAGCTCTCTTGAACCTTAAGAGATTATTGTTTGGGGTGATTCATCATCTGATTAATCTACCCACCTTATACATCTCTAATTGTCTACATATGAGGAACCCTAAAGGTTTCTTTGCAAAAATCCTAACCTAATGGTATATTGATAATGTGTGAAACCCTAAACCTACTTAGGTCTATTAATGAAGAAATCATTATTCCGATTAATATATTGATAATGTCGTGTTTTGGATTTTGATACGATCATGGAAGCTCTAACTTATTAGCATTGAAATGATGTTGTTCGAAATATTGAACCTTTGAATTTTTGAAATAATAAGGGTTTGCTTTGATATGAACTGAAACCATAGGTTTTATTTAGGTCTACAAGAAATATCCTTGTTGTGTAATGTACTAGGAATGAAACCCTAGGTATATGTTCATTGGATTGAATCCCTAACTTATTCTAGGTTGGTATATGTATAATTTATTAATATTGTATGGTATATGATATGCTTATGCATGATGGTAATCTCCTAGATATCTGTGTTGACCAAATTTCTAATGGTCATAAGTCCTAGGGTTTCAAAACAAACCCTAGTCAAAGTTTGAAATTCTAGGGTGATGATTGAGAATTCTAAGGTTTTACATCTAAGCCCTAGTAATGATTAAAATTCTCTAATATGTATTCATCTAAATCTATATAATGTTTTCTGAGAATTTATAGATGTAAAATAGAGGGTTTACATCGAACCCTAGTAGAAGTTATGCATGCTTTTTTCTTTCTGAGATTGATTAAAATCTAGGGATTACATAAAACCCTAGTAGATAGTCTATCATATGACTTCTGAAAGTTATTAGATATCTTTATTTTTCACTTATTTCTAGGGATCACTATATGAAAAAACTAATATTTTATCATCTTAAATTTAATTTTTTATGTGATTTAGGGTTTGTATCAAACTTGGGTTGGAAGTTGAAGTATTAAAGTATAGTCTCTTGTTGATTATGTAAAGTCTAAATGCTTCTAATCTTGTAAAGCTTTCATTATGAATAACTTTTTGCTTCTATAAGACTTGGTTGTACTTGCTATCTAAGTTTTGCAGGTACATCATATTGGTGAAATAATTTCGTAAGAAAAGTAAATATGATAGAAGAATGGAAGCCATGAAAGATTCTTCAACAAAGTTTGGAAGCCATGAAGAAATCTCCTTGGTTAAGAGGGAGGCCATAACAAAGTTTTGGATTGGAGAATACATTCTGGAAGATATGTTGCTACATATGGAATAGGAAGAGGAATCTTATCTCAAATATTCAACTGATAGTCCTACTGATATTAGTAGAAGGGAAACATGGAAACCCCAAATGTTTTCTTTGATTATGTATTTGAAAGTGTATTGTTGATTGGGGTTGTGTTTGTATAGGTGAATCTCTCTAAGGTTTTTATAGCATGTTGATTACCAATTAACTTGATTGGGAGAGATTGGTTGTCCTTGATCTGTTGGATCAAGGGATGTTGAGGCTTTATGAGTGAAGAATTGCCTGGAAATACATCGGGCTAACATTTTTTTATGTCTGGTAGGGAAGGTGACATTAGGTGGATGTGCACCTAGTTCCATGAATTGATGGCTAGTAAGTAAGCCTGATGGTACCTATATAGTCTGCAAGATTTAGTCCATATTATTCCCACTCAGATATATTTACCTGGTCAGAAATCTGGTATATGGTGTCATGATGCCTAAATTGTTGAGATACCAAATAGATAGATTTCCCTGGTTAGGAATCTAGTCCATCGCATTACAGTGCCTAAAATTCTTCATATAAAAAGTGAGATCTTCCATGTACTTCTTGTATATATCAATACCTCCCTAGTTAAGAGGGAGTTTTGAAAATTTAAACTAGGTTCAATCTTCATTATTAATATATTTTTCAAAAAAATAATTTATTATTATTAAATGACTTATTAAAGCATGGGTTTCATGCTTGGGTCATATTTAGATAAAGATCCCCATTGGGGACTTCTAGGTTAGTCATTACATACTTAAATTGACTCATTTTGGGCTTTTAAATCATGTAATATAGGTTTTTTATTATTTGGTCAAAAGGTTCCTCCATCAAGTCATCTTCTTCAAGGTCATCATCCTCGATCTCTTCAGCAAATCTTCAAGGCAGCGTCTTCTAGTCGACATCAATTAAATTATCTACAAGTTAATATATTCAAGTCGGCCCATATGGAGACACAACTCTTAACTAAGTAAGGTTGTCTCGTTTACTATGGAATACCACTATAAATACCAAGATAAGGTATTTTCATTTCACACAGACAACAAGTATAGATCTCTCTGAATTGGGGTGAAGAGAAAGGTTTAGATGAAGAGACATTGACATGGTTTGAGGAGACTATAGCTCAGTGTTGAAAGGGTAACTACAACTTAGATATCTCTCAAATAATCTCGGATCACATCACATTTTGGGTAACTACATGAAGAATTTTCGGTACCATAATGGAAGGAAAAAAATTCGGGCGAATCACAAAGATGCAAGTTTGATGGTTTTAGAAATGTATACTTCAGAAATATTACAATGAACTAGTTTCATTCATCACAAATATGGTCTCACATGAAAAACATTTCATTGATACATTATAGTGACACACCAGTTATGAAAGCTATCACATGTATGGTTAGGTGCTCTTTTATAGAGATAATCTTAGTGGTGTCTCGGTCATGTAATAAGGTTGAAGTTTTTGTGCAAGAAAAGGAGATATCGGTGCTAACACAGTGAAGGGACAACTTGATGGAGTAAGTTTATAGTTTATGGTTCTTGGTCGTCTCATATTTAATCTAATGAAAGAAGAATTTTGACCGTTTTTTCTCCAAAAAGTGGGGTTTTTCCCTAGAAGTGTGCCTACATCTTGTGTCTTCTTCTATTTTTTCATTGGCATTACTCTTGATGAAAAGAAAAAATGAAATGAAAGAACAAATGATAATAATAGAAAACAAGAATATAATTTCATAATAAGGGAAATTGATTAACTACCAACTCCTAAGTTTCTCTAATATGGACCACTTCCCAAACATTGTTCTTTACAATGGATTCATACTCTGCCACCATTACACCAACCCATACATGTTTCTCTACTTCTTATTCTAAATACGATGGCTCAATCTCTACAAACTCAGTCATTAGAGCCATGTAGCTAGTGTACTGATCATGTGACCTTCTCTGTCTGTGCAAATTTGAAGGAGCTCTATAAATTTTCGTAGATGTTCTATGCTTGATGCAATTTTACTTTTATACAAGAAAGTAAAATGCTGATAGAACATATCAACAAAATATATGTTTTTTGGTGCATTACGGCGATCAACAGGATGCTTCAACCAGGAAAGTCTCTACACGGTCAGCCAACCAAAATGTGTCACACAACCCTCTCGGACATCACTATAACAGTCAACCCAAAGTCAACAAAAGTCAACATTGTCCAGTCAATGGTCAATGCAAAACAGCAACAGCTAAAATTCAACACAGCTAATTAAAAGTCAATGTCCAACTTTTATTTTTGTGCCAAAAAAAGCGGACTGTAGAAATCAGAATTTATGGAGTGTTTGAGGTCAATTTGACCATGCGTTGACCAAAGTCAACATTGGTCAAATCTGTGCTAAAACCCTAGATCAAAACATAAATTTCCTTGTTGCATTTTCCCACGTGTGAGAGAAGAAGATCCTCCAAGATGATGATCGAACCAATCAAATGATGAGAGAGAATGTGTGATGAGTGATGGTGAAAATGACCTCCAACGTTGACCTATATATATACGTCTGTGAAGGTGTGTGACACATCTTTTGGGGCTCCAAGCCTACATTATAATTTTGGCTAACCTTGCACATAAGTGAAATTAATTCAAAATAAATGTTGTGCTCATCATATCAAGATGATATTTAGATCGATCTTGCACCTCTCCGAAAGAGGAATCCAATAAAAATATTGGCATCTTCATCTGAGCATCACAACATGGAGTTTGGACCTAGTTATCCAAAATTAACACTCCCTCTCAACTAGGGAGAAATCCATCCACCTGTGCCATCCAAACATCGTGCATCATCCCGTCATAAGTTGATTTTATGGATTCTTTATTTTTGAACAAAAGGTGAGTCACAAAGACATCACTCCTAGCTGACAAATTCATCTCAGGGGTCTGAAACCTCTATAGGAATCAAAGGAGTCACATACCAACCCGAAGTTGGTTTAACTGACCCGAAGTTAGTTAGAGGTCTGAAACCTCACTAGACTTGATCCCAGATCAAGTGGTTGGACACATTCCATCCTAGGCATAGAGAGTACAACAATCTCTGATGCGTCCATCGGTGTTTTCTACTGGTCTCTAGCTTTTCCCACCTTATTGGTCAAATGAGAGGTACTTCCCATGAGTCTCGAACTCCATGGGTAGGATGCATACGGGGCACAAATAAAAGAGAGGTGAACCAACTCAATATCATAATGGTGGGGTAGAATCACACCAACAAGGTTTAACAAGCCTAGCCCTGCGGTTTCTTATAGCTCCAAGAAGTTATCCCCAAGACCTCCTGGAGCTCCCAGATTTCATCGTCCAACAGGACCCTCAGAATAGGGTCGTTCCATGATACCAAGATTCTCACGGATGGTTAGGAACTTGACCTTACCCAAGGGCTTTGTGAGAATATCTGTGACTTGCTCATCAGTTCCTATATGATCAAGCCTTACGGCGCCTCGTTGTACCATATCCCAAATAAAGTGGTGCATGATATCAATATACTTGGATCAATCGTGGAACACAGGATTATCAGACAAACGAATCCCACTCTAGTTATCACAAAGGATAACGGTGATATCTAGCACATGCCCGAACATCTCACTGAATATCTTTCGCAACCAAACTGCTTCAAAACAGGCCATACTTGCTGCAATGTATTTGGCCTCGGTGGTGCTCAAAGCCACTGACTTCTTCTTCCTTCTCATCCAAGATATCGAATTAGACCCAAGTCTGAAGTAGCATCTATATGTGCTCTTGCGATCCACCACACTGCCAGCCCAATCGGCATTAGTATATCCATGGAGTGTCACGATCCCGGAAGTGTATCTCAGCCCATGGTTTATCGTGCCCCAAAGATATCTCAACAGATTCTTGGAACCAACAGTGAATGTGATGAGGATAAACCATGTGTTGAATCAAATTGCTGATTGAAAAACATACGTTCGGATGGGTGTTCACTAAGAACATCAGGCCCCCTACGAGTTGACGATACTCAATAGGATTTTCTAGCATGGGCGCAGTAGCTCTGCCACTCAACTTCTTAAAGTTGATCTCCATCAATGTCGACACGGACTTACAGTCCACCATTCCAAATATTTCCAACAGCTTCACAATATATCTTCCTTGAGAAAGGAAAATCTTGCTAGGTCTTTGCCAGACCTCCAGGCCTAGGAAGTAATGCATCAGTCCTAGGTCCTTATCTCGAACTCAGAAGCGAGCTCCCTTTTACACTAATGAATGAGAGGGGTAACACCTGTTAGGAAAATATGATCCACATACAACACCAGAATGAGAGGATTTTCTCTATCAACCTTGAAGTAAAGTTTCGGATTAGCATTACTACGAGTGAAGCCCAAATTCATCAGGTAGCTATCTATCCTCTCGTACCAAGCCCTGGGGGATTGCTTCAACCCATAGAATAATTTCTTCAACCTACAAATATGGGTGTCTCTATCCTAGACATTGAACCCAATAGGTTGCTCCACATACACCTCTTCCTTTATCGCACCATGCAGAAAGGCAGTCTTCACATCCATCTGCTGAAGATTCCATCCTTGTGCAACAGCAAGGGCTGTGATAGAGTAGATGGTGGTATATCGGGCCACAGGTGAAAATATATCATCATATTCTACGCCTTCCTTTTGGGAGAAGCCACAGGAAACGAATCCTACCTTGTACTTTTCAGGACTACCATCAGATCTGTGCTTGATCTTATAGAGCCATTTTGAGGTGACAACTTCTTTCTCCTCCGGTCTCCGTACCACATCCAAAACATCATTCTTCATAATGGACTCATATTATTTGTTCATATCATCCTTCCAAACTTGATGCTTTATGACTTCTTCAAAAGATACAGGCTCAGATTGTACGATCGTACTCATGGCTACTAGATACCCTTGGTATCTATTCGACTTCTTACTTTCATGGAATGTCCCCCTTGGGGCCATGTGTCTCTTGGCATCCTTGAGAGCGTCCTTGAGCCATGAGGGTCTTCTCTTCATAGAAGGAGGTGGAACAATAGGTTCCATCAGTCCTTCAACATCGGGCATCGTCTCATCCTTCAGTTCTTCCTGATTTCCAGACCTTACTTCGTGAGCTTCCTTAGAGCTCGGAAGATTGATTACTTTTCTAAGGGAAGCACTTCATCAAAGGTAACATTGTAGCATATCTCCACTTCTCTTTGACGACGCACATAGACTCGATAAGCCTTAAAATTTTCATTGTAGCCCACAAACATTCCCTTCTTCCCAGAAGCATCCAACTTGCTCCTCTTCTCCTTCGACACATAAAAATAAATTGGACAACCAAAAACTCTAAAATTTGAGACGTCAGGTTTCTTACCAGAGAAAACCTCTTCGGGAGTTTTGGAGTCCATAGTGGAATGTGGGCATCGGTTTTGTATGTACACAGTAGTGTTCACAGCTTCGCCCCACATAAACTTCGGAAGACCTTGGTCACATAGCATGGCACGAGAAGCTTCCACAATGGTCCTGTTCTTTCTTTCAGCAGTGCCATTTTGCTCAGGAGTGTATATGGTTGTGGCATCCCTCTTGATGATAGCTTCTTTGCAAAATTTATTGAACTTGTTCGTCTCATATTTAGTGCCATTATCATTTTGAATCCTTAGTTAAACTGAGAGGGGGGGGGTGAATAATTTTAACACATACATTAGATTTTTAAATTCTTCATCACCTTATTTACAACTTAATTTTATAACCAACTTTAATATGTGAACAGTCTTAATATGTTGCAGCAAGAATTAAATTAATGAGACACCAAACTTATTATGAGAGCAGCAAACATTAAGCAGAATGGATAGATTATATCGACACATAGGCAAGACACATAGAGACAACATATATAAGTAGAAACCCATAAAGGGAGAAAACCACATATTATTATTGTTGTGATGCAAAGGCAAGCTCCAACTCACTCTCACCACTGTTTTTATGCAGGGACCAACCTATAGGAGGCTCCAACCTCAGTCAGCTACAACTGACAACTATCAAGCTTCAACTTGATAGGGAAGCTCCAACTTCCTCAATTTATCAAAAGAAAAGTTTGTTGATTTACCTCAGATATCAACTCTGTTCTGTAGAATCTCTTTCTGCTCCTCTCTTCCTTATCTTTTCTGCCTCAATTTTCCATACTCTGCATTCCCTATCTTCCCTCTCTCTAACCTCTCTATGCATATCAAGGTGATATTACTTATAGATATTTCCTGATGACTGTTTATTTTCCTCTAGGAATTCGAAATGGATAGCCATACCTCTTAGTCTTCTGCCTTCTCATTTCTTTTCCAACTCACTCAGAAAAATATAACTGTATGTACTAATTTTAACATTACAGTGGGATATTTGTTCTCTTGCAGAGACTTGCCAATGCATCACAAACAATATAAATCAGTTAAACCATTTAAATTTAATTACAATGTGAACTCTAGCTCACTCATTCAGCCTCTTGGTTCACTATGCTTGTCTTTTCTGTGACTTTGTTTTGTCCCTTTTGACTCTGTTTGATCTCCTGTTCACTGTCGCAGTGTAACTGCCATACATATGTAACTGCGCTTTTCATATATCGTAATTTAACTCTCGGCATGATAATGGAGTGTTTTTAACATATAAGCTGTCCCTTTTGTAATGCAAATAAACTCACAAAGAACTTAAATCATACTTTTTAATACTTAAAATTCCCTTTTGGGCCCACCCTCCAAGCTTGTTTTATTCTCCAATGCAATGAGTCACTTCCTGAAGTCTTCCAATTGCAATTAATCGCAATCGCAACTTTTAGTTGTGAGTTCCGATCCTCCGATGCTCCGATGCAATCACTCTGATCCGATGATTCACTGTTCACTACATTTTATTGTGCGAATGCGATTAGTTGTAACTGAATACTAACGATTTCAATTGATGCATTTGCGAACGACCCGATGCGATAATGCAATCATCGCAATTGCAGCTTTTAATATAGTGCTCCGATGTTCTGCTGCTTTCCGATGTGATGGCCTACTTTGATGTCGGAACTTAAGCATGTATGAATCACAGTTCATATACCCAACGGGTCCGAAACTCAATCATAATCGCAAATTTTTGTTAACATGTTCCGCTGCCAAGTTTTCTCTGATGCGATTGGTGAGGGTCCCACAATATAAGACTTTGTTTTAAAACCAAGCGATAGGACCTTTGGTTCTTTTGATCTCGCGCTCAGTAATATAATACATATGCTTTGTACTATACCTTTGGTCCCTTTTCCATAAAGCGCTACATATAAATATATATATTTTCTGGACCTTTATATATAAGGCGCAACATACGTACCGTGCTGCATATATAAATAAGCTTCCGCTTCAGCTTTAATGTATCCTCCAGCTTGGGTTATGATTCTTGGAATTTTATGTAGGGGGTCCCACACTATATGTATAATATTATCCATCCACATAGTATTAAGCCTTTGGCTCAGAATTAAACCCAATGCTAATATATATATATATATATTTATATAACCTCTCGGGCTCCGTAGTTCATTTAATGTTTCCGCTCCCAGCATAGACTTAGCCATGTTCTTTAATCTAACCTTATTCTTAAAGCTACAAATGATTCCAGCTCTTTTAATTACATACACCCACGCTTATAGCATTCACTCAAGGTTTATATATATATATATATATATATATATATATATATATATATATATATATATATATATATTAATGTAGCACATATATCATATGGTGGTTCACGGGTCCCACGCTCCACTGTTCACCCTCGTCAGTTAAGCATATCAACATTATATAAGTTGCTATAGGTCCGCACCCTTTGTATCATTTCATTCGAATCATCAATCATCTTATAACTAAACCCAACGCGACATTTTAATACAAAGCCACTCCATGGAGCCCACATGTGTTTGATAAACTCTGCACTTTTAGTACGTTCCAACTTATAGCACCCTTTGAACATATATATATATATATATATATATATATATATATATATAAGCCTAAGTCAATCTTCGACCATGGATTTAACCCTCGGCATAACCTAATGTATTAACTTGCAACAAATATATAATTCGCACATAACCCATTTCTAAATGTGCACTCAACTTTAATATATATCCAATATTGCAATGGATATCAAACCTGATACAAAATTTAACACATATACGTTCCCGAGGCCCACCTCCATTAACACACCTATTGCATCCAACGGCTGACAGTTTATCGCATCGACTCCGAAGATCCAACGGACGACGCGCAATATCGCGCAACTTAAATGCTCTCTTCATAATTCTCCAAAATCACGCAAAAAAAGTTGTTTTACAAAACCGCCTGAGAACACGTGTCCTTCAATGACATATATCGCGTTCATTTTGGTAATACATCTTACCACTTCAATTATTGCATGAACCCACTGGTTTTGTAGCCCTCCGATTTTACTGTTCATATTCGGGGTTCCACTTATAGTCAAGGTTCTGTTCCAACAAAAAACTTCGTGCCTTCGTTATATACATATACATATAATCTCGGTTCAAACTATAATATATATAAACCCTTCTTGATTTCGTTATATGCCTTTCTTTATTACTTAGATATATATGAACCCTGTTTCATTGACATTTTAATATAACGCTATCATAAGGTTTAAATGCTTGGTTCCATTACCCTCAGGGTTCCATATCTACTTGATCATTTCGCTGTTTGTTAACTGCTCTGTCTCTGCTGCTCGACCATTTCATCTCTCTCTTTGCCTCTGTTTCTCTGCCTCCTCTGGTTCTGCTTCCTTTCTCTGTCTCTGCGTCCTTTGCTATTCGACTGTTTCTATGATGTCTCCTTTGTGCTGCTTTTCTTATCTTTTTGCTGCCCTGTCTCTGTAAATAAACTCTCTGTCTTCTCATTTTCTTGTGCTTCTATCCTTTGTCTATCTCTACCTCTGCTGCCTCCTTTGCCATCAATGAAAACATTTCCAATAGTCTCCCCCTTTGGCATTGATGGAAATACACTTCCTCTGTTTGCCTTTTAGGACCCTTTCTTCTGTTTCTTGCTCTTCCTCCCCCTTTGACATCAATGGCAAGGGGTTGCTCATTTCTCAGTGTGCTTTTAATTCTCGCCCATGTTGCACTGATCTTGAGGACCTGTTTCATGCTTTCCTTGCTTATTGATCTCCCCCTGGATTGATATTTTCGTTTCTGTTCTCCCCCTGAAACGATGCTTTCTCTTTATATCAGAGAGTAGCATCTACAGATACTACCCCTAGTCTATCTCTCAAATACTCAAATGGTTCTCTAGCAAGAGGTTTGGTAAATATGTCTGATGTCTATTCTTTTTTTGGCACATACTCTAGCTTGACTACCTTCTGAGCTACTTGTTCTCGGAGAAAATGATACTTGATTGGGATATGTTTAGTTTTTGAATGAAGCACAAGATTTTTTGATATGCTTATAGAACTTGTATTATCACATTTGATAGAGATAGGTTCATCAATGCTTACCTTCATGTCTTGGAGGGTTTGCTTCATCCACATGACTTGTGTGCAGCATGCTGCTGCTGCTATGTATTCTGCTTCTGCTGTAGATAGAGAAATAGATGTTTGTTTCTTGCTTAGCCATGCCACCAGACTTTCTCCTAGATAGAATTCCCCTCCACTTGTGCTTTTCCTGTCATCCACACAGCTGGCCCAATCTGCATCTGTGTATGCTATCAAAGTGAAGCTTTTGCCTTTTGGATACCAAAGTCCATACTGTGCAGTTCCTTGTAGATATCTAAATATTCTTTTGACTGCTAGAAGGTGATTTTGTTTAGGTGTTGCTTGATATCTAGCCACAAGTCCTACTGCTAGCATGATGTTTTTTCTTGATGCTGTCAAGTACAACAGACTTCCTATCATGGATCTATAGAGTCTTTGGTCTATATCAGCATATCCATCATCAGCACATAGCTTGCATCCCATGATCATGGGAGTTGACACAGGTTTGCAGTCCTCCATTTTGAAAATTTTCAACATTTATTTTAAGTATTTTTCCTGTGAGATGAATGTACCTATGTTCTTTTGCTAAATTTGAAGTCCTAAGTAGAAACTAAGCTCTCCAATCATAGACATCTCAAACTCTGATTTCATCTCTTTAGCAAATCCTTTTGCTAGCTCATCTTTGTTGCTTCCAAACATAATGTCATCAACATATACTACAACAATCAGGAGTTCATTTCCATGGGCTTTTATGTATAGATTTTTGTCTACTCCACCTCTCTTAAAGCCTTGTTTTTGCAAATACTTATCCAGTCTTGAGTACCAAGCATGAGGAGCCTGTTTCAGTCCATATAGAGCCTTCTTTAGTCTGCACACATAGTCTTCTTTGTTTGTTAAAGAGAAACCTGCTGGTTGTTCCATGTAGACTTCTTCTTCTAGATCTCCATCCAGAAATGTAGATTTTACATCCATTTGATATACCTTGAAGTCTTGGTAGCATGCAAAGGCCAGAAACATTCTGATAGCTTCCATTCTAGCTACAGGGGCAAATGTTTCATCGTAATCAAGTCCTTCGATTTGTGAATATCCTTTGCAGACAAGTCTGGCTTTATTCCTGATTACTTGTCCTTGCTCATTCATTTTATTTTTGAATACCCATTTTGAGCTTATGACATTTTTCTCAGCGGGTCTAGGAACTAATTCCCAGGTATTGTTCTTCTCAATTTGGTCCAATTCTTCATTCATAGAATTCACCCAATACTTTTCCTTGCTGGCTTCTTCAAACTTCTTTGGCTCTATTTGTGATAACATGGCTATGTATACCTCTTCTGTCTGTTCAGTTAGCTGCTTTCTTCTCTGGACCCCTACTCTTTTGTCTCCAATGATTTGATCTTCTGGATGGTTCTTCTGAGTGTATCTTGAGCAGGATTTCGAGCTCAGTTCAGCATCTTCTGTTGTCTTGCCGGTTTCATCATCATCTTGGTTTTCTTCTTCATGGTTGTCTGAAGGACTGTTGCAGTCTGTTCCTCTTGTATTGTTTGGAAGTTCTTCATCAAATCTCATGTCAATGCTTTCTACAATTTTTTGAAGAGTCTTGTTGTAGCACCTGTACCCTTTACTTTTGAATGCATATCCTAGAAATATCCCTTCATCTGCTCTTGCATCAAATTTCCCAAGATTTTCATCATTATTCTTTATGTAACACTTGCTTCCAAAGATTCTAAAGTGCTTGATTGAAGCTAGTTTACCATGCCAAAGTTCATAGGGAGTCTTGTCACTACTTGGCCTTAAATGAGCTTTGTTAAGGATATGCACGGCTGTGTGTATTGCTTCTGCCCAGAAGGTTTGAGGAATATTACTCTCTTGCATCATGGCTCTGGAAATTTGTTGTACAGACCTGTTTTGTCTCTCTGCTACTCCATTCTGCTGAGGTGTCCCTGCAATAGTAAATTGTTGCTTTAACCCACGTTCATTGCATAGGTCTGTAAAGTCATAATCTGTGAACTCACCTCCTCTGTCTAATCTGATGCATTTTAGCTTGCATCCTGTTTGATTTTCTGCTAAGGCTTTAAATATTTTGAATTTCTCCAGAGCTTCCGATTTATTCTTAAGAAATGAAACCCATGTCATTCTAGAGAAATCATCTATTATCAGCATGAAGTAGGATTCTCCACTTGGTGTTTTAGTTCTTGGAGGTCCATACAGGTCCATGTGCACAAGCTAGAGTGGTTTTCTTGTTGATAACTCATCTTTGGCCTTAATTGATGTGTGGGCCTGTTTTCCCAATTGACAAGATTTGCATACGGTATTGGAAGGCCTTTTTATTTCTGGCATGTCTCTGATAGCTTTCTTCTTGCTCAGTCTGATGATATGATCGAAGATGAGATGTCCCAACCTCCTATG
The DNA here is from genome assembly GCA_034641835.2 of Pinus albicaulis. NCBI lineage: Eukaryota > Viridiplantae > Streptophyta > Pinopsida > Pinales > Pinaceae > Pinus > Pinus albicaulis. Next base: position 597,290,160 of record CM076579.1, on the reverse strand, counting down.
CCATAACCATGACTCCTCAAGTTTTCTAAGATGACATGCTTCATCTTCCTCTTTCACTATGTAAACATTACTCTCTGTTCATACACCTTTGAGCAGAGTCTTTCCTATGGTGCTTGTTCTGACTTCACAGTCTTGTGCTCTGAAAATAATTTCGCAGCCTTTATCACACATTTGACTAACACTCAACAAATTTGCTTTCAGCCCATCTACAAATAGTACATCTTGGGCCTTACCTCTGCCATTATCTAAGCTGACTGAGCCTTTTCCCTTGATTTTTCCTAATTTATCATTGCCAAAAGTAACATTACCAGTTTTCTTTTCATCAAAAGTTATAACTTTGCTTCTGTCTCCAGTCATATGTTTTGAACAGCCACTGTCTAGATACCATTGGTTTTTCAGGTCTTGAGCAGTTAGATCCAGGTCACATTTATTCACCTTCTTTTTCCACTGGAAACATTCTTTTGTTTGATATCTTTTGTGAGGTGATGAACCACATCCTCTGAGAGGACATTTGAAAGGCATATGTCCAATTTTATTACATACACAACATTTGATCATAATTTTTGCAGAATTGTGAGTATGAGTAAAATCTCCTTGATTCACAAACCTCCTTGAGGTGTTGTACATCAATCTTTGTCCATATTTTCTGAACTCAATGATTTTATGGCCAAATTCCTTACAATAAAAATAGTAACCATAGAAACGACTTGCATACATGATGTGAGGTTATCCTCTCCAGTTGTTTGCCTGAGACAGTCTCTTCACTGTTTGCATATTTTGCTAGTTTTAATTACTCCTCCTTGTGTGATAGTATGCAGCAACGTGTCCCAGCTTGTGGCAGGCATAATAAGAGGCATTTTTCATAGGAGGTAAGAATATCCTTTGATGGCTTCCAAATTTGACATACTCAGGGGTATATGATCCTTTTTCTATTGTTTTAGTATTTGTTGCATTATTTGTTATTAGAGGTTTCTTCTGGTCTCTGTCTCCCTCATCACATGTTTCTTCTTTTGTAGGAATTATTTGAGCTGCCTCATCAACCTTTTTAGTTTTTACAAAAATAATATTTTTTTTTCCTTTTCTTTGCTTTTACTAGATTCTCCTTCATAGCCTAGTCCAGTTTTTATAAGTGGAGATCTTTGAGCATCCAGAATTTCGTTCAACTTACCAGAGCTTGTTATTTGAGAAGAATTTGTAGACACTTTCCTTTGAGCATTTTCTAATTTCTTCCTCAGACATACTACTTCTTCTTCCAAATTCTCTTGTTCCCGGGTTTTATCCTTGATTTGCTGAAGTAACATGTCTTCTATCTTCTTGGCTTCTTCAAGCTCTACCTTCAGATGCATGAGGACTCCTAAATTTTTCTCTTCTCTTACATACTTGAGGAGAATGTCATTTTGTTTTCTGCACTTCAGTTTGAGTCTGTCAATCTCCTCTAAGGCATTTCTTAACTCCCCCTCAAGGTCAAATTCACCTTCTTCTTCATCTTCTAGCAGGACTCCTTCAAGTTCTTCTATGGCCATCAATAAAAATTCAGAGGTTCCTTCTTCACTTGAGGGTTCATCTGAGTCTTCAGATGCACTGTTGTCTTGTTGAGCATAGAAGGATTTTCAACTGAATTTCTTTCCTTTTTGCCAGTTCTTTGATTTATTTTTCTCTGATTCTTGAGCCTGATTCCTTACTTTCTTGTGAGGACACTTAGCTGCATAGTGTCCAACTCTTCCACAGTTAAATAATTTGAAAGGAAGTTTACCTTTGTATTTACGTGAGCCTCTATCCAGTTTCTTGACAAATTTAGCCTCTTCTTCATCAGAGCAAGAGCATATGTCTTCCTTTTCTTCTTTCTTCTTTTTTGTTTTAAAACTTGCCTCCCTCGTACTTGGCTTCTTCTGTGGGAGCCTCATCTTATAGGCTATTAGATTTCCAAGTAGCTGGTTCATGGTCAAGGTTTCCCAATCAGTTTTTTCTTCTATGGCAGACACCTTGGGGTTAAAACTAGGTGGAAGAGATCTTAGAATCTTTTGTACAATTACACTTTCTGGTATGGTTTCTCCAAGAGCTTTCATATTGTTAACAATTTCTGCAACTCTTAAGAAAAAGTTGCCAACATCTTCATCATCATTCATTTTTAAATTTTCAAACTGAGCTCTATATACTTGAATTTTGGCTGTCTTTACCTTTTTATTTCCCTCATGGATGTTCTCAATAGTATCCCACATATCTTTGGCAGTCTTACTGTGCATTATTTTGATAAATTCAGCCTCACAAAGTCCACTTAAGATTTCATTCATGGCCTTTGAATTTGCTACAAATTCTTGTTTAACTTCTCTCTCTGGTTCAGTTGCCTTTGGGGCATATCCGAATTCCACAGCCGCCCAAAAATCTATTCCTAGAGACATTATGTATGCTCTCATTCTGATTTTCCAGAAGGCATAATTAGCACTGGTGAAGAAAGGGGCTTTATTGGTTGGACTTCCTTCTTGACTAGCCATCCTGGGGACCTAGGATCTCCTTTCAGTGGTTAAACTAGTACAAAGGAACCTGGCTCTGATACCAATTGTTGAATCCTTAGTTAAAATAGGGGGGGGGGGGGTACAATCAAAGCCACTACGGGCCACACTGCCTTTTTTACAATTTTTGGATTTCCTTTATTTGCGTTTTAATTTTATAACCAACTTTAATATGTGAACAGTCTTAATATGTTGCAGCAAGTATTAAATTAATGAGACACCAAAATTATTATGAGAGCAGCAAACATTAAGCAGATTGGATAGATCATATCAACACATAGGCAACACACATAGAGATAGCAGATATAAGTGGAAACCCATAAAGGGAGAAAACCACAACTTATTATTGTTGTGATGCAAAGGCAAGCCCTAAATCCCTCTCACCACTGTTTCTCTGCAGGCACCAACCTACAGGAGGCTCCAACCTCAATCAGCTACAACTGACAACTATCAAGCTTCAACTTGATAGAGAAGCTCCAACTTCCTCAATTTATCAAAAGAAAAGTTTGCTGATTTACCTCAGATACCAGCTCTGTTCTGTAGCATATCTTTCTGCTCCTCTCTTTCTTATCTTTTCTGCCTCAATTTTCCATACTCTGCATTCTCTATATTCACTCTCTCTAACCTCTCTATGCATATCAAGGTGATATTACTTCTAGAGATTTCCTTATGACTGTTTTTTTTCTTCTAGGAATTCGAAATGGATAGCCATACCTCTTAGTCTTTTGCCTTCTCATTTCTTTTCCAGCTCACTCAGAAAAATATAACTGTATGTACTAATTTTAACATTATAGTGGGATATTTTTTCTCTTCCGGAGACTTTCCAATGCATCACAAACAATACAAATCAGTTAAACCATTTACATTTAATTACAATGTGAACTCCAGCTCACTCATTCAGCCTCTTGGTTCACTGCGCTTATCTTTTCTGTGACTGTGTTTTGTCCCTTTCGGCTCTGTTTGATTTCCTGTTCACTGTCGCAGTGTAACTGCCATACATATGTAACTGCACTTTTCATATATTATAATTTAACTCTCCGCATGATAATGGAGTGTTTTTAACATATAATTTGTCCCTTTTGTAATGCAAATCAACTCACAGAGAACTTAAACCAGACTTTTTAATACTTAAAATGCCCTTTCGGGCCCACCCGCCAAGCTTGTTTTATTCTCTGATGTGATGAGTCACCTCCTGAAATCTTCTGATTGTGATTAATCACAATCGCAACTTTTAGTTGTGAGTTATGATGCTTTGATGCTCTGATGCTCCGATGTGATCACTCTGATCCGATGATTCACTGTTCACTGCATTTTATTGTGCCGATGCGATTAGTCTTAACTAAATACTTCCGATTGCGAATGATGCATTTGCGAAGGACCAGATGTGATCATCGCAATCGCAGCTTTCAATATAGTACTCCGATGTTCTTCTACTTTCCGATGCGATGGCCTACTTTGATGTCGGAACTTAAGCATGTATGAATCACAGTTCATATACCCATCGGGTCCGGAACTTAATCGCAATCGCAACTTTTTGTTAACATGTTCCGTTGCCAAGTTTTCTCCGATGCAATTGGTGAGGGTCCCACAATATAAGACTTTGTTTTAAAGCCAAGCGATAGGACCTTTGGTTCTTTTGATCTCGCGCTCAATAATATAATACATATGCTTTGTATTATACCTTTGGTCCCTTGTCCATAAAGCACTACATATAAATATATATATGCTCTGGACCTTTGTATATAAGGCGCAACATATGTATCATGCTGCATATATAAATAAGCTTCCACTTTAGCTTTAATGTATCCTCCAGCTTGGGTTATGATTCTCATAATTTTATGTGGGGGGTCCCACACTATATGTATAATACTATCCATCCACACAGTATTAAGTCTTTGGCTCAGTCTTAAACACAACGCTAATACATATATATTTATATAACCTCTCGGGCTCCGTAGTTCGTTTAATGTTTCCGCTCCTAGCATAGAATTAGCCATGTTCTTTAATCAAAACTTAGTCTTAAAGCTACAAATGTATCTTTAAATTAATTACACACCCGGCGTCAGGCATTCACCTTGTTTATATATATATATATATATATATATATATATATATATATATATATATATATATATATATATATATATTAATGTAGCACATATATCATATGGTGGTTCACGGGTCCCACGCTCCACTGTTCACCCTTTTCAGTTAATGTCCATATTAAACAAGTATTGCAAGGCGGATTAGTCCCTACCATCTAAGTTAGAACTTATGTTCTGGTAAAAATTGCATAAAAATTTATAACCTTCAATTATCAATGCTAAATTAATTGTGATCAACACGTAAATCAAATATTATAATTTTGTTTTCACATGAATCAATAAATCGAGATGTGAAGTGGATAAATTAATTGATTTCTTAGGCACAAATACATGCATAAATTTTGGTGGGCAACAACCACTTGTAAGTCTACACATTTATAGTTTACTAGACTATACAAGTACTAAGGAAAACATAGATAATGGTCAAACACACACAATCCATTAGCCTCAAACACATCAATGCAAGGAAAAACACCCCAATTTCAGAGCATAGGGCTTATTCATAGCTCCAAAATTTCCCCAAGCACTCCTTAGTACTTATTTGAATGTATTCCTTTATCTATTTAATACAATGATACAAGTTAGCAGTAGCCATATATAAGATGCAATATTTGAATGTATTCCTTTATCTATTTAATACACTGAGAGTACAAGATTGTTTTTCCCATTTATTCATTTTTCTCATATATTTTAATGTGTTCATTGTTATTTCATTTTTTTCATATATTTTAATGTGTTCGTTGTTATTTCATTTTTACATAATTAAACATGATTAACATCTAAAAAATAATTCATAAATTTCTATCCATCTTTGTATTTTTTATTTCGTGGGCAACAACCACTTGTAAGTCTATACATTTATAGTTTACTAAACTATACAAGTACGAAAGAAAACATAGATAATGGTGAGAAACACACAATCCATTAGCCTCAAACACATCAATACAAGGAAAAACACACCAATTTCGGAGCACAAGGCTTATTCATAACTACAAAATTTCCCCAAGCACTCCTTAGTACTTATTTAAATGTATTCCTTTATCTATTTAATACAATGATACAAGTTAGCACTAGCCATATATAAGATGCAATATTTGAATGTATTCCTTTATCTATTTAATACACTCAGAGTACAAAATTGTTTTTCCCATTTATTCATTTTTCTCATATATTTTAATGTGTTCATTGTTATTTCATTTATTTCATATATTTTAATGTGCTTGTTATTATTTCATTTTTACATAATTAAACATGATTAACATCTAAAAAATAATTCATAAATTTCTCTCCATCTTTGTATTTTGTATACATCAATAATATATTATAATCATGCAAGCCTCAAATAAAACCCTCTTTTAAATTTATTCATCAATCTTTGTATTTTCTATACATCAATAATATATTATAATCATACATTACTCAAATAAAAACTCCTCCTTTTAAAGATATTCTTAATAATAAGCTAGACTACTTCAAACAAACTTACTAGATGAATCATATAAACTTTTTTTTTGTAAATATATATGTATATTACTATCGAAAACAAAAAAAATTACGTAAGTGTTTGCAACTGAGAAAATTCATGATTTTTTTAGCCCCATTGTGACCAAAAATCCCCTTTCCAGAAGCAAAAATGAGGGTCTTGTTAGACAGAGAGATAGGCCTAAGAAATAGGATGGCACTCAATGGATAACATTTTTCTAACATCCACCATTTAAAAAACAAGATTACCATGACTATGTATGAGCATACTGACGTCGGGAAGAAGAAGATAAACAACAGAGTTACTAGAGCACTGAAATAATGGAGCTGAAGTGAAAAAATACTATTCAAGGATGATGACTCTTGATCATGCATCATGAGAGTTATTTCCCAGTGAGAGGAACGGTGTTGATGAATGCATCCTCTTCCTCATTCCCATTGGATTCAATGTTAGAGTCAGAAACTATGTATCTTTCCACCCATTCAAACTTGCCAATATGTCATCTAGGTTGTAGCATATGTCCCTCATGATATGTTTTATTTCTTCCTTCCCTACAAATATTTTGCAGTTATCAACTTGTTTGTCCCTAATTACCATACTTAGTAGTGTATCTATTTGTTTATGATGGGTGATGGAATGCAGGAAGTGGAGACACCTCTTTCCAAATTTTCTAGGGTCTGATACCCATTTGATACCACCTTAACTATGTCCCTCATGATATGTTTTATTTCTTCCTTCCCTGCAAATATTTTGTAGTTATCAACTTGTTTGTCCCTAATTACCATAATTAGTAGCGTATCTAATTGTTTGTGATGGGTGATGGAATGCAGAAAGTGGAGATGCCTCTTTCTAAATTTTCTAGGGTCTAATACCCATTTGATACCACCTTAACTAATCTCAGAGTCAAAAAAATATTGGCAATCACCAAATTCCATGGCTTCTATATTTTGAATTCCTTTTCGAACCCCCGATGTAGTAGCTTCAAATAAATTAGCTACTAACTCCCATCCAAAGAGTTGGTGATTCCTAGATGAGGATGACCATGCAACCCCACCTCGACAAGCTAGTTGTCATTGCCTTGGTGTCATGTATATCTTGAAAAAAAATAAAAAACATACTACTATTGACCACAGGGGAGGAGTCTGAGTAGGATACTTGAGGGATGTGATAATGGGTACCCTGCTAATTCTCACATATTCCAGTTTCAATGCATATAAAATGCAATCCAAATTTGTGCCCCAAATCAATCTGAAAGTCTCAATGCATATAAAAATGCATCTCCATTCATTTTCCTGGACTGGAAATTTAAATTAATATATATCTGGAAGCTTTAATATCTCAAATATGAGATTTGAGATATTAAATTAACACTCTCTTATGGTTATAAACCCACAACTCTCAACCCATAATTATAATCTCCACTCTTTATGCCTGTAGACTGTATTTTCCAATTTTCAATCCATTAACATGCCCCTCTTGGAAAATTAACAAAGTGCGGAAGCTCTACTTTCTTCCTCAAGCTTATGGTTATCAAACCATACACACGGTTATATGACAATCTTCATATGTAAATGCACCCAAAATTCACTTTACACTTAAAATCCATCAGCTTCCATACCCAAGGTTTGTTTCACAACCGAAATCCCTTTTCAAAGGTCTTACGAAACAATTTGATTAAAACATCAATCGGTTTTAGTCCTAACCTCCAGACCTTATAATTAAAATCGAGGCTTATCGTAGCATTTGACCCATGCGAACATCTCAATTTCAAAGTTTGACCTTGGTAAATTATTACCAATGCATATAACTATTTCGCTGCCACTTAACAACCCAATACCAAGAATTTATATTAAATAAATAGATATTGGTCCAATTATCTATATGCACCTCAATCCTTTACAACTTACCCAAGCCTCCACGTGTGAACCTTTGGTTATGGTAATTCATATAAACCTCAGAATTTGATTAAAATAGTAATCATCAATATATATTAGAGTTAAGCACTAACATACCTTCCACATCCAACGGTGGATAGCTTATCGTGCGCCCACTCAAGAATCCGACGGTTGTTGATCCATGCAACCATTACCCATTACGTGCTTAAATCCCCCACAACTTCACGATGCGATTTTTTTTGATCTTTTGATGGTTAGGATCGGACAAAAATCGCGCTTTTTCAAAACAGAACTTTAACGCTCAGGAAAAACGAGAAATAAATGGTTTTTAAAAATCACCTATAGCCACGTGTCAAACAAAGACATATATCGCGTTTTTTTTACAATTCCACCTACCACTCTTGTGTTCGCGCAATACTACCGGTATTGGGTCTTCAATCCACTTTCACTGTTCATTAAATTAGAGTTCCGGTTCTCATGGTTCCGCTCCTTTGGTTTATTACACGGTTCGGTCTTAACCCTCACAATAGCATTTTCAATACCGATTCAATACATATGAATGATCAAATACAATGGTTTTGTTGTTTCTTCTACAACAAACCTCATCGATACCATCAATACCTTCACACAGGTTAAAAGCCCTCAATTCATGGCGTGGACCAATGTATTTAGTTCAACACTACAGATACACCCCTAATTAAACCTTCAAAGGCAAGACGACCTTCTCTACCACTGTAAACCAACAGTCATAGATTGAATCTGATCGAATTCAACGAGGAAGCTAGATTCGCTTCTCACGAACTTTTATGCAGAGTTAATAAAAACAGAGACTTTCTATTGCTATTATCAATTAACAGAGTAATTCTCTTCGATATCCTTTGGAATTTATACCTAGAAAATAATTCAATTTATTTCTCCACAGCATATACAAAAACCAATAAATCACGAAAGGGAAATCCTCCACCAATTCAACAACGATTCTTCAATGGAACAATCAAATAACCCTTCATGCATTCAATCCAACATCATGATAATTGACATCGACTCTTCCATTTAAATAGGGCACCATCTAAAACCCTATCACAGAGTCTTATACATAGTTCACGAAGATTTAAACATTCTCACACAGAAATTAAATCAACCAATAGTCATGTAACTCTAAAACAACCCCTGACATATATATACAAATGAACCACTTACAGAACTTCTGGTCCTCAGCCACATCTTCAATTCGATGGCCTTCTATTCTCACTAGTCTGCCCAGCTCTACAAGTCTGTTTCTAAATGCCATTGAGGCTTACAATTATACAAATTTATAATCAATCGATTTAGCTCCTTTAATGACTCAACAAAACTCTTGGAATTCTCAATTTATCCTAACTCCCTAAATTTACTGAACTGACTCTTCACATTCTTAGCTAATCGACTTCCCCTCATGTTCTCCAATGATTTGTGAAAATTTACAATTCCTCACTATAATTAAATAAAATCACTCTAATTATTCAAGGATTACATAAGAATTTAAAAACATAAGACCCCCCTATGTCTACAAAAATACAAAGTATTTTATTCTGCCTAATGCCCCTGCATCAGGATGAGACTTTGACACAGATATTGACACGATAGAGGTCTGGAGAGGAAGAAATTAAAATTTGGGTGGTGATGGGAGCCTTGAGAAATACTAAAGCACGCAATAAGATGACTAATTGGGTGAGTCGATGGTGCCTATTTGGGAAATTGTTTAATATAACCACCATGAATTACACCATTACACTACTCGATATGGTATGTACCATACAAACTATATGGACGGTAAGGACATTTAAACACCCAAATATAATCTCAAAACCAAATAAAAAAGGTTCCCAAGTACCAAACCCCACATATGATCACCAGACAGTTGAAAGAAACCCAAGTAGGTTCTTAGCTTTGCAGGGAGGTTGGGGAAAGGACGATGACCAGCTCAAAAGATAGGCTAGATCCCATATTGTGCAAGAAAAACACAAATAATATGGAGGAACGCTCCTACCCAAAGACCCGATACTCTAATAAATATGAAAAGAGTTGATAAATTTGATTTTGTAGTAAGGGGAAGGGAAGTGATAGTTATAAAATATACCTTGACATAATGCTAATTCTTGATGCTTAACCCTCCAATCCAGAGATGTCCACAATTCCACAATGTAGAGAGCAACAGCTTCTACGTCAAGTAGACTTTCGAAACTCCACCACCCTACTAACATCTTATGGAATTTATACGCCTTCTGCATGGGGAACTTGGTGATGTGAGTTAAGAGAGAATAAAGAGGAATGCACGGTAAAATCCATGTCTCCCAGGAGGATCTGGGACTCCCAAAAACCAAACAGAGTAGTATGATGAAACCATTAATCAAGAGGATCCTAATTCATAACCAATCTTCCATGAGAGGAGGTATCCATATCCACGGGGACAGAAGGAATGAATTAGAGTCACAATCCTGGAGTGTTTATAGAGGCGGAGTGTGGAGGTTAGGAATTAAATGGAGTGTGTTGAACCAGGTAATTAGTAATACCGCAGACCCACTCCCGCCACGCGGTTTCCATGTGAAATAGTGTGGAGGGCCCATACCATTTACGAGGACCTCCATAAGTCAATTCAACTAGTGGACACACATGCAAGGGTTTAACAATGCAATTAACTATTGATTTCGTTTAGTGTGCCTGCCCGAGTGAGTAATATTTCGATTTCGAAATATTGATGAGGATAAACACCCTCATCAAGGATAGGATTGTTGGCTATTGACTTATCGTGATAGATCAATTAAGTGATCTTCATGAAGCTATCATTTCACTCAATTTCTTCTGATGAAGCATCAATTGTGATATATTCTTATCGATAGGCCCAGTTGGAAAAATATTATGCCACCTTATTCCTTTCTCGTCGTGTGTGTAAGGGAATCACGTAGTCAAAATTTGATAGCAACTCCTGAATATTTGTGACCATTGCCTTCAAACACCAAATATGGATGTTTCTTTCTAGTGAGTAACTGAGGAGTAATTTCCTAATGATGACTATGGAAAGTTGTGAGTCACCATGTATTTGAATTAACATGTATCCTTTCTAAGCGGCTATTTGGAGCCTGAATTTGAGCTCACTGAGTTCTTCCATGTTGTTCATGGCTATCCCGTAGGAATGAGAAAAAACAAGCAAAGGTATTGAGTTAGTAGTCCTGATGATACCTTCAATGCCCGCTTGTATAGGATTTCTTTTGGAGGTGCCATCAAAACTGAGGTCGATGAAGGCCTGTGGGGGAGATATAAATAGTCTTGGGGTAGAGGCTTCGCTAATTTGATTGTTTGAGTGACTATCACAATCATTTCACAATGGGATACCCAAGTCTTTCATTATAAGTGTCTAAGTCTCATTGATAATGTTGTCATATGTGGGTGAATGGAGTGCCATTATCATATCCCTGATGTTATTTAGGACAATGTATTTAAATACTTGGTAGGTCCTCCATTTAATCTCAAATAGTCCTATATTTATTTCTTTCCATAGACCCCAGAGTGAGAATCTGATGGCTAACTTCCAGGGTTTTATTATCCATGGGTGATTGAATTTTTTTCTCATAAAAATCTTCCAACAAGGAATTGATTATTGAATTATGTGGCATTGAGCATCTGAATATTTATTTAATACAACACCACAAATTGTCAGAAAAAAACCACTTTAGAAGTAAACAAGAAGTTTTCTCTTCCTCCTAGCAACAAAGGACACATCTTCATGGCCCCTCAAAACCATTAGATCTAAACAAATCCCATGTGAGTAGGCGACCCCAAGCGATCATCCAAAGGAAATTTGATATTTTGGTCCAACCTCCATTATTCCATAGTTGTTTCCATAGTTTCGATTGTTCTTGTGATTGATAATCCACTGCCATAGAGTAACTTTCTTTTATTGTGAAGGCCGCTTAAGATAAGTTCCCCCATCACAAAAATATTTGGTTTTTTCGAAATGTGAATTAGGCGGTTTTGTAACGTCCTCTTGTATTCATGCCACTGAATAATGTTCTTTGTATGGTTTCACAATTTATCCCAATATTATTTAGTTTTCCACTTTTGCCAAGTCTGGTCTCTGACTTTCATTTTCTATAAATATGCAACATGATACACACCTTGTGATTGAGTGAGTTTCCTAAGCCCTTAATCTCCCCATTGAAGTGTAACTGATCCACTTGTGTGTTCAAGGGTAAGTATTTACGTGACCATATTTCCTTTCAGGTTTGGGTGTCTCCCTAAACCCATTTCCACCAAATTTTCATAGCATATGTTGTAAGAGTGAGGATGGGATCACAATATAATACACATTTTGACCTCGAGAGAGTCAACTTATGCCACCCCACCAATGCCCATTTGTGTCTATTAGAAGAGCCTTTTCCATAAGAAATGTATCCATAAAGAAATTAATTGGTTGGATACCACAACTGGGATTGGAATTGTTGAGATCTGGTAGTTAGGCAAGGCTTGCAACACTACCCTCGTGAGTATCAAACGACTCGAAAACCTGAGTGCTCTATAGTTCCAATTGTTGATTTTTCCAGGAATCCTCTCTATAGTCTTCACCTAAGAGGATATTTTGTGATGATGTAAAACCAACGAGAACCCTAGATATTTAGAAGGAACAGTGCCTTGACAAATTTTGAGCATTTTACTAAGACAATTTTAAACCATGAATGGGAAATTGAAGAAGAAAATGCCTGTTTTTTCAACATTCACTTCCATGCCTGCAACATTCATTAAATTTTGTAAGAGCTTCCAAATATTTCTCAATTGCTTAGAGGTTGGAAAATATGAATAAGATGGAATCATCCAAAAACTAATGTGAAATTGGTACATATGATCCAAACAGTTGGAGTCAATGAATGTATCTCGATTCGCTATATTTTTGGAACATTCTGCTAAGGCCTTCCATAGCTATGATAAAAAGGAAAGGCGATAGAGGATCACCTTTTCGCAGGCCTCTTAAAGAGTTAAAATGTCTTGAGGGGGGACTCATTAATCAATATTGAGAAAGAAATTGATGACACAATAGAAAGCACCCAGGCTATCCAGTGTTATGAGAACCCAAAGGGTCTGAGGATTTGAACAAGGAACATCCAACTTAAGCGATCGTACGCCTTGGATAATTCAATTTTTACAAGCATACCCAGACGTTTCGTTGTCTTTAGAGAATGAAGTATCTCCTATACCACTATGATACCATCTAATATTTTTCTACCTTGTAAAAAACTAGATTGAGAAGGGGAGATAAGGGAGGGGAGAAGAGGTTTCAACTTGTTCACCATCACTTTTGATATGATTTTGTAGGTCACATTACAAAGTGAAATTGGTTGAAAGCCTCTAGGTGTTTCTTAGCAACCCATTTTAGAAGCTAATGCGATGAAAGTTTCATTGAGCGTAGGGTATATGTTTTGATTGTATATTGATTCTTCGACCAAATCTATAATTTATTCCTTCATAAATCCCCAACATTTCTGAAAAAAAATTGGTTGTGAAATTTTCCAACCTGGGAGCCTTTTTATAGCATATTCATCACCACCAATTCCACCTATTCCTTGGATATTGGTCGCATCAATTCCCTATTTTGTTCCTTATTAATTAACCTAATAATGTGTTGTAAAACAATGGTGATAACTAGTTTTATGTCCATATGTGTTTCCATGAGAATATTCCTATAATAATTAACCAGTTATTTTTCTATTTTTGAGTGTCGTATCTTCCTTTCCCCATCCTTTCCCTATATGGAAAAAAAATTGTTATGATTTCCTCATTGGGTCATTGCATTGTGGAAGAATTTTGAGCTCCTTTCTCCCTATGTATGCCATTGAATCCTGGAATTTTTCTTCCACAAGACATCCTCTTGTTTTTTTCGTTCGTTTAACTTTTGGAGAGTATCAACTTCAATAGTTGTTATTGCTTCATATCTACCCTCTAAGATTATTTGTTGTTGGATATCTCTTATTCATTATTTGATTTCTTTTTTGTCCTTGAAAATATTTCCAAAGATAAATTTATTCTAGTATTTTATTTTTTGTTTCAAACTTTTTATCTTGAGTTGAAATGTATGCATTTTTTTACACCCCTGAGGTCTATTTCAAGCCACCAATCCTTCAGGAGGTCCAAAAAAGAGTCATGGAAAAACCAGAAACTCTCAAAGCGAAATGGAATATTTAGGGGTGCTTCTTTCAAATTTATTTCCAATTATATGGGCCATTGATCAGACCCCATGCAAGGTAGAATTGAACCTTCAATATAAATGTCGCATAGGAAAAACTCTTCAGAAATTAAAAATCTATCCAACCAGAAAGCGACCTGGCTCTTCCCTCCTCTACGATTATTCCATGTATGGATGTCGTTGACGGAATCAACATTCACTAGGTTTAATGTTTCAATGGTACCATTAAAAACGTTTGAAATTGGTTCCAGATGACGTGTGCCTCATTTTTATCCTTGAGCGCACAGATGATTTTTGTTGTGGGGAAAATAATGAAACGAACAAGATAATAGGAGAAACTGAATTGGAAACTGAAAATTTTTATTAATCAAATGATTCTTCATGCCTTTTACAAGCCTCTCGGGCCATCTTATTAAACCTAGACATATTTTGTTACTCTAACTACATCTCGTTATTCAACCTACATTTCGTTATTCCAACTACATAGGTAATTAGTAAATTTAAATTTTTGTTGTCACATTTTTAACAAACTCCACCTTGACAACAATTTTCCTAATGCCCATTCATCATCTTTTCTGCAAGCCAAGAGAAGCAAGACACCATCTCAGCTTCTCTACTGTAACTGGATTTGTGAATATATCTGCATTATTCTCCTGTGTGCGGACCTTCTTGAGGGCTACTTTGTCGCCTTCAATTACATGTTTCATATTGAAGTGATATCTTACATCGATGTGCTTGGTCTTGCTGTGATAGGCTGGATTTGTAGCCAAATGAATAGCACTCTGACTGTCACAAAAAAAATTCACTTTCTCCTGTGTCCTTCCAATCTCATTAAGCAGACCTTTTAACCAGAGTGCCTCTTTACAGGAATCTGAAGCAGCTATATACTTTGCTTCAGCAGTAGACAAAGCAATTGTCTCTTGAAGCTTTGACATCCAACTGAATACTCCACCTGCAAGAGTAAAAAAATAACCTATAGTAGACCTCCTTTTGTCCAAATCACGTGCATAATAAACATCGACATATACGCGACTATACCTTCATGACCATCAAAGCTGATGCAATGGTAACTTGTGCCTCTCAAATACTG
Organism: Pinus albicaulis; assembly: GCA_034641835.2. Classification (NCBI taxonomy): domain Eukaryota; kingdom Viridiplantae; phylum Streptophyta; class Pinopsida; order Pinales; family Pinaceae; genus Pinus; species Pinus albicaulis. The sequence continues at coordinate 597,274,863 of CM076579.1, read as the reverse complement.
AAGCACCCATTTCACAGCTTGCCAATGTTCTTCCCCTGGATTTTCCATGAACTTGCTGACAACTCCAACTGCATGTGAAATGTCAGGTCTTGTAGATACCATCGCATACATTAGGTTTCCTACCGCATTTCCATATGGTACACGAGACATATGCTGCTTTTCTTCATTATTTCTAGGACTTAAATCCGAAGAAAGCTTAAAATGGGAAGCTAATGGAACATTAACAGGTTTCACATTGTTCATACCGAAATTTTCAAGTACTTTCTCCACATGCTTTTGTTGTGATAACCAAATCTTACCATTCTTCCCGTCTCTGTGTATCTCCATTCCCAAGATATGTTTTGCTGCTCCAAGATCCTTCATTTCAAACGTCCTAGAGAGCTGAGCCTTTAACCTGCTGATTTCTTCCATGATTTTTCTTGCAATAAGCATATCATCAACATACAACACCAAGATAATGAATATGCCATTGAAACTTTTGAAGTATACACAATGATCATACTCACTTCTGATAAAATTCTAGCTCACCATGAAGGAATCAAACTTCTTGTACCATTGCCTGGGCGACTGCCTCAGGCCATACAATGATTTCCTGAGCTTGCAAACTAATCTTCTACTGCGACCTTGTACAAAACCTTCTAGCTGATCCATATATATCTCTTCATCCAAATCACCATGAAGAAAGGTTGTTTTAACATCTAACTGTTCTAACTCAAGGTCAATTAAAGCAGTTAGTGCTAACACAGTACGAATAGAAACAAGTTTAACTACTGGTGAAAAGATCTCATGAAAGTCAATACCTTCAACCTGGGAATACCCTTTTGCAACCAGTCTCGCCTTATACCTTTCAATACTTCCATCAACTTTTCTCTTAACCTTGAAGACCTATTTTCACCCAACAACGCTTCTCCCTTCAGGAAGTTCTACAAGATCCTAGGTATTGTTCTTGGCTAAGGAATCCATTTCTTCTTCCATAGCCTTTTTCCATATCTTGCTATACACATCATCAACTGCTTCCTGATAACAAGATGGTTCCCCATATTCAGTAATCAATGCAAACGATGAAGCAGAGTCTTCATACCTTTTTGGTGTTTTTCTTTCCCTTGTAGACCTTCTTAGAGTGACTGGTTGCTGATTGGATTATGGAATTTCTCCAGTTTCCTTTGCTTCTCCACCTTTTTCAGAAGTCTCTCCTTCCTTTCGACTTTCTGGAAAAGGTACAGTGTCCAATTGAATTTGCTGACTTGGCGATACCTACTTCCATTCAACTTTTTCAACATTTGATTTTAAAAGAGATGATTCATCAAATGTTACATCTCTACTAATGACTATCTTCCGTGAAGAAGGATCCCACAACCTATATCCCTTCACTGCATAATCATATCCAAGAAAGACACAACATTTCGATTTTGGATCTAACTTTGAATGCTGATTTCTAGGAATAAGAACATAGGCATCACAACCAAAAATCTTCAAATGCGAATAATCACAAGACTGACCTGACCAAACTTCTTCAGGATTTTGATAGTTTATTGCAACCGAAGGTGATCTGTTAACTAAATAACAAGCAGTAGATACTGCTTCTTCCCAAAACTCCTTTTTCAGATTAGCATTACTAATCATGCTTCTGGCTCTTTCCATAAGAGTCTGATTCGTCTGTTTAGCAACACCATTCTGTTGAGGAGTATAAATAGCAGTTTTATGTCTAACTATCCCTTCATCCTTACAAAATTGTTCAAATTCTAAAGAGTTAAATTCACTGCCATTGTCAGTTCTTAAACATTTAATTTATTTTCCTGTTTTATTTTCCACCATTGTTTTAAATTGTTTAAACACATTAAACACATCAAATTTCTTTTTCAACATATAGACCCAAAGTTTTGGGGATAAATCATCAATAAACATTAAAAAATATGATGCACCTCCATAAGACATAGTAGGAGATGGTCCCCACAGATCAGAATGAATGTAGTCCAAAATCTGCTTACTATTATGATTTCCAAACTTGAATCTTTGTTTACATTGTTTTCCAAACACACAATATTTACAAAAATCCAACTTCAAGGATTTCAAATTAGGAAGTAGCTTGTGGTTCATCAGTACCTGAAGATCTTTCTCGCTCATGTGACCCAACCGCTGATGCCATAGAAGAGAACCTTCTTCTGCTTTATCTAACACGGTCACTGCTTCACTAAATTGAGTGCTTCCTTTGAGTCTGTACAGGTTTCCGACCTTTTCAGCCTTCATAACAACCAAGGCTCCTTTCGAGACTTTCAGCACTCCATTCTGACCTGTAAACTTATAACCATTCGAATCCAAAACTCCCAAGGAAATCAATTTTTTCTTTATATTAGGTACATGCCTAACATCAGATAAGGTTTTAATTGTACCATCATACATTTTAATTTTCATATTTCAAATCCCAACAGTCTAACAAGATGCATTATTTCCCATGAATACAGAATTACCATCTACAGTTTCATATGATGAAAACCAATTTTGATGCGAACTCATATGATGAGAAGCACCAGAGTCTAATAGCCAATAGTCAGCATCTTGTGAGATATTACAAACAGGAAGTGCTTCAGCAATTAAAACCTCATCATCCATACCTGAATCGACCTGATTTTCTTCCTTGTTGTTGTTTTCCGCCTCCTTCCATTTCCAACAATCCTTTGTGAGATGTCCTGGTTTGTTGCAGTACAAGCATTTTGCTTTACTCTTCTTTCCTCCCTTTGACTTCGATCTCGAAGAACCTCTTGTCTTTTCCCCCCTTTCCTTTGACCGACCTCTAGCTACCATGGCTTCAGGTGCAAAAGTCTCAATGCTAGATATTTTTCATACCTCTTCAGATAAGAGAGCACCCACGACAGATTCAAGTTTTAATGAATCAACAGTGCTCAAACTGACTGAGGTCACGAAGTGATCCCATGACTCAGGCAGGGAACACAACAAGGTTATCGCCTTGTCTTCTTCCTCCAGCTTTACTTCCATATCAGACAACTGAAAAATAAGTGTATTAAAAACATTTAAGTGATCTGCAATTTTCGTACCCTCCTTCATCTGAAGGCTGTACAGTTGTCTTTTTAAATAGATTCTTTTAGTCAAAGATTTTTTCATATAGAGTGTTTCCAATTTCTTCCACAACCCTGTAGTTGTACTCTCTCCAACAATATTGAAGAGTACTTCGTCCGCTAAACATAACCGAACGGTACTGAGAGCTCAGGCATCCAAGTCCTCCTAGTCCGAACTCATGCTTGCTGGTTTTTTAGTTACCCCGTCTAATGCCTTGTGCAACCTTTGTTGCACCAACAAATCCCTAACCTTCAATTTCCACAAAGCAAAATTGTTTTTTCCGGTGAATTTCTCCACCTCAAATTTTGCGTTTTTCATTTTCGCCATTTCCCCTACTAATCCTCTTCCTTCAACTAGGGTTAAAAAAAAAAATTCCCTCTTCTGCTGGTTTTTTTTTTTTTAAGTTTCAGATTTTCCTTAAAAAAAATATTTTTCTATATTTTTCTTCACAATTTCAGAAAAAAACTGTTCCTTTTCCCAAAGAAATATTTTTCTTCCCTTTTATTCAGAAAAACTGAGCCCTCTATATGGCAAACAATTTCCAAATTCTTTAAACTACTCAGAAACCCTACTCAGAATTTTTCTGAAACCCTACCAATTTCTTTAATTTGAAACCTACCAATTTCTTTAATCTGCCTTACTCAGATTTTTTTTTAAATCAATAGATTTAATTTAAGAAATTTTGGTACCTCTAACTATGGTAGTTTCCCTTTCTCTAGTGGCAGCGTAATTCTTTCCTTCTCCAGCGAATTCACTGCACACCAATCGGATTCGATGCACAGATCAACCTCTCTTTCTTGACAATCGACCGACTGACTTCTATCAATGTTTTTGACAGTCGGTCTCCTCAGTTGAACATCGGCTAACTGTGGAAGTTGCGATTTCTCCAACTTCGGGCAATCTCACAGTCGATTACCAAAACAACAGGCAAACTGAAAAATAACACAGCGGACTTGAAAAATTTCACTCGGCTAGTAGGCTGGCAATCAATTTTTAACATAGCGGACTTGGGCAGAGTATCCTGATGCAATCTCTCTTCACTTCAAGAGTCTAAAAATCTCTTCAACAACCTCCACCTTTCACGACAGCTCCAACAGCCTCCTTTTTGCAGACGGCTCCTCTCACGGGCTTCAGTCCTCTCGATGATGACTCTTCCTAAACAGCTCTAGCGGCCTCCATTTTGCAGATGGCTCCTCTCACGGTAGCAGTTCTCTCAGCGGAATGACTGTGTCTCTCTCATGGAAATAGTTCTCTCGACGGAATGACTGCGTCTCTCTCACGGCTGTGCTCACGGCCTTTTTTTCTTCTAGCTTCGGAAAGCAGACAGCGGGCTCAATCCTTAGGCAGCCTCTCTTCTTTCTCTCCTCCGATACCACTTGTTGTGGGGAAAACAATGAAACGAACAAGATAATAGGAGAAACTGAATTGGAAACTGAAGACTTTTATTAATCAAATGATTCTACGTGCCTTTTACAATCCTCTCAGGCCATCTTATTAAACCTAGACATATTTCGTTACTCTAACTACATCTCATTATTCAACCTACATTTCGTTATTCCAACTACATAGGTAATTAGTAAATTTACATTTTCGTTGTCACATTTTTAACAATTTTAAAATCACCTACTATCACCAATTAAGAATTCCCTATAAGGTATTTAGTATCCTAAAGCTATTGCCAAAAAAAATTATCTTTGGTAGCTGTCGGACCGTAAACCAGTCTTAGATAAACTTTCTTTGAAGTTCCAATGTATCTGAAACACTCTGTAAGGGTGCGTTCAGTTTCCCACCATTTCGAGAACAAAATTTTCTTAGGGTTCCACCATAAGGCTAGTCCCCTAGAATTAGCTCTTGTGTCAATATAAATTGTTTCGCATCCTGTCCGACAGGAGCCTGCAATTTTAGACATTCTTTCCCCTGTTAATTTAGTTTCTTGTAATATAATAATGGTTGCAATTCCTGCTTTAATGCATTCTTTAAGGTATATTTGTTTTCCTTTCTATTGAACCATGTAATGTTCCATGAGATTATTTTTGTACAGGAAGATTAATTAAAGAAGGTGGATTATCCATCGTAACAGGAGACTAATATGACCTCACGTGAGTGGGCTTGTTCTATTGCCTAGCTTAATTCTTAGGCTTGTTTTCTTTCTTCTTGGATTCTTTGCTTAAAACTTCTTTCCCTTTTTCCTTAAAATATTGAAAATATTGAGCTATATGCTCATTGAGTAAATCTTGTCTCTTTGTTTTCCATCGGATGTGTGCATTGGTGTATTCTTATTTGTGCTCCATGCTCAGGTTCATAAGGTCATTGTGAGCCCATTCAGTAACCATGTATACTGGAGTTTTTTCCTTTTTTAAGATATTTGCCTCCTCATTTAGCAAAGGGTCCACTTCCTAAAAACCTGGAAATGTGTAGAGATAAAAATTTTCTTGGGGTGAATCATCTTCCTTTATTTTTCACTTTTTTCCCATTGTGTTCTTTAGTTGGTTCCTCTATGGGCATTTCAATTCGGATGGCCTCCCATGTTGGAACATCTTCCTCCATATCTTCAAGTGCATAAAAAGTAAATTTTCTCCTTTGTAACCTTGGGTAAGCTAGACCCTTGATTCCTATTGTTGAGCCTTCTAGTTTGGTCTCTGGTATATCCATTTAAAAGAGGGTAATTTCCAACCGGTTGTTCACACCTTTTTTGTGGCTATTCCTTGATAAGGTGTGACCCTATGCATGATATAATCACAATCAAAATGGAACATGTTCATTGCCAAGGGGTTGTTTCATATTTCCCCTTGATATTATAACTTAATAGAATCCTGGAGTGATTGGGATATGTTCATGTATACACACAACTTTGCATATGACATATTTCTCCCTTTCCTAGTGATCTATGATAGTTTAACAAAGTGCGCGAGTGTATGTCAAATTCCTTCCAGGATTTCTGGTATCCAGAAATCCACATGGAGTGAGTATAGTCTGATCCATATCGGTGCATATGTAAACCTTTCCTTATCAGGATTGAAACAAAGTTCCCAATTTCTGATGGTCCTGCATTGTTGAAGAAATACGATCCTCATTCAAAAATTTGGGTATTATCCTCAAGATTAGAGAATATTACTATGAAAAACCTTTAGGCCTTAGTCTTAAGTCCACTTGTCCTTTTGGTTTCCATGTACTCTATATCCATCTTTCTAGATCTTTCTCCGTAAGCCATATTCCTATAAATTTTGTAGATGGAAGCATGGGCTCGCATATGTATTATGTGGTCTTATAGAACTTTTGATGTTATTGTGAATATAGAGTTTTTAGGAGCTTTGGGGATGCATTGAACCCGCGGGCTCTTTTGCCAATGGTCTCCCAATATTGGCAACTGGCTTGAGTCAATGGAATATCCTTTATAACCTGACTTTCCTCTAAGTTGAGAGAGCCTATCGTTGAGGCCATTACAGAAAGAGGGCCCAACCCCCTCCCGCCCTTGAATTCGTCACAAAAAACCAATGAACAAATATATACAACTATTATTCCAGATAAAAGTAGCAAATTTACTCATAATAGTTGCAGAGATTTAGTATCACCACCTCCGCTTCACTACCTCGCCAATCATTGTTTCAACGCCTCTATCAAGAAACAACTATTTACTTATCATTCCTTTGTTTTAATCATTAGAGTGCGCACCCAAATCTATATATAAACCCTAAATCTATAAAATAACTAATATTTTTATACTTGTAAATTATTTATTTATATATTTAAATTTACATAAACTTATATTAAAACTTCATTCTTTCAAACTATAATGACTATAAAGTTTGGCTTGAAAATATTTTATCAATTCTCCTCTGTAATAATTATTTGAAATGATTATGGTAATGTGAAACCTACCTATAAAATAATACAATAGCTAACATTTCTTATACTTTGTTTTATTTGTTTATATATTTAAATTTGCCAAACTTGTACTAGAACGCCATCGTTTTATTAGTAATGATCATAGATCTCTGCTTTATAAATATTTTGAAATTTATCAAATAATATAATAGTGTGTTAGTATGTTGTTCGATATATATTTATTGATTTAAAAGAAAAAACTTAAAGTATTTTTCTTAATATTTAATAAATTTATAATTATTTTAATTTAACAATTTATATACATCAATAATATACAATAATCATACATATCTCAAATAAAACCTCTTCCTTTTAAAAGGTTACGAATAACAACACACTATAAGAACTCATGCAAACGTAAATAGTTACCAATAACAACACACTAGACTGCTTCAGACTTACTAGACAACTCATGCAAACCTAATTCTATAAAATAATCAACTTTTTATACTTTTAAACTGTTTGTATTATATTGAAAATTCATTCTTTTACAGATAATGACCATAAAGTTTGGTTTGAAAATATTTTATAAATTTTGTATTAATTATTTGAAATGATTATGATAATGTGAAACTTACAAAATAATACAATATCCAACATTTTTATATTTAAAGTTGCTAAACTTGTATTGGAACGTCATCGTTTTATCAATAATGATCATAGATTTTTGCTTTATCGATATTTTATGAATTTAGTTTGTATTAATTATTTTATTATAATAACGGAAAATTTAGAAAATAATATTTTGATGGGTTAGTATGTTGTTTCATTGATAAATACTCGAGAATAAAATTCCCTTTTTCTTAATATTTGATAAATTTATAAATATTTCATTTTATTTTTTAATATAATAAGTATATAATTAACATTTTTTTTATATCAATAATATATAATAATTATACATATCACAAATAAAACCTTTTTCTTTTTATTTGTTCATACTTTTAAATTTACATAAACTTTTATTGAAAATTCATTCTTTTAGATAATTATCACAAAGTTTTGTTTGAAAATATTTTATAAATTATAATTTGTACTAATTATTTGAAATGATATGATAATGTGAAATCTAGAAAATCTTAGAAATTGTAGTAAGAAAGACTCAATTTGACTTGTGTCTTAGTCAAATTGAGTAATTTGATTTTCCACATCCACATGATGACTTGGATGATAGATAACTTGACTGGTATGGCTTTGTCACTTAGTTAGGTCAGCGAATTCAGGTTTGTAGGCTTGGAGTAAAGTTGTGCATGTAGTGATTGCTAAAATTTAGAAATCTAGTTTACTTATTTTCAGTTGAACTCAATTAACTGAGCTCAAGACATTAATTGAGTTAGTTGAAGGTAACTTAAGTAGTAGAATTATTGTTAACTCACTCATCTTAGCTAAAAATAGCCCATACATGCATAAAATTCGAATTGACTAGGAGTGGAGGAAAAGGCACATTGTAATCATCAATTGTATACTAGTTGAGTGTACAGGCTTGGAAATTATGAAAGTGATATATTCCTTGGGAATTATGCAACGAAAGAGGTAATTCCCCTATTATTTAGGATTTCAATTTCTCTTAGATTGCACAAGGAAATAGGAGGTTGGTTGAGGCTTGAATTGGCTATGTGTTGGCCAGAGCAGGACAATCAGTATGAGAACATGTTTACAATGTAGGGCATGCTTCTGAATTGAAGCAAGACATTGTAATAGTTTCTCATTCTTATCTGATTAATGAAAAGAAAAAGAGGAGTTTTCCAAGTTGGGTTCCCCTATAAATCATTGTTTTCTTGTGGTTTTATCGGTTGCATGTCATTGCATGTGTTTCTAAATTGTGATTTCCATTCCGCAGAATTGTAGAGGAATTAAGTAATATCTTATTTTCATTTTGAATTCATCAGTAGTAGAAAATTTCTATTAATTTCTACATGCTATCAGAGCTCGAAAATCACAAGAGATACCAGTCAATAAATCTTCTCCCTCAGAAATATTGATTTGCAGATTCCGTGAAGTAGTTTCCTTTCGTGTGGGAAAATGCCTTTCAACGAATTGAAATTGGAGTGTGCCCTATAGGGAACCTCAAATTTCGTAGCTTAGAAGGATAGGATGGAAATTGTACTCGATGAAAATGGAGTGTTGGAGTATACCAAAATTTACATTACAAAACCAAAAGCATCAGATGCACAATAGTTAGCCCAGTGGAAGAAGGGTACCGCAAAATCTAGGAGGATCATCATGGAGGGTTTAAGAGAACACATAGTCTTGAATTTACTTGGAAGGAAAACTCCATTTCCTATGTGGAATACCCTTACTAAGTTATTAAAAAATAGCAGTGACGCCAGGAAATTTCCCTTTCCCTCACGCTCAAAAACATCTAATTGCAGAAAAATGAAATTGTTTCACATTACCGATCCAGATTCACTTAGGTTCGATATGAACTTGGAGGAGCGGGAATATCTATGTCCCCTTCTAAGCTAGTGAGCCTAGCTCTCCTAGGCCTTTCGAAATTCTGGCACAACTACTAGGACTCTGTAAATGGAAGGGACAAATTTCCAAATTGGGAGAGACTTTGGTCTGATTTAGTGTAGGAAGAAATTCGAAGGAACACTAGAGATGGAGTAACATCCAAAGCTGACGAGGAAGAGAATTTTTCATTGGTTGGGAAGGGCTAGAAGGCTCAAAGAAATCCAGAGACTAGGAAGAAAAACAGAAAGAAGAAAGATCTAAGTAAGATAAAATATTTTCACATCCACTAATATGTGAACTATGCAAAAAAGTGTGCACAATAAGTTTAACAAGAATCCCTCAGAGGAGAAAGAGGTGAATCACTTGCCTCACAATTCGAATTAGACTTCACCCTAATTTCATGCATGGCCAACCTTGTATTGGGGAGTGTTTGGTACCTAGATTCAGGTGTCTCATTCCATATGACAGGATGCAAAGAATTCTTCAGTAGCCTAGAGGAGAAGGATCTCCAGATGCACATAGAACTTGGTGATGATGGGAGGTACAGTACCAAAGGAATTAGAATTGTAACCTTTAAGAGGGACTTAGGCTCCCATTTACATCTGAAATATTATATGTATGTACCTGGGCTAAAGAATAATTTGATCTTTGTAGTTGTATTCAAGGATAGAATCTATGATGTTGTCTTCAGTAAGAAAAAATCCTTTCTGAGACATGTAGCTACCAAGAAAGTGAAACAAATTGGAGTTAGAATGAAAACATCTACAAACTTGAGGTGGATGCTTGCACTTCACTAAGTAGCAAGGAATAAAAGGTGTAGATTCGAGATGTTAGAGAAATTTTTCATAAGTGCATGGGACACTTACACCATGGGGCCTTAAAACTCATGCGAAAAATTACCATAATTCTTCTGAAATGCACCCTTAACCATCATGATGTTTTCAAGGGATGTACATAAGGGAAATACGTCAAATCCACCTTCTAGGGCCAAGATAGCAGATTGGGAACTATCTTGGAGCGAGTCCACTCTGATGTATGTGGACTCTTTTCTACGGCCTCTACAACAAAAAATAGGCATTATGTAACTTTTTTATAAATTTTCTACAAAATTTTAGATTTTCTTCATGAGGAAAAAGGATGAAGCGTTTTCCAAATCTATTGCATTCAAAGCACTAGTTGAAAAGGAGACTTGACAGAAATTGAAAGCCCTATGAAGTGACAATGGAGGAGAATTTGTTTCTAACACCTTCAAGGAATTTTTTTCCATAGATGGGATTAAAAGATAACTGATAGCACCCCATAATCCATAGAAAATTATGGTGGTTGAAAGGAAGAAAAAAATAATACTGGGAGGAGCAAGAGCCATGTCACATGATTAAGCGCTGCCATTACATATATGGGCAGAAGCATGCAACACCATGGTTTATTTGCAAAACAATAGTCCTCACAGAATACTTGGTATGATCACACCTGGAGAATATTTCTCTGAAAGAAAGCCATATGTATCTCATTTTCAAATTCTTTGAGTTGTTGTGCATTTTCATGTCTCCAAGGATAGCGTGAATAAATTGGAGCTTGCAGCTGAGATGGGGGTCTTGGTAGATACACAGAGACTCCCCATAACTATAGGGTGTATTTTCCCTCACCAAGGGTGACAGTATTGAGGAGAGATGTCGAATTTCATGAGGAAAAGGCTATGATAGGCTATCTAGAGAGAGATGAGCATCGTGCTAGAGGGGGATATTTTAGTTCCAAAGGAGGAGCCTCATGTATATCTTCAGGATTTTTTGGAGCAACCACAAGTGGAGGGTTAGATACGAGGATGAATGGAGGCACCCACTCAACCAAAATCTTCTAGAGAGGGGAGGAACAGGACCAGAGAGGCTAACAGGTTGGTGCAAGACATTAGGAATCATGTGAGGGCTCCTACATCCTTATGCAGGTAGAGGAGGTCACCAAACATATACACCAGTTATATGGATCTCATGGCAGAATTCATTAATTCAAGTCCTTCCTCATTTGAGGAAGCAATTTATCAACCAGTGTGGGTTGATGCCATGGCGAAGGAGTATGGCTCCATCATGAAGAACAATGTATGGTAGGTGGTGTTGAGACTAAAGAACAATTAATTGGTTGGTTCCATATGGATTTACAAATTGAAGCATGCAACTAATGGGAGCATTGAGAAGTACAAGGCTAGAATTATGGCCAACGGCTTCTCTCAGTTAGAGGGACTAGATTATGAGGAAAAATTTCCACCAGTGCAAGATATTCCTCAATTAGAACCATTCTACCATTATTTATGTGGATGGGGTGGAATATCCACTAGATGGATGTGAAGATCGCCTTCTTCAATGGTGTTGTTGAGGAAGAAATTTACATAGAGAAGCTAGAGGGATTTCAGACATATGACAAAGAGAAACATGTGTGTAGACTCAGGAGATCCATTTATGGTATCAATTAGGTGCCCAGAGTATGGTACAATGAGATTGATACATATCTCAGTGGATTAGGATTCACCAAAAGTGAAGCAGGTTCCAATATATATCGCATTGGTAGATGGAAAGTTTCTTATCTTGGTATTGTATGTTCATGACTTGATACTTACAAGGGATGAGAAATTGATCCAATCTTGTAAGGAGGACCTTGCAAGAGACTTCGAGATGAAATAAATGGGAATTATGCATTACTTCCTTGGGCTGGAAGTATGGAAGGGTGATGATGAGTTGTTTGTGAGTCAGGGGATGTATTCCTCTGAAATACTTCAGAGATTTCGCATGGAGAAATGCAAGCCTATGGAAATTCCTCTACCTACAAATTGGAAGAAGGGGCATGGTTCTTCAGGAGAGGGAGTAGATTCTACCATCTACATACATCTTGATGTATCTGGTGAACACAATGCCCGACATATTCTATGTAGTTAATTAGTTGATTCAAGCCATGGTGAAGCCTACCAAGATGTATTGGAAGGAAACAAATCATGTGTTAAGATATCTCAGAGGCACAACTAAGTATGGTTTATGGTAGATGAGGATAGAGGGAGTGAATCTCCAAGGCTTCACTGATGCATATTAGGCATGGAGTCCATCAGACAAGAAAAGTACTCCAAGTGATATATTCAGTGTTTGGTCTACATTTATTTCCTGGTATGGTAGGAAAAAGAGGTTTGTGGAACTTAGCTCAGAAGAGGTTGAATACATGGTCACAAGTCAAGCAGCATGTGAGTCCATATGATGAGGAAAAAACTTGTGGGTCTTTTCAGTGAGGAGAAAAATCTGACAGTGATTTATTGTGATAATCAAAGTTGTATTAAACTCTCTTAGAATTCATAATTTCATTAGAGGTCTAAGAACATTGATATCATGTACCATCACTTGCAGGATTATGTGAAGAGGATAAGTATGATGCTATAACACATTCCAACTTAGGAGCACTATGAAGATATCTTGGCAAAGGCACTCTCAAGAGGAAAATTTGAATTCCAAAGGACCAAGATAGGAGTGGATCAAAATCGCTTTCTTTCTAAGAGGGACTTTAAGAAATTGTAGCAAGAAAGGTTCAATTGTACTTGTGCCTTAGTCAAATTGATTAATTTGATTTTCCACATCAAATGATGACTTGGATGGTAGTTAAATTGAGTAACATGGCCTTGTCACTTAATTAGATTAGCAAATCCAAGTTCATACGCTTGGAGTAGGGTTGTGCATGTAGTGATTGCTAAAATTTAGAAATCTAGTTCAGTTATTTTCAATTGAACTCAATTAACTGAGCTCAAGAAATTAATTAATTACGTTAAAGGTTGGTTGAGTAATATAATTTATTTTAACTCACTAATATCTCAGTTAAACTAGTCAATCAGCTAAAAATATCCCAGACATGCATGGAATTCGAATTACCTAGCTAGAGTGGAGGAAAAAGCACATTCTAATCATCAATTGTGGACTATTTAAGTGTACAGGCTTGGAAATTAAGCAGGTGATATATTCCTTGGGAATTTCGCAAGGAAATATGGAAATCCCTTATTATTTAGAAGCTCAATTTCTCCTATACTTTGAAAGGAAATAGGAGGTTGGTTGAGGCTTGAATTGGTTAAGTTTTGGCCAGAGCAGGATGGTCAGTAGGAGAACAGTTTTATACTGTAGGGTGTGCTTCAAAATTTAATTAAAACATTGTAATATTTTCTCATTCCCATCTAATTTATTAAAAAAAGTGGAGTTTTTCCTAGTTGGGTTCCCTTGTAAATCATTGTGTTCCTATGGTTTTTTTGGTTGCATGTCATTGAATTTTTTTTCTAAATTTTTATTTCCATTCCACATAATTGTAGAGGAAAATTGTAATCTCTTTTTTCTTTTTTTCTTTTTTTTTCTTTTTTTTTTTTTCAGTTTGAATTAATCAGTAGTAGCAAATTTCTATTAATTTATATAGAAAATAATAAACGTCCAACTTTTTTTATACTTTTGAATTATTCATTCATATATAAAGATAAATTTGTGTTACAATATCCAACATTTTTTATATTTTTTAACTATTTTTTCATATATTAAAATAAATTTGTCTCAAAACATCAGCATTTTATCAATAATGATCATAGATATTTGATTTGGAATTTTATTTTTTTTGCTAAGTTGTGTGAGTCATGAGATGATTGCACGCATGGCCTTTGACTTGAGAAATCATGACTTGGGGGCATCTAAGCCATCAAAATCATCTGGGGATCACACCATGCCTAGGCCACACCAAACCTTAACATGGTTGGATTTTTTCCCACCGAGTTTCAAATCGGTGACCTTCACATCACGAAGTGCCTTAACAGTACACCCCATCATCATGATTTAGAACATAATATAATAAGTAATATTAGTGTGTTTTTGTGTTTTTTAATGTATATATTCATTCATTTTTAATCCAAATATACCAAGTATTAAAAGAGATTGCAAATATTTCATAATATTCTTTTAGATGCTCGATAGATTTATAATTAATTTCATCAAATTTTTTAATATGATATACAAAACATTAAGAAAATAAATATATTGTAAATATTAAGTTTTCATATGTTTATTAGTTAAATTTAAATATTAAACTTTGAACTATCATGATTACAAATATGGATCGTCATTAGTTTAATTTATATGATGGAATGGATCTTAAGTTATGGCTACTAGTTATATATTTTATGATGGTGTTGATTAATGTCCACTAAGAACGATATGGTTTATCACATTTTAAGAAGGTAAAATATTACTTGGAATTCTTTAGTGTTTTATTTCTATGCTCAATAATATTTCCATAATTTTTTTAAATTAAAATGTCAAGAAGGTTGGTAGTATAACAAAATTAAAATAAAAAGATTAAATGTGAGTATAAGATCAACAATTTAAGAGAAAGTAGTTTTCTTCTTCAACTATTTTAGTGTTACAAAGGTGACAAGCTCTTTCAGCCCATGGTGTTTTAGGACTTGACCAACACCTGGTTTCACTATGAGGCTCATGAGAATTTGTCTTATTTTAGTAATGCTCATTTTCTCCGTAACATTATTCAAGTCAGAGTGATAATTTTAATTTTTGATATTAGGGTTGATCATCTCCTTATAATATCTTAGTTTCCTATTTCCTTGTAACTCTTTATTTTGAACTCATAATATTCTTAGTATTGTCTTTACTTTGTATGTGTATCATTGTTGCATGACCTTAAGGTTTCTTCTATATAGTAGTTCATGATCAACTTCGAGAGAAGGGGATCTAGCCCCTCCTTCAGTGATATTGTTTTGGGAGTTCATAAAAATTATAGATCTACTAGCATTCCTATTCAATCTCCTCATCTTTGACATCCTTTTTATAGAGAAGTAGTGAAAAGTGGGTTTTGTGGTTTCTTAGAGAAACCTCTACTAGGTGCATCTTTGGAAAGTAAGAAATATAGGGTGTTGCTTTGAAAAATAGGTTTAGGATCCAAAATATGAGGTTAAATCCAGCAAGGCTAGAGAATATATCCAATATATGCAGGATCATGCTCTAATCTGCAAATTCAAGAGATTATGGCCTTCTAAAAAGTCTTTGATTGGGTGGATATAAAATAAATGGAACCTCCAGGTTCAAATGGAATCGGAGCTAGAGATCAAAGGATTTAGTGATTTTCTCCAACTTGGAAGAAAAATTAAGTGTTTTGAATGAGGGCCATATTTTTTCAATAATTTGGGGATACTCATGTGATTTTGGAAGGAGCGGTATAATTCGAAGAAATAAAACTCCCTTGCTTCCTCGATACAGGTTTCACTCTGTTTCTCTTCCAAAGGAATATTGGGAGGAGGAAACATTTGAACATACACACAATGACATTGGAAGCTTTGTCAAGGTCTCAGAGGTAAGTAAGAGAAGGAGGTACACATCATATGTTCATATTTATTTTTATATGTATCTCCCAGCCTCTTGCATCTTCAATAGATATCTATTATTAAGATAATATTTGGAAGTAGCCTCTAGATTATAAACATGTCCCCTTTAGATGTAGAAATTCTCATGAATGCGAGAATATTCTTAGGGATTGTCTAATGCATGCAAAGGAATCACCTGAAGTATTGTCTTAGAAAAAAGAGAAATATGATTTGGGAAAATTCCCCCAAAGAAGAAGAAATTGCATTCCTCATGGTGCCTCAAAGCTAGACTAGATCCCTAGATCTCAAAATATGTTTGAGTCTATCTCCTCTCTAAAGGAGACTCTGAAGCAAGATAATATTCAACCAAGCCAACAACCAATAGACTAAAAAACCCTCAAGCCCTTATTGAATCCTCCATAGCCCATGCAAAATTTTCTAGAAGAGTACCAACAAAATCCATTACTACAGGAAAAGGTTCAATCCCTATCAAAAGAGGTTGAAACACAAATTGAAGCACAAACCATACAATAAGGTGTGGATATGGATGATCCACAATTGACCACCCTTTCAAAATAATGGGATGGAAAAATATATGAAGGAAATGTTAATTCATTATGCTAGGATTATTTACAAGGCCTACCTTGGGTGCAAGGAAGAATTTCAGCCGATATTGAGTTCTTCAAAGTCATGTCTTGGGGTTCACATGAAGGAATTCAAGGTGGTCTCTAAGAAATTCATGCAATCCAAAAAAATAGGTCGTGAGAGAAATAAGGAATTGATTCAAGAAAAGGTGAAAACTTAGTCAACTCAGGGAAGATCATGTTAATGTTGAGGTATTTACTTCCTTGAATTCTTGACTCTTCAAGGAGTTTTTTGCGTAGTAATGATTTTCATAGTTAGTTTATGATTGTTTTTTATTTGTAGGTAGATTTATATTCTCAACCAAGATTGATACGAAGAATCTCCTCAATTTTGGTCCTCTTTTGGAAATCCCAACTATATATAACTTTTTTTTCTAATTAACGAAAGGACCCACTACCTTACAAAAAGAGAAATAATATTGTATTTCTTCGCAAAATGATCTCATTTATATCACAATGATGAAGTCAGGGCTAGGGATATTATTTTATTACTTAAATTTAAATATGAAGATTTGAAATTTCATGGTTACTGAAATGAATTATTTAAAAACAAATTAATGTAATATGCATATTATGATTTTTTTGGATTTATAATTTCTGGAGAATCGTTAACTTCGATCAGATCGACTACAAATATTACACCATATACTATTATTTCATAAATTCCACTATCGGAGCGAGTTACAACATATCTCGGAAGACTTCTAGGCATGCAGCTAAGGAAACAAATTGTTCACAAAACCACTCAAGCTAATATTCTTTGACATAATATGCATATTTTGATGTTTTACCATAATAAATTATTATAATTTTATTAATAAAAATAAAATTACAATATCACAAATTGAATTGAATTGAATTATTATTTTTATTATTACTTTTTTTATTTAGTTGACATTGTCAATTTTTTTATTTAGCACTTCAATACAACATCTCATGTAATACCTCACTACAACATATTCCCCATACTTAATTGTAGAAAGCCTCTTAGAAAAATAGCCCATTATTTCTCTCTTATAAAAAAAAAAACATACTTATAATATTTCATAGGAAATAAAATAGTATAATCCCTTGGTTGGATAGAAACGCACTTGATAACTTAAAAAATGGGTTTGAGAATAAAATCCCACATATATCTTAGACCTTAATATATCTTGAAACTTAACTAAATCCTATTTGAATAAAATCAAACATATTAAAGGACAAGACAGACAACACATTACCATTAAATACCTCTCAAACGGAAACTAACCCAACATATAATAGAAAAGCTTCCTTGGATAATGTATCCACCATTGAATTATTTTCCTTATATGTATGAAAAACTAGCACATCACCATATTGTTCATGTAGCTGGAAGATTTTCCTTTGTCATGATTATAAATGAAGGACCCTTGATTCAAATCTTCCATTGATTCAATCCACAAGGACTTTTGAATCCACATACAATCTAAATACTTTTACCTACTTCCAAAAGGAAATCCTTATGCAACACAACATAGCAAGAAGTTCAGCTCTAAAATTTTTGTCTTAGCTAACGGTCTCATTCTGTAATTTTTGAGATTGTGATAATAAACACAGAAGACAACATCAAAACCTCCTTGGAAGCTAGGATCTAGCCCTGCCAGCTTCAGAGAGGGATCTCTTTCTAAAATTTATCTTTGTTTTATGTAAATTTTAGTCTAGTTATGATGGTGCAATTGTTTGTTTGTTTGTGATTGATTGGATTGTTTTTGTTGATTGAATTCTTATAATTCCATTGGGCTATGGATTCTAAAAACTAATTGAATCTACATCAAACTTTAAGGGAGTTTCATAGGGAAAGTTAGGCTGCACTAGTTGGATATTTTAGAATTTAAATGATATGGAATAGAAGAAAAGAAAGGTTCAGTAGAAACTAAGGAGAAATTAAGAATTCCTTAATTTGACTTCAGAAGAAAATAATAAAATTACTTACAGCCAGAATAGGGTGCATATTTCAACAAATCCTATTCGTCATCATTTCCGTAATGTAATTAAGATTTTTAAGAAATAACAATGAAATAAAACAATGGATTAACACATGAATGAAAGAAACACATCACCAATTCATACACCACATGTATCCTGTGAATAATTTCCTTGTATTATTGATCATTCCATCAACTAGAAAATTACAATAGCTTTGATAAAATTATATTCAACAATCAGCCTAGAATACTTCAAAGTGTGAAGTATTTATACAATAACTACAAAACTTATGTCTCAGTCGGCAGGTGTATGTTTGGTAATTTGTATGGTGCCAACACACACCCATACACTCTACTTTCAGTGTAGTTTTGGTACAAGTACCAGTCTCCAGTCTTTGCTTGCTCTGTCAAATGTAAAATTATCTTTGTTTCCTCACTGATGCTCATCTCTATTGAACTGTTTAACATACTCATTGTTGGATGTATGAACTGCTCTATGTACTTCTTGAAAGTGAATTCTTCTTGCTATTTCATTACTAGGGAAGTCCAAAATATCACAAACTGTTGATTCACTTCCTCATCTAACTTATGCATAGAAAACTTGAATCTGTCTGCCTTATAATAGATAAATGGGTTAATCTACCCATTTATCATAATGATAGTATAAAATGTAGGATAGCACAGATATAATTTTCTTGTCTTAAGTTGGGAAAACAGAGGAAGGATAAGGTGGATTCTTTCTTGGTAATTGAGTGTTTTCAGGCACGAAGAGGTCAAAAATCTGGGCTCTTTTAGCAAAATCTAGATTTTGATATAATTTAGTTAAGGCTTCTATTGAAAATGGGGTACTAGTTTTTACAGAGGGGGCCTACATCATTTGATCTATGGTTTTAGCTGTAATGTTGAAGATAATTTCACCACTAGGGGCTAGTATTACTCTCTGGTTTGGGACATAGCAGGCTTGGCATTTTCTTGCAAATTCATGAGAGAGGAAGGTTTGGGAAAAGATTTAATGGGGAAGACTGGACTCCCAAATTCTGATTTCATCAGTCTTGGACACGAATTTATCGTCGAGCCAACATTAGAGCTCGGAGAGATCGAACTCACATTGTGTCTCAGAGATTTTGTAATCTTAGTCTGCCAAGGGAGTGTGGTCCATGTCTAGAGGGGGTTCGATTAGGGGGTTGAGTGAGTCCTCCTGGTTTTTCTTCTTGGGAGTCATATTATTAATGGAAATTTACAGCACAAAGGGGGGGGCGGGGGATAAAATAATACTGGGGTTGCAAGATTGTCTTAGATCAGAGAAGGAATTTGGATTTTGGTCACTCGATCGGGTGCCTAATCAATGGAGGAACGTCAATGCACATTGAAAAACTGAAAATTAGAGTGAATTAAGAGAATTATGCATAGGAAAAGAAAATAAAAAAGACAATGTGATAGGAATTAGGGGAATTTTGAGGTCTAAAATGGGCCTCCTAAGGAAATAATAAATAATAGCTAAACAAATAAAATAATATTTACGAATTTACATTTTACTTTTTTCACGACAATCCATGTAACCATGGTTAAATTCAATTGAAAAGATGTACCAAAATAAAATTAATAAAAAACTTGTATTGATGTGATTATAGATAAAATTGATTTTTTCAATCAAATGTCATTATCATTGAACAACTAATGCATTTGTCCTTTGTACTTAAATAATTTAAAATAATTATAATTAATTCGAAAATATAATATTACATAAAATGAGATGAATATATAATTCAAAAATAAAAATATAAAAATATAATATTTATTGAAAAATGTGTAATGACATGAAGATTATGTAAGGATATGCATTGTTTCTTTCAAAAAATATGAAATGACAATAATAATATTTTATTCAAAAAGTGTGAAATGACAACTATTATTAGTACTTTACTTTGACTTTAAAAGTACTTAAAGCACTACCATGGTTAACCATGAGTTTTTATCCACCATTGAGAATGTAACAATAAGTACCTTTAACTCAAGCAATGCCACCTCAACCATTGGAGATGATGTCATCCCCTAAAATGTGATTGGTTCTCATAAAGTGTATTTTGATAGTACATTTTCCTTATGAGACCCATTTTAGACCTCAAAATTCCCCTATTGCGTTTTTTAAAGTTTTTTTGGGGGTTTTCTGTTACAGGCACGGATCTGTTGGATTTCAAATAGTTATCCGGGAAAAATTAAATAAATCAACAGTAATTCTTAGGAAATGTTTTAATTTGGTAATGGGTAGAGCCATGCGGAATTTTATGAGTAAAGGGAGGTGTGTGGGTAGCAACAGTGGGAAAGGAATGGAGGTTAGCGGTTTTCAGAGTAGGGTGATGATGGTAAGAAATTTGATGCAAGGGGGTGTGAAATATTGAGGCTGCACCATGTTGCGTGTGACCACTCTTTTTCAGACCCAAAGGAATATTGGGAGGAGGAAATATTTAAACATACACACAATGCCATTAGAATATTTTTCAAGGTATTAGAGGTAAGTAAGAGAAGGAGGTACACATCATATGTTTATATGAATCTCCCAGCCTCTTGTAGCTTCAATAGATATCTATTATTAAGATAACATTTGGAAGTAGCCTCTAGATTATAAACATGTCCCCTTTAGATGTAGACGTTGTCATGATTAGGAGAATATTCATAGGGATTGTCTAATGCATGCAAAGGAATCACTTGATGTATGATATTGCAAAAAAGAGAAAGATGATTCGGGAAAATTCCCCCAAAGAAGAAGAAATTCTAGTCCTCAAGGTGCCTCAAAGCCAGACTAGATCCCTAGATCTCAAAATATGTTTGAGTCTATCTCCTCTCCAAAGGAGTCTCTCAAGAAAGATAATATTCAACCAAGCTGAAAACCAATAGAATAAAAAACCCTCAAGCCCTTATTGAATCCTCCATAGCCCGTGAAAAAGTTTCTAGAAGAGTACCAACAAAATCCATTACTACAGGAAAAGGTTCACTCCCTATTAAAAGAGGTTGAAACACAAACTGAAGCACAAACCATACTAGAAGGTGTGGATATGGATGATCCAAGACTGACCACCCTTGCAAAATAATGGCATGGAAAATATATGAAGGACATGCTATTTTATTACGCTAGGATTATTTACAAGGCCTGCCATGGGTGCAAGGAAGAATTCCAACCGATATTGAGTTCTTCAAAGTCATGTCTTGGGGTTCACATGAAGGAATTCAAGGTGGTGTCTAAGAAATTCATGGAATCCAAAAAAAAAGGTCACGAGAGAAATAAGGAATTGATTCAAGAAAAGGTGAAAATTTATTCAACTCAGGGAATATCATGTTAATGTTAAGGTATTTACTTTCTTGAATTCTTGACTCTTCAAGAAGTTTTCTGTGTAGTAATGATTTTCATAGTTAGTTTATGATTGTTTTTTATCAGTAGGTAGATTTATATTCTGAACCAAGATTGATACGAAGAATCTCCTCGATTTTGGTCCTCTTGTGTAAATCCCAAATAGATATAAATTTTTTTCTAATTAATGAAAGGATCCACTACCTTACAAAAAGAGAAATAATATTGTATTTCTTTGCAAAATTATCTCATTTATATCACAATGATTAAGTCAGGACTAGGGATATTATTTTATTACTTAAATTTAAATATGAAGATTTGAAATTTCATGGTTATTGAAATGAATTATTTAAAAAAAAATTAATGTAATATGCATATTATGATTTTTCCGAAATTAGAATTTCTGGAGAATCAGTAACTTTGATCAGATCGACTACCACAATTACACCATATACAATTATTTCATAAATTCCACTATCGGAGCTAGTTACAACATATCTCGAAAGACTTGAAGGCATGCAGTTAAGGAAACAAATTGTTCACCAAACCACTCGAGCTAATATTCTTTGACATAATATGCATATTTGAAGTTTTACCCTAATAAATTATTATAATTTTATTAATAAAAATAAAATTACAATATCAGAAATTGAATTGAATTGACTTATTATTTTTATTATTAATTTTTTAATTTAGTCGACATTGTCATTTTTTTTATTTAGCACTTCAATACAACATCTCATGTTATACCTCACTACAACATATTCCCCATACTTAATTGTAGAAATCCCCTCAGCAAAATAACTCATTATTTCTCTCTTTTTTGAAAAATATGCATACTTATAAAATTTCATAGGATATAAAATAGTATAATCCCTTGGATGGATAGCACCACACTTGATAACTTAAAAAATGGGTTTGAGAATAAAATCCCGCATATATCTTAGACCTTAATATATCTTGAAACTTAACTAAATTCTATTTGAATAGAATCAAACACATCAAAACACAAGACAAATAACACATTACCATTAAAAACCTCTCAGATGGAAACTAACCCAACATATAATAGCAAAGCTTCCTTGGATAATGTATCCACCATGGAATTATTTTCCTTGTATGTATGAAAAACTAGCACATCGTCATATTGCTCATGTAGTTGGAAGATTTTCCTTTGTCATGATCATAAATGAAGGACCCTTTAGTCAACTCTTCCATTGAATCAATCAACAAGGACTTTGAATCCCCATATAATATAAATACTTTTACCTACTTCCAAAAGGAAATCCTTGTGCAACATCACATAGCAAGAAGTTCAACTCTAAAATTTGTGCCTTAGATAATGTTATCATTTTGTAATTTTTGATATTGTGAGAGTAAACACAGAAGACAACATCAAACCCTCTTTGGAAGTTGGGATCTAGTCCTGCTAGCTTCAGAGAAGGATCTCTCTGTAAAATTTATCTTTATTTTATGTAAATTTTAGTCTAGTTATGACTATGCAATTGTTTATTTGTTTGTGATTGATTGGATTGTTTTGGTTGCTTGAATTATTATAATTCCATTGGGCTATGGAAATTTCTAAAAACTAACCGAATCTACATCAAACTTTGAGGGAGTTTCACAGGGCAAGCTAGGTTGCACTAGTTGGATATTTTAGAATTTAAATGATATGGAACAAAAGAAAAGAAAGGTTCAGTAGAAAATAAGGAGAAATTAATAATTCCTTAATTTGACTTCAGAAGAAAAAAATAAAATTACTTACAACTAGAATAGGGTGCATATTTCAACAAATCCTATTCGTCAACATTTCTGTAATGTAATTAAGCTTTTTAAGAAATAGCAGTGAAATAAAACAATGAATTAGCACATGAACGAAAGAAACACATCACCAATTCATACACCAAATGACTCTTGTGAAGAATGTTCTTATATTATTGATCAGTCCATCAACCAGAAAATTACAATAGCTTTGAGAAAATTATATTCAACAATCAACCTAGAATACTACAAAGTGTGAAGTATTTATACAAAAATTACAAAAATTATGTCTCAACAGATAGTGTATATTTAGCATTGATCTAAAAAAATTATCCATATGTGCAGACTAGGCTAGGTGGAAAACTGCATGGAGAGGTGGCTCTGAGTTTGAGGAATTTGTAGGTGAGCTGGTCTGTTGTTCTTGCTGTGCTATTTTATGTGCTAGTATATCCTATAATTGTATCTGAATTACCAACAATTCTAGTAATTCACATAATTTGTCCCATATGTCTTCATACGAAATGGTAAATTTGGTTACCTTCCGGTAAATCTCATCTACCTCAATGTATTTTGCAAATGTTGGTCTTACTAAGAAGATGTTATTTACTTCATTTTGAACATAGAAATCACTTCCCATTGCTTCCAAGAACGCTCTACCTTTCATATCACCTTTGATATTAGAAAATTTGGAAATATCTCTGGCCACTTCCTTCATATTTTTAACATAATCTTCTTGAGTAATTAATCTATCATTAATTACAAATACATTGGGTAACCCTTTTTGATTTAATGCTTCTACTCTGTTGAAAACCCCTATTTACTACTATTTCTAGACCTTGACACTTTTCCTCCAATTGAGTAATAAGATTATTTTTAGCCAGAATCTTCTTGACTTCTAGGATGGTTTCAGTCATGTCATAAATTCCTAATTCATATAGCTCATACTTATTCTTTGACTTTAGGAATTTGATGATGTTGGTAGCTTTAGTAGTCATGTCACCCAACTGATCTCTTATTTCTGTAATAGTTTATGTTGCTTTCTTTATCAAGTCCTTCTGCTAAAAAATGATCTGGATACATGGCCAAATTTCATTCATAGAATTTGTTAGGGTCTTATATTTCATAAGATCTCAAGGTGAATGATTTTATTATTTCAATTAAATTTACTTTGTAAAATGATTTCCAAATCTGCAAATAATTTTCAAAATAAATAAATAAAAAAGGAGATAACATAAAAAATAAAAATAGGGTATATGTTATAAATAAAAAATATAAGATGTGAACCCCATAAAAAATAAGAAAAACCAATAAATTATGAAAATGTTGCACATTCAAATGCCACTACTCTTAATTTTAGCTTGCTTTTGAAAATAAATTGTGTGCAGCTTGTTTAAAAATGCCACAAAAGTTTGATAAAATTCAATCATGCAGTTTAATCATGATTGAATTAGGTTTAAATTTCTTGCTAATAGGTATTGAAAAATAATTTGTCAAACTGTTTAATCTTGACAAATTAATGAGTTAGTTAGAAAATAAAATTGGTTCAATAGTTTAATCTGAACCAAGGAAGGTGTTGTAACATCGCTTTTTTTTTTTTAAGTTAGCATAAGTAGTTGAATAAATACAAAATGATAAGGTAGGATATGAATGCAAAAGAATGAAAAAGTTAAAAATGTTAGGAAAATTATTATTTTTATAGGCATCCATATAAATAAAATGTTAGGTGTTAGATCTCCTAAACAAAGAAGGAAAAATACTATGTTAGATCTTAGATCCTCTAAACAAAGGAGGCAAAACAAAACGTTAGGGAAGCAAGAAAGAAAAAGAAAAGCTTCATTCTGTTTTAAAGGTTTAGATTAGATGCTAGTCTAAATGCGCCTATGGAAAAGTTATTTGTATGGTTTAAATTATTATTATTAATTTCTATCCTAAAGTTTTAAACCATAGCATATTTCCCCCCTAATTTCATTTGATTCATTTCCCTTTTTTATTTCCTTCCCCACTCATATATTTTCACACATTTCATTATAATCCCGCACATTCAAAATCAATTTTTCCATAGGCCAAAACCCAAAACATTTAAATTTTCATCTCCTAAAAACCTTTCAGGAGTACACTATACAATGAAGCGGGACCCATTCCCCGCCACACACCCTTTTTCATTTCATTTTCCATTGAAAATCATTAAACTTACCCTTTTTCTGCCTTTCTACTTTTACCTTTCTACACTTACCTTTTTATCGCCTTTCACTTACTCCACTTCCTTATTCCCTGATTGCGATTAAAGTGGGCCATCCCTCCACATCATCGGTTTAACTCACCCTCATCTTATTTTGCAAATTATACATGTTTCACATCACAACTAAATCTTAAAACTTGCGATCGCTGATTTGTGATATCGCATCGTGTATGTTTTAACTTACTTTTAAAAGTGCCCCCAACATACTCGTTTTAACTTGAAATGCAGTAGGTTGGCCCCACCTCAGCAGCTCTGCCCCCCTCTTTACATCCTTTTGAAATCCTTCTATATATTATGAAAACATCATAAAACATTACCTTACCACATAAAACTCTGATGATTGCAGTGGGCTCCATTTCTCCTTGACACATCATCATCCACTAAGCGCAAATCACACTTCGCAGTTTTAAACCTTTACCTTATTTTTCCAAGTGCTACATTCTGCGATGTGTGATGCGGGTAGGTCCCTCTCCCCACACTTCACAAATTTTATATGTTAACCCCATAGCTTATAAATAAATTTGAAAGTTGCGATGTGCGCCTACGATTCGGTCCCACTTTTCCCCTACCACGTCACTTACCTCCTTCCCCATGCGTCGCACTTCACTGTTTTTAGTGTTTACATCCTCCCCGGTTATAAAAAAACTTATAAACTACGATCTGCGCTATGGCCTGGTCCCACCGTCCCTCCATGTCGCATCCCACTTCGCATCGCATCTCTGGTAACATTCTTCATAAACTTAAACTCTAAATGTTGCGAAGTGCACGGATGTGACGTGACTTCAGAATCGAAATTTAAAATATTTCAAGTCCAGTATATTGATTTTTCACATTTCTTTTTTTACAAAAGGTTTTTAACACAACAAAAGGATTTCAAGTGAAAAAACAACAGAAAGGTTGATTTGGGCAGTAAAAGGCATTCAGAACTCCCTTCATGCAATAGTTCATTCGCCAGCACAATATTTAGTCTTCCATCATATCAGTAAAAGGTGATCCACGTCCTAACTACCCCACTACATTAGCACCTGTTATGCACAGCGCATTCCACCGAGACTATAATTTTGTAATAATTTAGAATTTTTAGTTCAAATTTAAGCCTAAAATTACCATGTTTGTGAGACACTATTTTGTTTTAATTTTTTGTACAAATAATTTAGTTTTGGAAGTATCAAGGGTTGATTGATTGAGATCATAATCATTAGTTTCTTTTGGAATACTTTAATATTTTCCAAAGCACTGGAGCATCAATAATAATCAGACCATTCATAGGATTCTTGTGGCTTAAATACTGGTAATGTTTTTCTTCGGTTAGTATTGTTTCATTGTCCTCTTTCATTGTAGGCATCTGAATTCTAATTGTAAAGTAGAAAGAGTGATGAATAGGATTTACTTTTGAGTACCTTATTCTAGTTTCCTTTACGATCATTATGTTTTCCATTGAAATCCAAACTAAATAATTCTTAATTTCTCTTTAGTTCTGCTGAATCTATTCGTATTTTTGTCATAAATCCATTTATAAATCCAAGAGATCCAGTAAATATTCCTAGATTTCCCTATGTTTACTCTGTGAATTATTGATGAACCATCCAATTATATTTTGACTCCATTTCCCAATAGATATTAATAAATTGAATACAATCAATCTTCCAAAATCCAAAAAAAAAAAAAAAAACCCAAGTACTATCATAACTAGCCTAAAACTTATTTAACAAAGATATATCTTGTAGAGAGAACCCTCTTTGAATCTAGGAAGGCTAGGTCTTGGATTCCAAAGTTGGTCTGATGTTGACCTATGTGATTAGTTCTCACAGTATTTAGCAAATTAAAGAACGCTAACATAGTGGTGAATCTAATGGGGAAGAATTGAATTTATCATAATTCCTTTCAAATTCAATCTCTATTTAAATAATCATGTATTAATATCCCATAGATATTGTTATCTTTTAGTTTTTTGTAAATAAAGTTTGAGTTACATTTTATAGTGTGTGTTTATTTTTTTTTAAACTGGCTTTTAAGAGACCTTATACAAGATCTCATCCTGATCCCAAACGTCCTAAAATAGTGGATGATCCTAAAAATATTGGAAGAAGAACTAAAGATACTTCAAATAAATTAGTTAAATAGATAAATTCATCAAAAAGCCTGGGAAGTAATAATCCTCTTCCAATAACATAATCCCTTACTGTTAAGCTTGAGACCTTACAAGATATCGAGTTTGACTTAAATTTTGAGCAAAGCCTCTTTATAAGAAAATCCCTAAATTGGGTAGATACAATAATCCTTGACCAATCGATTCTACATCTAGATTCACGTAGAAGTATGTATTCTCTAAAAAATGATCAAGAAATTGTCTAGAATTTTAAGATCCTCAAAGATTTGGTATTAAACTTCACTTCAGAAGTTACAAATGCTTATCTCCAACAATCAGTAGAATTTTCTGCATTAAATATTACATCTTCATCCATTACGTCCCAAACAATTCAACAAATATCTGTGAGTCCAACCCCTTCTGGAAATTTTATTACTTAGCCTCTCATAAACAGTCAAAGGCCTTCATCTCCATCACTTCATCCATCTTCTCCTTTGCATATATTTCATTCTTTACTACCTCCTCCACCACCTATTAATCCACCCCCTATTAACCCTCCACCTCCAATTATGGTTGCACGTTATGCTCCCTTGGTTCTTCCTCAAAATCTTGGGGCTATGCCCCAAGACTATCAAACCATAATACCCCAATTCGATAACACCCAACACATTATTTCTCAGTAGCATGTTGACATAATTAATTATTTCTTTGATCGATATTAGATTGATGTTGATGATGTTATGACGAGGTTATTTGTTCAAACCCTTGGAGGTGAGGTCAAGAAATGGTTTAGAGCTTTACCAGCTACTTCCATCAATGATCTAATAGTTCTAGATCGTCAGTTTCTAGATTGATGGCAAGTTAAAAATAACCCCCTCCAAATTCTCTCAAAATATGAAAATATCAAAATAGATAATGGAGAGAGTGTGCAAGATTATTGCGCCAGATTCAACTCTATTTATAATGCTATTCCTGCTCGCATAAAACCACCTGAAGGATTAGTGCTAATTAAGTTTCCAGATTGTTTTGAACAAACATAGGTTATCAGTTAAAAGAGAGAGGAATCCTAACACTTTATAGGAAATGCAAACCATAGCAATCAGTGTAGAAGCCAATTTATTGGCCAAAAGAGCTAGGATGAGAGCTGAGAAGAGAGTTACCATAAAAGAAGAAGCATCAACCTCTAGCATTGATGCCAAGATATATTCTTTAATGATGGAAATGGAACGAATGATGATTGATAGAAACATCCCTAGGGAAAATCAAAACTCCACCCAAAACCGCAATCAAAATAATACGAGGAATCAACCATAGATTAAATAAAGGGGACCTGACCAACAAATTAGACCCCCTTTGTCATGTAGTTGGAAGATTTTCCTTTGTCATGATCATAAATGAAGGACCCTTTAGTCAACTCTTTCATTGAATCAATAAACAAGGACTTTGAATCCCCATATAATATAAATACGTTTACCTACTTCCAAAAGGAAATCCTTGTGCAACATCGCATAGCAAGAAGTTCAACTCTAAAATTTGTGCCTTAGATAATGTTATTGTTTTTTAATTTTTGATATTGTGAGAGTAAACACAGAAGACAACATCAAACCCTCTTTGGAAGTTGGGATCTAGCCCTGCTAGCTTCAGAAAGGGATCTCTCTGTAAAATTTATCTTTATTTTATGTAAATTTTAGTCTAGTTATGACTTTGCAATTGTTTATTTGTTTGTGATTGATTGGATTGTTTTGGTTGCTTGAATTATTATAATTCCATTGGGCTATGCAAATTTCTAAAAACTAACCGAATCTGCATCAAACTTTGAGGGAGTTTCACAGGGCAAGCTAGGTTGCACTAGTTGGATATTTTAGAATTTAAATGATATGGAACAAAAGAAAAGAAAGGTTCAGTAGAAAATAAGGAGAAATTAATAATTCCTTAATTTGACTTCAGAAGAAAACAATAAAATTACTTACAACTAGAATAGGGTGCATATTTCAAAAAATCCTATTCGTGAACATTTCTGTAATGTAATTAAGCTTTTTAATAAATAACAGTAAAATAAAACAATGAATTAGCACATGAACGAAAGAAACACATCACCAATTCATACACCAAATGACTCTTGTGAAGAATGTTCTTGTATTATTGATCAGTCCATCAACCAGAAAATTACAATAGCTTTGAGAAAAATATATTCAACAATCAACCTAGAATGCTACAAAGTGTGAAGTATTTATACAATAATTACAAAAATTATGTCTCAACAGATAGTGTATATTTAGCACTGATCTAAAAAAATTATCCATATGTTCAGACTAGGCTAGGTGGAAAACTGCATGGAGAGGTGGCTCTGAGTTTGAGGAATTTGTAGGTGAGCTGGTCTGTTGTTCTTGCTGCGCTATTTTATGTGCTAGTAGATCCTATAATTGTATCTGAATTACCAATAATTCTAGTAATTGACATAATTTGTCCCATATGTCTTCATACGAAATGGTCAATTTGGTTACCTTCCGGTAAATCTCATCTACCTCAATGTATTTTGCAAATGTTGGTCTTACTAAGAAGATGTTATTTACTTCATGTTGAACATAGAAATCACTTCCCATTGCTTCCAAGAATTCTCTACCTTTCATATCACCTTTGATATTAGCAAATTTGGAAATATCTCTGGCCACTTCCTTCATATTTTTAACATAATATTCTTGAGTAATTAATCTACCATTAATTACAAATACATTGGGTAACCCTTTCTGATTTAATGCTTCTACTCTGCTGAAAACCCCTATTTACTACTATTTCTAGACCTTGACACTTTTCCTCCAACTGAGTAATAAGATTATTTTTAGCCAGAATCTTCTTGACTTCTAAGATGGTTTCAGTCATGTCATAAATTCCTAATTCATATAGCTCATACTTATTCTTTGACTTTAGGAATTTGATGATGTTGGTAGCTTTAGTAGTCATGTCACCCAACTGATCTCTTATTTCTATAATGGTTTCTGTTGCTTTCTTTATCAAGTCCTTCTGCTAAAAAATGATCTAGATACATGGCCAAATTTCATTCATAGAATTTGTTAGGGTCTTATATTTCATAAGATCTCAAGGTGACTGATTTTATTCTTTCAGTTAAATTTACTTTTTAAAATGATTTCCAAATCTGCAAATAATTTTCAAAATAAATAAATAAAAAAGGAGATAACATAAAAAATAAAAATAGGGTATATGTTATAAATAAAAAATATAAGATGTGAACCCCATAAAAAATAAGAAAAAACAATAAATTATGAAAATGTTTCACATTCAAATGCCACTACTCTTAATTTTAGCTTGCTTTTGAAAATAAATTGTGTGCGGCTTGTTTAAAAATGCCACAAAAGTTCTATAAAATTTAATCATGATTGAATTAGGTTTAAATTGTTTGCTAATACGTATTGAAAAATAATTTGTCAAACTGTTTAATCTTGACAAATTAATGAGTTAGGTACAAAATAAAATTGGTTCAATAGTTTAATCTGAACCAAGGAAGGTGTTGTAACATCATTTTTTTTCATAAGTTAGCATAAGTAGTTGAATAAATACAAAATGATAAGGTAGGATATGAATGCAAAAGAATGAAAAAGTTAAAAATGTTAGGAAAATTATTATTTTTATAGGCATCCATATAAATAAAATGTTAGGTGTTAGATGCCCTAAACAAAGAAGGAAAAATACTATGTTAGATCTTAGATCCTCTAAACAAAGGAGGCAAAACAAAACATTAGGGAAGCAAGAAAGAAAAAGAAAAGCTTCATTCCGTTTTAAAGGTTTAGAATAGATGCTAGTATAAATGCGCCTATGGAAAAGTTATTTGTATGGTTTAAATTATTATTATTAATTTATATCCTAAAGTTTTAAACCATAGCATATCTCCCCCCTAATTTCATTTGATTCATTTCCCTTTTTTATTTCCTTCCCCACTCATATATTTTCACACATTTCATTATAATCCCGCACATTCAAAATCAATTTTCCCATAGGCCAAAACCCAAAACATTTACATTTTCATCTCCTAAAAACCTTTCAGAAGTAAACTATACAATGAAGCGGGACCCATTCCCTGCCACACACCCTTTTTCATTTCATTTTCCATTGAAAATCATTAAACTTACCCTTTTTCTGCCTTTCTACTTTTACCTTTCTACACTTACCTTTTTATCGCTTTTCACTTACTCCACTTCCTTATTCCCTGATTGCGATTAAAGTGGGCCATCCCTCCACATCATCGGTTTAACTCACCCTCATCGCATTTTGCAGATTATACATGTTTCACATCGCAACTAAATCTTAAAACTTGCGATCGTTGATTTGTGATATCGCATCGTGTATGTTTTAACTTACTTTTAAAAGTGCCCGCAACATACTCGTTTTAACTTGCGATGCAGTAGGTTGGCACCACCTCAGCAGCTCTGCCCCCCACTTTACATCCTTTTGAAATCCTTCTATATATTATGAAAACATCATAAAACATTACCTTACCACATAAAACTCTGATGATTGCAATGGGATCCATTTCTCCTTGACACATCATCATCCACTAAGCGCAAATCACACTTCGCAGTTTTAAACTTTTACCTTATTTTTCCAAGTGCTACATTCTGCGATGTGCGTTGCGGGTAGGTCCCTCTCCCCACACTTCGCAAATTTTATATGTTAACCCCATAGCTTATAAATAAATTTGAAAGTTGCGATGTGCGCCTACGATTCGGTCCCACTTTTCCCCTACCACGTCACTTACCTCCTTCCCCATGCGTCGCACTTCACTGTTTTTAGTGTTTACATCCTCCCCTCTTATAAAAAAAACTTATAAAATACGATCTGCGCTACGACCTGGTCCCACCGTCCCTCCACGTTGCATCCCACTTTGCATCGCATCTCTGGGAACATTCTTCATAAACTTAAACTCTAAATGTTGCGAAGTGCACAGATGTGTCGTGACTTCAGAATCGAAATTTAAAATATTTCAAGTCCCGTATATTGATTTTTCACATTGCTTTTTTTACAAAAGGTTTTTGACACAACAAAAGGATTTCGAGTGAAAAAACAACAGAAAGGTCGAGTTGGGAAGTAAAAGGCATTCAGAACTCCCTTCATGCAATAGTTCATTCGCCAGCACAACATTTAGTCTGCCATCATATCAGTAAAAGGTGATCCACATCCTAACTGCCCCACTACATTAGCACCTGCTATGCACAGCGCATTCCACCGAGACTATAATTTTGTAATAATTTAGAGTTTTTAGTTCAAGTTTAAGCCTAAAATTACCATGTGTGTGAGACACTATTTTGTTTTAATTTTTTGTACAAATAATTTAGTTTTGGAAGTATCAAGGGTTGATTGATTGAGATCATAATCATTAGTTTCTTTTGGAATACTTTAATATTTTCCAAAGCACTGGAGCATCAATAATAATCAGACCATTCATAGGATTCTTGTGGCTTAAATACTGGTAATGTTTTTCTTCGGTTAGTATTGTTTCATTGTCCTCTTTCATTGTAGGCATCTGAATTCTAATTGTAAAGTAGAAAGAGTGATTAATAGGATTTACTTTTGAGTACCTTATTCTGGTTTCCTTTACGATCATTATGTTTTCCATTGAAATCCAAACTAAATAATTCTTAATTTCTCTTTAGTTCTGCTGAATCTATTCATATTTCTATCATAAATCCATTTATAAATCCAAGAGATCCAGTAAATATTCCTAGATTTCCCTGTGTTTACTTTGTGAATTATTGATGAACCATCCAGTTATATTTTGACTCCATTTCCTAATAGATATTAATAAATTGAATACAATCAATCTTCCAAAATCCAAAAAACAAAACCCAAGTACTATCATGACTAGCCTAAAACTTATTTAACAAAGATATATCTTGTAGAGAGAACCCTCTTTGAATCTAGGAAGGCTAGGTCTTGGATTCCAAAGTTGGTTTGATGTTGACCTATATGATTAGTTCTCACAGTATTTATCAAATTAAAGAACGCTAACATAGTGGTGAATCTAATGGGGAAGAATTGAATTTATGATAATTCCTTTCAAATTCAATCTCTATTTAAATAATCATGTATTAATATCCCATAGATATTTCTATCTTTTAGTTTTTTGTAAATAAAGTTTGAGTTACATTTTATAGTGTGTGTTGATTTTTTTAAAAACTGGCTTCTAAGAGACCTTATACAAGACCTCATCCTGATCCCAAACGTCCTAAAATAGTGGATGATCCTAAAAATATTGGAAGAAGAACTAAAGATACTTAAAATAAATTAGTTAAACAGATAAATTCATCAAAAAGCCTGGGAAGTAATAATCCTCTTCCAAGAACATAATCCCTTACTGTTAAGCTTGAGACCTTACAAGATATCGAGTTTGACTTAAATTTTGAGCAAAGCCTCTTTAGAAGCAAATCCCTAAATTGGGTAGATACAATAATCCTTGACCAATCGATTCTACATCTAGATTCACCTAGAAGTACGTATTCTCTAAAAAATGATCAAGAAATTGTCTAGAATTTTAAGATCCTCAAAGATTTGGTATTAAACTTCACTTCAGCAGTTACAGATGCTTATCTCCAACAATCAGTAGAATTTTCTGCATTAAATATTACATCTTCATCCATTACGTCCCAAACAATTCAACAAATATCTGTGAGTCCAACCCCTTCTGGAAATTTTATTACTTATCCTCTCATAAACAGTCAAAGGCCTTCATCTCCATCACTTCATCCATCTTCTCCTTTGCATATATTTCATTCTTTACTACCTCCTCCACCACCTATTAATCCACCCCCTATTAACCCTCCACCTCCAATTATGGTTGCACGGTATGCTCCCTTGGTTCTTCCTCAAAATCTTGGGGCTATGCCCCAAGACTATCAAACCATAATACCCCAATTCGATAACACCCAACACATTATTTCTCAGTATCATGTTGACATAATTAATTATTTCTTTGATCGATATTAGATTGATGTTGATGATGTTATGACGAGGTTATTTGTTCAAACCCTTGGAGGTGAGGTCAAGAAATGGTTTAGAGCTTTACCAGCTACTTCCATCAATGATCTAGTAGTTCTAGATCGTTATTTTTTAGATTGATGTCAAGTTAAAAATAACCCCCTCCAAATTCTCTCAAAATATGAAAATATCAAAAGAGATAATGGAGAGAGTGTGCAAGATTATTGTGCCAGATTCAACTCTATTTATAATGTTATTCCTGCTCGCATAAAACCACCTGAAGGATTAGTGCTAATTAAGTTTCCAGATGGTTTTGAACAAACATAGGTTATCAGTTAAAAGAGAGAGGAATCCTAACACTTTATAGGAAATACAAACCATAGCAATCAGTGTAGAAGCCAATTTATTGGCCAAAAGAGCTAGGATGAGAGCTGAGAAGAGAGTTACCATAAAATAAGAAGCATCAACCTCTAGCATTGAAGCCAAGATATATTCTTTAATGACGGAAAGGGAATGAATGATGATTGATAGAAACATCCCTAGGGAAAATCAAAACTCCCCCCAAAACCGCAATCAAAATAATACGAGGAATCAACCATAGATTAAATAAAGGCGACCTGACCAAAAAATTAGGCCCCCTTTTAAAGATAATTATGTTGATGAAAATGGAGAGATTATGTTGAGGGTTATGAGGATCTAAAATTTTATGATCCCAGCATCATTCAGCACAAAATTCCAATTAAAGAAGAACAAAATCCTTTCAAACAGAAGCTTCGGAGGATAAATCTAGTTTTGTTACCTTTAGTTGAGAAAGAAGTAAAACGAATGTATGATGCTAAAATAATTGTCCCTCTCAGATATTCGAAATGGGTGTCAAATGTAGTACCAACCAGAAAGAAAACTGGAGAAATCGGGTTGTGCAATGACTTCAGAAACCTAAATAAAGTTTCCCTGAAAGATAACTAGCCCTTACCCAAAATGGACCATATCTTACAAAAGGTGATAGGATCAACTAGGATATCATTACTAGATGGTTTCTTTGGCTATAACCAATTCTTGGTTGATCTAGAAGATCAAAGTAAAAACAACTTTTACCACTCCATTGGGCATTTCATGTATGTGAAAATGCTTTTAGGACTGATGAATGATGGGGCCATGTTCCAAAGAGCAATGGACATTACCTTTTAAGAAGAGATTAGCCTCTTTATTGTAATCTATCTGGATGATGTAACTGTGTATTCAAAGTGTAATGAAGAACACTTGATACGTTTGAGACGAGTCTTTGAGAAATGCATGAAATTTGGCATATCTTTAAATCGTAAGAAAACACTATTTGGCCTAGAAGAAGATAAATTTTTAGGACATATCATATCAAAATATGGAGTTAGAATTGACCCTAAGATAATTGAAGCAATCCTAAAGATCATCCCCCCAAGAAACATTAAAGAACTTCAATCATTCATAGGGAAAATAAATTTTTTTAGAAGATTTATCCTTAATATTGTTGAACTTCTTAGAAACATAACCAATATGCTCAAGAAAGATTATGAAATCAAATGGAGTATAGAAGCTACGCAATATTTTGACATGGTAAAACAAGCATTAACTAAAGCACCAGTGTTGATCAGTCTAGATTTTACTAAAGATTTGATAATATT
The DNA here is from genome assembly GCA_034641835.2 of Pinus albicaulis. NCBI lineage: Eukaryota > Viridiplantae > Streptophyta > Pinopsida > Pinales > Pinaceae > Pinus > Pinus albicaulis. The sequence continues at coordinate 597,238,406 of CM076579.1, read as the reverse complement.
TTCTTTTGCTTCTGAGCACACTGTTGTAGCGGTTTTACTGCAAAAAAACAGTGAAGGATTTGAGAAGCCAATAGCTTTCTTCAACAAATCTTTAAGAGATGCTTCTCTCAAGTATAACATCCTGGAAAAACACGCCTTTGCACTAGTCAAAGCGATTAAAGATTTTAGAGCTTATATTCTGCATTCACATATAATTGCTTATGTACCTATGCTATGGTAAAAAAAAAATTAACGCAGAATGGACAAGATGGAAAAAGAGGAAAATGGATTGCAGTAATTTTGGAGTATGATCTAGAAATAAAACCTACCAAACTCATTAAAGGGCAAGGACTTGCAAAACTTATGGTTGAGTCCAATTTTCAAGCTTTAGACATAAATTTGGTAGCAACTTTGGATGATCAAGAGGAGTAGGTGACTCCACAAATCAATGAAGAATTTTTAAATTCTCCCTGGTATGCAAACCTGCTTTATGTATTATTCAATTTAAATGCTCCTCCTAGTCTTACAAAAATTAAAGCTAGATTTCTGAAATTAAAAGTAGCAAAATTTTGCTTCATTGATAATGTACTTTCTTGGAAAGATTTGGATGGCCTATTACTCAATTTTTTGTTGAATAATGATGCAGACAAGATTATGAATGATTTTCATGAGGGAGACGGTGGTGGCCACCTGTATTGGAAGACTACCACTAATAATATTCTCAGGGATGGTTTTTACTGGCCCACACTATTTTCTGATGTCTACAAGAAAGTCACAACTTGTCATAAGTGTCAAATTTTTTAAGGTAAAAATAAACTCCTACCCTTACCTCTCAAACCCATTTATGTTGAAATCCCATTCCAACAATGTGGTTTGGATTTCATAGGTGAAATCCATCCTCCTTGCTCTACCCAACACAAGTATATTTTAACAGCCACGGATTACTTCACTAAATGGATAGAGACCATCCCTTCCAGAAATGCCACTGATGTTGTTATTACCAAGTTCCTTGAGACCCATATCCTGTCCAGATTTGGCTGCCCAAGGAAAATCATCACTGACAATGCAGTAGCCTTTAAATCCAAAAAGATGGTTGAATTCTATGATAAATATCATATTTCTTTAGGACATTCAACGGCCTATTACCCACAAGTTAATGGACTGGCTGAATCATCCAATAAGAGTCTGGTAAACATCATCAAGAAATTATTAGAACAGAATAAAAAGTCCTGGCATAATAATTTAGTCAATGCACTTTGGGTTGATAGGCTTACTACAAAGAAGTCCATTGGTATGTCACCATACAAACTTGTCTATGGAATGGATGTTTTTTTTCCATATTATCTAGCACAGCTAGTGATGAACATGATGCAAGAGTTACAATTGGAACCAAATGATGCAATCAAAAGGATTCATCAAACCATTCAATTGCAGCAAACAAGAGAAGAGGTATATAATAAAACACAGCTCATCCACGAAAATATCAAGAAAATATTTGACAAAAGGATCAAGGCAGTTGATTTTGCTATTGGTGAAAAGGTTTTAAAATGGGATGCAAGGAGAGAAGACAAAGGAAAGCATAACAAGTTTGACAATCTATGGATGGGACCATATATTATAAATTCTTTTAGAGGTGACAATGCATTTTTTCTCACAGATATAGATGGAACAGAGTTACCTGTTGGTCCTGTAAATAGCAAGATGTTAAAGCACTATTTATCCTAGTCTAAAGATTATTTTTTCATATTTGTAAACGTCATAGTCAACATAGATTGGATTGGATTTTTTGTTGATTAAGGTTGAAGCCCATAGAGAAGGCCCTAAGCCATGGTCAACAGACGATCATAATATTTGATAGCAGAAAAGGAATCAGATTACAGATTGCTTAGATGCCAAATGGATAAGGATACTGATCACAGGTTCTTGACACTTCAATGCATGGAAGTGCCATCCCCAATTGGAGCCACTGTTAGGGTCATATATTTCATAGGACCTCAAGGTGTCTGAGTTTATTCTTTTGGTCAGATTTACTTTTTAAAATTATTTTCAAATCTGCAAATAATTTTCAAAAAATAAAAAAAAGGAGATAACATTAAAAATCAAAAGAGGGTATATTTTATAAATAAAAAATATATGTGAACCCCATCAAAAAGAAGAAAAATAAATAAATTCTGAAAGTGTTGCACATTCAAATGTCACTACTCTTAAGTTTAGCTAACTTCTAAAAATAAATTGTGTGCAGCTTGTTTAAAAATGCCACAAAAGTTCAATAAAATTCAATCATACATTTTAATCACGATTGAATTAGGTTTAAATTTCTTGTCAATAGGTAGTGAAAAATAAATTTTCAAACTGTTTAATCTTGACAGCTTAATGAGTTAGGTAGAAAATAAAATTGGTTCAATAGTTTAATCTGAACCAAGGAAGGTGTTGTAACATCATTTGTTTTGATAAGTTAGCATAAGTATTTGAATAAGTTCAAAATGATAAGGTAGGATATGGATGAAAAAGAATGAAAAAGTTAAAAATGTTAGGAAAATTATTATTTTTATAGGCATCCATGTAAATAAAATGTTAGGTGTTAGACTCTCTAAACAAAGAACGCAAAATAAAATGTTAGGTGTTAGATGCTCTAAACAAAGGAGGCAAAACAAAACGTTAGGAAAGCAAGAAAGAAAAAGAAAAGCTTCATTTTGTTTTAAAGGATTTGATTGGTTGCTAGTCTAAATGTGCCTATGGAAAAGTTATTTGTATGGTTTAAATTTTGATTATTAATTTCTATCCTAAAGTTTTAAGCCATAGCATATTTTCCCCCTACTTTCATTTCATTCATTTCCCTTTTTTATTTCCTTGCCCACTCATATATTTTCACACATTTCATTATAATCCCACACATTCAAAATCATTTTTCCCATAGGAAAAAACCAAAAATAATTTGAATTTCCTCATACAAACCTTTCAGAAGTACAATATACAATGAAGCAGGACCCATTCCCCACCACGATCCCTTTTTCATTTCATTTTCCATTGAAAATCATTAAACTTACCCTTTTTCCGCCTTTCCGCTTTTACCTTTCTACCCTTACCTTTTTATTGATTTTCACATACTCCACTTCCTTATTCCCTGATCGCGATTAAAGTGTGCCATCCCTCCACGTCACCGGTTTACCTCACCCTCATTGCATTTCGCAGATTATACATGTTTCACATCGCAACTAAAACTTAAAAGTTGTGATCGTCGATTTGCAATATCACATCAAATATGTTTTAACTTATTTTTAAAAGCGCTCACAACATATTTTTTTTAACTTGCAATGCGGCGGGTTGGCCCCACCTTAGCAGCTCTGCCCCCCACTTTACAGCCTTTTGAAATAATTCAATATATTATGAAAACATCATAAAGCTTTACCTTACTGCATAAAACTCCGTCAATTGCAGCAGGCTACATTTTTCCTTAACACGTCATCCTCCACTAAGTGCAAATCACACTTCATGGTTTTAAACGTTTACCTTATTTTTCTAAGTGCTACTTTCGGCGATGTGCAAGGTGGGTAGTTCCCTCTCCCCGCACTTCGCAAATTTTAGATGTTAACCCCACATCTTATAAATAAAATTTGAAATTTGTGATGTGTGCATGTGATCCGGTCCCACTTTTCCCTTGCCACGTCACTTACCTCCTTCCCCGCGTTTCACACTTCAATGGTTTTATTCTTTACATCCTCCCCACTTATAACAAAACTTAAAAACTATGATCTACGTTGCGGTCTAGTCCCACCGTCCCTCCACTTCGCATCGCACCTCCAGTAACCTTCTTCATAAACTTAAAATCTATATGTTGCGAAGTGCGCGGATGCGATGCGACTTCATAATCGAAATTTAAAAGATTTCAAGTCTGATATATTGATTTTTCACGTTGTTTTGTTTACAAAAGGGTTTTAACACAGAAAAAGGATTTCGGGTGATAAAACAACATAAAGGTCGAGTCGGGCAGTAAAAGGCATTCAACACTCCCTTCATGCAACAGTTCATTTTCCAGCACAGCATTTAGTCTTCCATCATATCAGTAAAATGTGATCCATGTCATAACTGCCCCACTACATCAGCACCTGCTCTGCACAGCGCATTCCACCGAGACTATAATTTTGTAATAATTTATAGTTTTTAGTTCAAGTTTAAGCCTAAAAATACCATGTCTATTAGAGACTTTTTTGTTGTAATTTTTTGTATAAATACTTTAGTTTTGGAAGTATCAAGGGTCGCTTGATTGAGATCAGAATCATTACTGTCTTTTGGAGTACTGTAAGCTTTTCCAAAGCACTAGAGCATCAATAATAATCAGACCATTCACGGGATTCTTTTGGCTTAAATACCGGTGATGTTTTTCTTCGGTTAGTATTGTTTCATTTTCCTCTTTCATTGTAAACATTTGAATTATAATTATAAAGCAGAAAGCGTGATGAATAGGATTTACTTTTGAGTACATTATTTTGGCTGCCTTTACGATCATTATGTTTTCCACTGAAAGAAAAACTAAATAATTCTTAATTTCTCTTTAGTTCTTCTAAATTTATTCATATTTCTATCATAAATCCATTTATAGATCCAAGAGATCTAAAAAATATTCCTATCTTGCCCTGTGTTTACTCTGTGAAATATTGATGCAACCATCCAGTTATATTTTGACTACATTTCCCAATAGATATTAATAATTGAATACAATCAATCTTCCAAAATCCAAAACAAACCCAAAACCCAAGTACTATCATAACTAGCCTAAAACTTATTTAAAAAAAGCTATATCTTGTAGAGAGAGCCCTCTCTGAATCTAGGAAGGCTAGGTCCTGGACTCTAAAGTTGGTTTGATGTTGGCCTATGTGATTAGTTCTCACAATCTCTAGAAAATTACAAAATGCTAACAGAATTCAAAATCTACATCCATATGATTTCCTTGGCTTGGCCAAGGTTTGTCCATTAGCTTACTCTCTCTCTGGTTTTTGTAACCTTTCTATCAGCCTATGGTATTTCTGAGCTTCAGAAAAATGTGAAGCTTCACTCCTTATTTTCTAATCTTGTAGATCTTTGACTTGTCCCTGCAACTTCTTTATCTCTTCAGTCTGAATTGACAAGTTCTCAACAGTCATTGTCAATAGTTTAGAAGCATCTGTAGATTGGGTAGAAGGTGTAGTTGATGTTGCAGCTCCTATGGGGATTTTTATGATAGGTACACCATCCAGAGGAGCCATGGTTACCTTTGAACTCTGATCTTTTTCCTGAATCATTTTCTCCATTTCTGTCTCCATCTGTGTAATCTGTGAGCATTTTGTTCCATTATCAATTTCATCATGTCTCATTTTTGTTTCTTGGATTCTTCAATGTATTTAGTGAGAGGATCTCCAGTTGCTAGCAACTTCAGGTGCTTCCTTAATGCTACAATGTCAGCATTTTTCTTCTTAATCAACTCCTCTACAACCTTCATATTTTTTGGATCATAGCCCATCTTCACAACCAAATCCTCCAAAGATTTGATCATGGTATCCTTTGCTAGAGATTAAATCTTCTCCATCTTGAACTGAGATTGAATTTTGGAAAGTCAAACCTAAAATTTAGAGACAATCATAGTTGTATTGATTAGAGTAGAACATATCATTTCACCAGTTTTTTTGTGCATCTCCATTTGGTCAATGGGATATATATCTTTAGTGTCAAACTCAAATTTTTTCTTCTTATAATCTGTTATTAATTTGGGTTGTGTTATTTGAGCCTCAAGGAAGGCCATCTAAATCCTTCCTTTCTTTGAATCAAAAGCTGAAAGGAGTTTACTCTGTGAGTTGTAAGTTTGCTTCCAAAACTGAGTGTAAGTGTTGTTCTGAATAATTTCATTCTTAAGCTTGATTTCACTGTATCTATCAAAGATACTCTTCTCCTTCTCTCCTTGAACAACCTTTGAAGACTGAACTGTGTCTTGTTGACCATATAATACTAAGGATATTATTGGAGATGCAGCAAATTTGTTACCTACTTGAGATGAAGATGGTGTTTCCTTGACTATCATGGCAACTTCTTGTTCTATATTCTTATATGAATCTACTTTAGGATTCAATTTAGTCCTCTTTCTGTACATAATCATAAACTCCTTCCATGCACTTCCTGTCACTGAAGTTGAATCTTCTTCTCTCTACCTCTTTCCCACTTTCTCCTATGGAAAAGGAGTTTGTGAAGGTGAAGTAGAAACAAGCTGCTCTTCAGCTTCCTACAAGGTATTTTCAGTCTAAGTCAAGTGGTTCACATATCTTTCAATCTTAGGCCTCTGGGTATAAGTATAAGGAGTGGTTTTTTTTTCCACCCTTAATTTATAAATTATACCCACAGTACCATAGGACCATGTGAAACATAAACTGAACCTCATCTATTTGATAAGCTTATCTGCTTCTTCTCCTGTAGTCTTGCTATTACACACAAAAGAGCCAACCTGTGTCTTAATTTTAAATTATGATTTCTTATTTGTTGAAACAAAGTGTATTTCATATGAATTGATCATTTGTCTTATATATTCTAATGCAAATATCCTCATGGGGAGGTATTTTGGAAATTTGTATGGTGCCAACACACACCCATACACTCTACTTTAATTGTAGTTCTGGTACAGGTACCAGTCCCTAGACTTTGTTTGCTCTGTCAAATGTAAAATTATCTTTGTTTCCTCACTGATCCTCGGCTCTATTGAATTGTTTAACATGCTCTTTGTTGGATGTATGAACTGCTCAATGTACTGCTTGAAAGTGAATTCTTCTTGCTATTTCATTACTAGGGAAGTCCAAAATATCACAAACTACCGATTCACTTTCTCATATAACTTATGCATAGAAAACTTGAATATGTCTGCCTTATAATAAATAAATGGGTTCATCTACCCATTTATCACAATAATAGCCTAAAATGTAGTATAGCACATATATTATTTTCTTGTCTTGAGCTGGGAAAAAAGAGGAAGGATAAGGTGGATTCTTTCTTGGTAATTGGGTGTTTTCAGTGAAGAAGAGGTCAAAAATCTGGGCTCTTTTAGAAAAATCAAGCTTTTGATATAATTTAGTTAAGGCTTCTATTGAAAATGGGGTACTGGTTTCTACAAAGGGGGCCTGCATCATTTGATCTATGGTTTTAGCAGTAATGGTGAAGAGAATTTCACAACTAGGGGCTATGATTTTTCTATGGTTTGGGACATAACAGGCTTGGCATTTTCATGCAAATTCATGAGAGAGGAAGGTTTGGGGAAAGATTTAATGGGGAAGATTGGACTCCCCAATTCCAATTTCATCAGTCTTGTCCATGAATTTATCTTCAAGCCAACAGTAGAGTTCGAAGAGATCGAACTCACATTGTGTCTTAGAGATTTTGTAATCGCAGTCTGCCAAGGAAATGTGGTCCAGGTCTAGAGGGGGATGGATCAGGGGGTTTATAGAGTCCTCATGGTTTTTATTCTTGGGAGGCATATTATTAATGGAAATTTACAGCACAGGGGAGGGGGGAGTAAAAGAATACTGGGGATGCAGGTTTGTCACAGATCAGAGAAGGAATTGGGATGTTTGGTTGCTCGATCAGGTTGTTGATCAATGGATGAAAGTCAATGCACACTGAAAAAATGAAAATTAGAGTGAATTAAGATAATTATGTAGAGGAAAAGAAAAGAAAAATGACAATGCGACATGGTTTTTTAAAGTTTTTTTGGGGGTTTTCTGTTGCAGCCGCAGGTCCATTGGATTTCAAACTGTTACCTGAGAAAAATTAAATAAATCAACAGTAATTCCTGGGAAATTTTTTAATGGGGTAACAGCTACAGCCACACGGCATTTTATGAGTGAGGGGAGGCATGTGACTAAGGACAGTAGGAAAGGAATGATGGTTGGTAGTTTTTGGAGCGGGGTGAGGGTCGTAAGCAGTTTGATGCGAGGGGGTGCGAAATATTGAGGGTGTGCCACGTTGTGTGGGACCAGCGGTTGGAAAACCACCTTTTCAGACCCCCTCCCCCCCGGTGGTAAAGGCAGGATGGAAAGGGGGGCAGAAATATGATATGGGTTGTTGATCCTGCGTTGTTGTTGATCGAGTGGTTGAAACATGGACGCGACTTAATCACAACCCGAAAAATGTGTTTGTCGCCTAGCGACCTTCATTTGATTGTGGAGACTTTGGATTTAAAACAATAATGCATTGAAACATTATCCTTTAGCACATATTACATAATCTTTTCAAACTTTAGGCTAAAATTGCAATAATGAGTGCTTTGAAATAAAATTATTCCCCTCTACCCTTCTAACTTCAATTTTTCACCTAGTCCTCAAACTAATCTTTCTCTTAATTTCTAAGGTTTCATTTAGACTTGCAAACCCTTATTTCACTTCTTATTGGAAAAAAAAGTCTTAATCTATTATATCCTCTTATTTCTCCATTGATTCAGCTTGAATATTTGAATCAATATCATTTCTCTACCTAACTAACATTGGCCATGATTAAACAGTTTGGCTAACCTTATTCTCTAATCTAATTAACAAAAATTTAAACTTATTTAACCATGATTAAGTTGTATGATTAAACAATGAGTAAGTATTGTGGCATTTGAACAAACTACACACAACCTCCATTTTATTTAACAGAATGAAACTATCTATCAAGTAGTAGCATTTAGATTTGCAACACTTCCAATATTATTTCTTTTTTGTTTTTCTTTTGTGGGGTTCTCATCTTTATTTTTTATTGTTTTTCACTGTAATTTCTTTTCTTTTCTTTTTCTTTTGTCTCTTTATTATTTTCTTTTTTAAATGCCCTCTTTTCATTTTCTTTTATATATTTTTTGGAAATCATTTGCAAATTGAAATATTATTTACAACATTATATAACTGAGATAAAATATCCAATCACCTTGAGATCCTATAAATTATAGGACCCTAACAGCTAATACCCAGTTTGCATCCCTTAACTCAACTCTTCCATTGAACCAAACCACAAGGACTTTTCAATCCCCATACAATCTAAATACTTTTACCTACTTCCAAAGGAAAATCCTCATGGCACACCATATAGCAAGAAGTCCAGTTGTAAAATGTGTGCTTTAGCTAATACCTAGTTTGCATTTAATCATCATATTATGGGAGAAGAAAATGACTATACCCATACCACAAGCATCCCTCTAACTAGCTCTATCAAAAAAATCCCCATACTATATTATTCAACAACTCTACACCTCTTATAAGTGTGATCTTCTTCGCTTTCAATGGTTTTACTTGCTTAAACAAAAACATCTTGCATTATGTGTAATAACTTCACAGTGTTAATTTTGTGCAATATATCCAAAAGTCATAAAATCATCATCATAATTAAGTACATTTTAATTATGGTAACTGAGATAAACATTATTTTAATTATGATAACTGAGATAAACATTTTGTTAATGCTCAAACTTAATTAATTTTATGTAATATTGAATTGGTTGTCCATTACTTTAGTTTTGCACAAGGGTAATGCACATACTTGTATTAAAATTCCATCCTTTTATTTCTATGGCCATAGGGTTTGGATACGTTACAAAGTTTGAAAATTTATTATATTAATTCAAAATTTTCACTAATTTTTATCTCATTAAAATAATCATGATAATATAAAACCTATAAACAATTGTATAATAATTTATTGGCATGATCAATGAAGTTTAAATCATGTCACCTTACACAGGTTTTAAGAACATGATATCGTCCAAATTATGATTCCAATTTTACGTGACAAAATATTTGCAAAATTATAAATGCACTTGCTCAAATATAAATACGGTTATTATAAGACAATTACAAAAATTATTTTTTTTACTTTCTTACGCATAAAGCTCCTCTGTTTTGAGATGGGAGAAAGAAGACTAAAATTACACCATACGTTAAAGAAAGTGCCAAATTGAGGCACCGCGAAGGAAGACTAAAATTAAGCCTCGCGTTAAAGAAAGTGCCAAGTCATATGTCATTTATCAACAATTATTGTTAGCCTATGCGGCAATAATGTATGAGTAAAGACTAAATTTAAAATATTAAAAATAAATAATTAGGAAGTTGGTTTGTAACGGTTGTGATGAGAAGTACTCTGTAAATTAAGAGATTTAAGATTCAAAATTATTTTGTATAAAAATTGAAGAAAATATTATTAACATAAAGTATTTTAAATTATATTATATATTTAATTACTTCAAGATGACTAAGAGGGAAATGTTGTCAAGTAATGTTACATTTAAAAATAATAAAATAATATTTACATTAAACATTTTAAAAACTAGTAATAATTAAAAAAATTAATGTGAGTTATAAATAAAATATTTCAATTTCTACCATATTTTTTTATTAAGCTTAGTAGGACTACATTTTCATCATGGATCACCATCTATCCAAAACTCTGTGGCCAATTTATACCTTATTTTTATGTCAAAGTTATATAGAAATAAAATAATTAAAAGTAAAAAATATTTAATTTATTTTTTAGTATTAGGGAGCTATAATATGTAATTCCTTCACTACTTAATATGGGGTCAAAAGATGGTATATAAAAATAATATTATTGATATTTCATGATGTGTAATTCATTGTATGTTCACATAACAAGTAATATTTAAAATAAAAGTAAATTAATAACAAAAAATACTTTACTATTAACTATAAATAAAGTATTTCAATGACCATATTAAACAAGTGTTGAAGCGCATCTTAGTCCCTGCCATTTCAGTTATAACTTTTGTTTTAGTAAAAATTGATAAATGCTAAATTAATAGTGATCAATAAGCAAATCAAATCCTATAGTTTTTCTTTGTCAAGAACCAATAAATTGAGATGTGAAGTGGATAAATTAATTGCTTGCTTAGGCACAAAGACTTGAAAAACTTTTGGTGGGTAGTAACCACTTGTAAGTCTACATATTTATAATTTAATCCTATATAGTACTACAAAAAACATATACAATGGTCAAACACACACAAAAAAATGCCCTCAAACACATCAACTGAGGGAATAACACACCAATTTCAAGGCACAGGGCTTATTCACAGCTCCAGCATTGCTCCAAGCACTCCATGATCAGTGTCCATGGAATTTTTCTTCTCTAGTCTCGTTCTCCTTGTAACTGTGTCTCAGATGTTTCTCTTCATGTCTTTTCCTCTACTCCCCTTTTGTTCTTTACTTGCCTTCCTTGCATCTCTTTATGTACCTGAGAGAGTGTCGACCTCCTTTCTCCATCTTGTTAAGGGAAAAGAAAACTATGGGCACTCCCACCCTATGTATAATTACATCTCTTACTATATGTCAAGTAGTGGTTCAATTAGTTGTGCCACCTCCTCCATCTTCGAAGGTAAGGGTGTCATCCTCCACTTCCCCACTCTCTCATGGCATTATATGCATTCTTTCAATAGAGATTCGATCGGTTATGCCCTCCTCCACTTTTCCGCTCTCTCTCCTCCACTCTCTTTTAGAATTGGATCCATGGATCCCTCCCTTCAGACAAACATTCTATTTTTTTATTATTTCTATAAAATAATTTAATACTTATTATAAGATTTTTCCTAGCCAATTATGGCTTCCACGTTGGCTTTCACTATTATGATCACAAATATAAAAAGTGAAATTATTATAAATGTCCAGATAGTTAATATTGTTTCTGTATTTTCCTAAAAGGTGTAGTACCATTTTGTATAAATGGGTTACAACGGTTAAATTTGAAATTTTGCTTAGGTCGGCCAAAATAAAAAAATCTAAAAATCTAAAAATTAAATAATTAAATAACTATACAAAAAATTAAATAATGTAGGCTCATAAAATAATTTGCACGTGAAGAAATTGGATCCCTAACAGCTCATGTTAGATGTGTATTTAAAATGGATTTATGCTAGTTAATTTAAATTAAAATTTGGTAGATATTTTTAAAACCATGAGTTTAAGTTGTTTAAAGTGTAGAATTTGAGTACCGACTAGATTTTTTAGGGTGGTGAATCCATTTATATATTCAAAAATGTATTTTAAACAACAAAAGTCACAATCTTAATTATGATTATATTTATGAATTCCTATTAAAAAAAATTACTCTATCTATATATTAAACTACACCTTCAAATTATGTCTAAATAATTTGTTTTCTCACATATATTATTTCCTCCATATAATGACCCTATGACCCACGAATGTTGACTAGTCTTTTAAAAAAAAAAACCTTTTCAATGTTTCATACATCCAAAAACAGTAAAGCTTGAATAGTTGAATATATCAACACTCCCATATTAAAAAGTGTATAATAAATGTTAGACACAATACAACACTATAATATTAAAAAAAAACTTTAGTATTGTATTTAATTAATTTTAAGAAAATTATAAATGAAATTTTAATATTGTATTAATATATTTCAATTCAAATTTGATGTTAAATTATATAATTTTCAATATACAATAATGTTTAAATATATTAACCTAAATTTATTTAATTTTGGATTTATCATGTGTTTGAGAAAAATTAAATCTCTCTAAGAATGAAACTTTCTTTTTAGCAGTGTAGAATTTGAGAAAAAGAAATTTGCACTTTAAGAAATCTCTCTACACACATGATAAATCCAAAATTAAATGGATCTAGACTAGTTTTTAACCAACACAATTACTTTTTATATATATAAAGGTTCTAATGTAAATGTTTTATACACTTCTATTCGATTGGTTAACTAATGTTCGTTGTGTTGCTTAATCTTTATCATGGTTATAGATGCTTGCTTCACATATGAGACCACTTGGACCATTTAACTCTAGTTACATATAAAATGCAATATTGGGATGTATTCTTTTATCTATTTAATCTAATGAAAATATAAAATTATTTTACTCATTTATTCATTTTTATCTTATATTTTAATGTGTTCAGTATTATATTGTGGAGTTATTGGTTGTTTTCCTATATCTTAATATGTTCATTTTTTTAGATAAATGTTTTTCAAATTAATCACATCATAATAATTTGACCAAAATAATGAACTGTCTAATATAGTTCATTCTCATTATTATTTTCTTTACATCTAACTTATTACTTTTTCACATATTTAAATATAATAAACCTCTAAAAAATTCATAAATTTCAATCGATGTTTATATTTAATATATCACTGACATATTATAATCATAGAAGGCCTCAAATAAATCCTCTTTCTTTTAAAATTATTCATAATAATATACTAGACTGCTTTAAACAACTCACGTAATCCCCAAATCTATAAAATAACCAACATTTTTATACTTTTGAATTATTTGTTTATGTATTTAAATTTACATAAACTTATAGTGAAACTTCATTTTTTCAACGATAATAACTATAAAGATTGGTTTGAAAATATTTTATCAATTCTAATCTGTAATAATTATTTGAAATGATTGTGATAATGTGAAACCTATAAAATAATGCAATAGCTAAGATTTTTATACTTTTGAATTATTTGTTTATATATTTAAATTTGCCACACGTCATCGTTTTATTAGTAATTATCTTAGATATTTTCTTTACAAATATTTTATTAATTTAGTTTGTATTAATTATTTTATTGAAATAACTATTATATTGTGAAATTTAAAAACTATAAACACTGAAAAAAAGCAAATCTCTCAGCATATTTTTCTCAATATTTAATAACTTTATAATTCTTTTAATTTTATTTTTTAATATAATTAACATTTCGTAACATTAATAATATACCATAATCATACCTCTCTTAAATAAAAACTCCTCCTTTTACCAGTAAAAAAATACTAGTCTGATTCATGCCAACCTAATTTTATAAAATAACCCACATTTTTGTACTTTTGAATTATTTTTTCATACATTTCAATTTACATAAACTTATAATGAAAATTCATTCTTCTACAGTCATTATTTTATAAATTATTGTTTGTATTAATTATTAAAAATTATCAGGAAATTTAGAAAATAACATAATTATGAATACTTTTTATATTTTTGAATTGTTCGTTTATATATTAAAAGGTATTGTTAAAAATAAAATAAAAATTTTCATTTAAATTGGCAAAATAATTTCAAGAAACAATGTGATTTTTTGTTATTTAAAATGCATTTTTGAATGCATAAATAGATTCAGCGTCTCAAAAATTCTCTTAGTGTGGTTCATCATTAGGACAAGATGAGAAATCAGATCATAAACTCTTGTTCAAAAAGATAAAGAGAGGCTCCAACTAGTTGTTGTAATATAACGAATAGTTTTACTAAAGAAAGAAAAATAAATAGTTCAATTCATTCTATGTAAAAATAAATTAATAATAGGCTTTATATTATATGATTTTACAATATATTATATTCATATAATTAAAATATGTTATACTATTATATTATATTATATTATATTTTAAATTTAATTTGTTAATTAATATATTATATTTTATAAATCTAATTTATCAAATTATATTCATATAACTAATTCATTGGCCTTAAATCATATAATTTTAATATGTTATATTATTATATTAAATTTTTAAATTTAATTAGTTAATTAAAATATTATATTCTATAAATTCATTTTAAACGTATAGAAATTATATTATTTAAAAAAAAATTAATTAACTGAAGGATAATAAGAGGAGGTTAATATTCATAAAAAAGGCTAATAAAAGAAAAAGGAATAAGGGAGAAAAAAAGGTAGGGGCAGGGATGTTAAAACAACAACTAACAATGAAGGGCTGGAATCCAACACCTGCTAATACTCCAACCATTGTCTCTATTAAGGTTCACCGATATTTTTTCGATTTCTATCACTTCTCTTAACTTATGATGATGAAAGTGGTCAATCCTTGCAATAACCTTAGCATCTTCAATGTAAATATGATGCTTCGTATTTTTAGCATGCTCTGCCAAGGCAAAGGAGCATGACCTACCATGCTTAATGTCAGCCATGTGCTCGTTAATCCTTTGATTAATGGACTGACCAGTTTCACCGATGTATGGAGTGCCACAAGGGCAAGGAATTAGGTAAACACCTTTACCATCCTTGGGGAAGACCATGTCCTTTACCGATCTTAGAGAACTTCGAATAGTGTGGAGTGGTTTGAAGGTTGAAGAAACATTATGCTTCTTAAGGATCCTAGTGATCATATCGGTAGTCCCTTGAATAAATGAGAGGTGAACTCCAAATAACAAATCCTAAGGATCCTTTTTATTCTTCAAACCTTTTTCTACTTTTTGAAAAGCTCTAAGACCTTGGAACTTGTTATAGTCGTTCTTATCGAAAACGCTTAGGAGATGTTCTTTTTCTTATTCAAGGTGGTATTCTTCCAAGATTCATAAAGCTATAGTAGCTAGTGTAACATACACCGTTAACTTCACATGGAAATGTAAGGAGATAAAAAAAAAAATTATACAAGTTACTCATGGGTAACTAACCATTCACCATTAAATATTCCTTACTCATCATTACATAGAATGCTTAACAATTCATAGTGTAACTTTAGAATAAGAATAGTAAGCTCCTCAACCATTAACAACCTCCATTACAATAAATTAACATAATATTGTATGATGTAATCCTTAGAATAAGAATAGTAAGTTTCTTAACCATTAACAACCTCTATTTAACAAAATATTGTATGATGTAACCTTACACTCATTTCATTATCCATGCAGTCATCACATACTTGGCATTAGGATCATCCCAACAAGAAAGGAATCAACATCATTATCTTGACACAATAACCAATCACATCATTTAACACCAATATACCCTGGAAACCCCATAGGGTGAAAACCAGCAAATGTTTAATTTTATTATTAAATGCTCGTGAGGGTGATCAACCCTCACTCAATGGCTTATAAGGGAGACCATCCCTTAACCATCGTTTATAAATCTTACAAGGAAATATACAAATATCTAGCTTAAAGCCATTACAATAAATATGATACTGTTTACCCTCTGGTCTTCATATCTTCATATCTTGATGGCATGGATGCACCTACAATGGTCCATCGTACACTGGATCATCCGGTAGTTCATACTCATCTGCATGAACCATAATCATTTACCTACCACCAGGTTAAGCATAATATTTCCTTTATACATATCACCATCATACCCTGCTAATGTTACCTTCAACATACATTGATGTCAAGATTCATAAAGTATAATAAATCATTTCACATATCTATACTATAGTAGTTTCTCCATCTACTCATGTATATTCATGACATGCAAGTAAATTACCTTGACATTCTCCCTTTAACAACACATACCTCATATTTGCTTGTTATAAGTCATCACATTAACTAATGTTTCCGTCGCATAAGCACTGCAAGACAATAGCTACATCTCCCCAGCATACATTTAAAATAAATTGATACTAAGTTATGATACTCATGCATGCAATTTACATAATTTAATCAAAATAGCTAACGCTTGAGCTATTACTTTTAGCACATGGAGTGCAATCTAACATATCAAATGTCGCTCTCATGCATGCAAAGGCATATAGATTCCAAAAGAGTCTCCAACGAAGCATGTAGCTTCCTTCATGAGTCTCCCCAAAGGAAATCTCAATGCTAGTGAGCATGTAAACATATGTTTTCTTTTTGTAAAACTATGAAATTAAGAATATAAATACATGTCTTTTTTTTCAAAGATTATACTAAACAATAATTTCCAATATAGTTTAGCACCACATGCTATCTTTCCCACCTACAAATATTTATATTCTTTCCAATGAAAGTTATTACTTATGTTGCATGCCTATGCATGATCTTCTTCCAAAAGGAATTAACATCATAATCATGATAAAAAGTAATCACTCAGTTTGTTCATATAAAGAAATATAGTTTGTTCATCTAAAGAAATATAACTGAGTAGTTCCTCTATCCGTGGATTTATTAAATAACCATTCTTTACAAACAACATGGTAATCTATTCATGGAATTATGAATTAACTAATATTCACAAACACCATGGTAATCTACCCATGGTTTTATGAAATAATTAATCTCTATCAACACCATGGTAAACTACCCATGGATTTATTAATTCATTAATCTCTACCACTATCATGGTAAACTATTCATGGATTTATGAAACTATCCATGGATTTATTAATTCATTACTATTTACAACATGGTTAATGAATATAAATCTAAGAAAACTTCTCTTTTCTTATTCATCACACATGAAGATATTTCAAGAGTTACCCTCTTTAATCTATTCAAGAAAATACCTTGGATTTGTTCTCATTTGATAAATAAAATGAGTACAAAGTCCCTTTTAAAATTAAGAGCATGCATCTTCTATTTTCTTGCTTATACAATATTATATAAATATTTATATTAAAGAGTTACCCTGTTTAATCTATTCAAGAAAACCCCTTTTAAAATAAAGAGCATGTACATCTTCTATTTTCTTGCCTATACAATATTATATAAATATTTATATATATATATATATATATATATATATATATATATATATATTTCTTTCCATATAAACATGGAAAATATTTTGAACATAATCAAACACCAGAAATAAACAAAAAAGCATTACTTATCTTTTTCACTTTCTCTCTGTTCTGAGTATGGCACCAGTCTCCATACTATTGATTCTTTAGTCAGAAGAAGATCCAGCAGAGCATCTTCAAAAAGCAATCATCAAAGAGAGCATCCTCTAAAAGTAATCATCCTCCATAATTTGCGCTCCGTGTTGTGGGCTGATGGTAAAATCTTGGGCAGGTGCATGGGCATAGGAAGGCGATAGAACAAAAGAAAATTGTTGCAAGATCATAGCCAAAAACACCTTGGCTTCGATCATGGATAAATTCATACCAATGCAAATTCTTGGTCCTAATCCGAAAGACATAAGCCATGGGATGTTTGGCGACCTTGGAAACTCCCTCACAAAATCGTTGGGGACTGAACTCTCTTGCCTCTTCTCCCCACAACTCTTCGTCATCATACTCTTGAACAAAAAAAACAACCATCACCATTCCTGAGCTATCTTGCAAGTCGCATAATGCCCTTATTTTACCCAAGACTCCAAGGTAGGGAGCATGCCCAAATAAATCATCACGCTCACAAGAAACACGGAGCTCAAATAACTACCGTAATTCCTCATCTCTTTGAATTTCGATTTCAGCACGCATGAAATGCTATCAGTTTTCCTAGACTCTGAAACTCACTGAATTTTTGTAGTCAAATCTTGAATGCAATGCGGTAGCAGTTGAGATGAATTTGAATCCCTGTAGCCTCTGTTCCATTACTATCAAGATTTTGTAGAAAATAACAAGAAGATTAGTTATAAATTAGTGGTTCTTGATTTCAATTGATTCAAGAATCTGTTTTACATGAAACCAAATCTTGATTTTCTTGGTTTGAACAGTTAAAGATAGTAATGTAATAATTATTTACCAGGAGTATGTGTGTTACATCTAGGGTGCTAAGAACACCTAGCTTCTGCACAGTGAAATGATGAGAACCAGTATGCAGACATTGCTTAGTGTGCGTTTTCTTTCTAAAGACATGATGAGAAAAGGAACTATCATCATTCCTAGAAATAAGAACATCTAGAAAAGGAAAAATTCCATCCAATTTGATTTCCTTGGTGAACTTAATGAATTCAGATTGATCATTAAGATTATGGAAGAAAAGGTCCAATTTCTCTTTACCATGAGGCCAGACCACGCAAGTGTCGTCCACAAACCTTTTCCAAAGTTTGGGTTGGAATAGGGTTAAGGAAAGGGCTCTGGATTCAAAGTCTTCCATGAAAAGATTAGCCACAACGGGGGACAAGGGGGGTCCCATAGCCACACCACAGGTTTTTTGAAAGAATTCTCCCTCGAAACTAAAGAAGTTCGAGGTGAGACAAACATCAACGAGATGAGGAATATCAAGATCGATTATTCGATTGATGACATCAATGGCCTCATTAATGGGAATGCAGGTGTATAATGAGACAACATCAAAACTTACAAGCTTGTTACCAGGATCCATTCTAATGCCTTTCAATTCATTAATAAAAGAGGGTGATTCTTTGAAAAAGGACTCAATTCTGCAAACAAGAGGCTTAAGCTTATTGGCTAAAAATTTAGCGAGAAGCTAAGTCAGACCCCCAATGGTGTTGAGAATGGGGCGAAGGGGGATCCTTCCTTATGGATCTTTGGAAGACCATAGATCATCGGAGTGAGAGGGTTACTCTCTATAAGCCTTTTACTCATGGTGCTAACCACGCTACTAGATTTTATGGCTAGAACAACGGATCTTGAAACTTTCTTAAAGGGATTTTTATCCAGCTTCTTGTAGCTCCCGCTATTATAAAGGGATATAACATCTTTCTACGGTAATATTCTCTGTTTAAGATAACCGTCGCACCTCCTTTGTTAACCTTAAGAACAACAATGTCATGCTTATTGTTCAAGGTTTTTAATGCCATGAACACAGGTTTGTTGAGATTGCTCTTAGGAGACTTAGCTTTCCTAAGGAACACAGCACAGTCCTGCCTAATGATGTCTTTGGAAGCATCTAGAAAATCTTTAATCCCATACTCTATATCACAAATAATATAATGAACGGGGATTTTTCTAGGAGCAAGAGAAAAATTAAGGCCCTTGTCCAAAAGGCTATAAACATGACTAGCAAAAGAAAAATAAAAAAGATTAATAGCCTTCTTACTAGAGGAGAAATAAGAAGATTTATTATTACTATTAATAATGTTGTTATTGTTATTATTATCTTGATCATCATTATTATTTTTGTAAATATTAATATTGTTGTCTTCATCATTATTATTATTAGAATTCATATTAAAATAAAATTTTGGTAAAATGAGAATCCTTATATTTATTAAAGCCCCAATGTAAACCAAGGAGAGAAGAGAAACCTGCGTTAGGGAAATCCGAATCCACCGAATCGCACGGGTCTGAGAGACGTTGGCCAGAGGGCGATAGCTGACCGCTATGCTGACAATCCACACACGAGCTCCGGTTCGAAGAAATATGATCAACATCATTTGAAATGAAGCTTGATACTTCCAACACGGGATGGGAGATGTGGTCCCCGGCATAGCGTTATCTGAATACATCGAACAATTTAGGTTGGATAAACGCTGGTCAGTTGGGTAAAATTGACCGCCAAGCTGGCCATCAACACTGGAGGAATTAACGTTGGAGACTTCCACCAACGAGAGAGAGGGGGAGGGTGACCTCCGGGTAGAACGTAGTTCGCTAGAAGAAAGGAAACGAGAATGCAATCCATTTGAAGCGGTTTTAAAGGAAGGGAGAAACGAAACGTCCAGAGCGGCAGCGGGGGACGAAGTCAAGGGAAAAGGAAAAATTGAGCGTAGAGACAAGACAAAACCACTTGCGCAGGTCACGACATTATCTGGAGCCCAAGACCGGTGAATTTATTCCGACACTGGATGGGTGCATAGATAAATTTGATATCAGGAGATGGCTAAGATGAGACAACAGACTGATGAGGGACAAGGATAAAATACCGGAGGTTATTTTCTCGCCATTTACCATGTTATTGGAAGCAAAAAAGATTTGAGTGGAGTATTAGAAGTTTTTTAAAGATGATAGTTGGAGTGTTAGCAGGTTTTGGATTCCAGCTCTTCAGTTTTAGTTGTTATTTTAGTGTCTTTCTCTCTTTTTTTCTCCCTTAATCCTTTTTCTTTTATTATCCTTTTTTATCAATATTAACCTCCTCTAATTTTCCTTTAAGCTTATCAGTTAATTAAATTAAAACATTTTTAATAATATAATTCCTATACCTTAAAAATGAATTTATAAATATGATATTTTAATTACTAATTAAATTTAAAATATAATATAATAATATAACATATTAAACTTATATGATTTAATACCAATGAATTAGTTATATGAATATAATTTGACAAATTATATTTATAAAATATAATATATTAATTAACAAATTAAATTTAAAATATGATATAATAATATAACATATTTTAATAGTCTAAGTGTTAGTTCATGGGGTGGAGTCCTCACTCTTAAGTACTTTTCCAATTGGGAGGTCACATGATCAAATCTCTTTGATGCCCTTGGGGTTAGGCCTCGCGTGTAAGGCCGATGGTTAGATCCCCTCGGGAGGGTCTACCAAGATTTTCTCTTAGACATAGTAGGTATATATGTGTGCGGGCACATTGGATTCATGAACCACAGTGTAAAAAAAATATAACATATTTTAATTATATGAATATAATATAT
The DNA here is from genome assembly GCA_034641835.2 of Pinus albicaulis. Taxonomy (NCBI): domain Eukaryota; kingdom Viridiplantae; phylum Streptophyta; class Pinopsida; order Pinales; family Pinaceae; genus Pinus; species Pinus albicaulis. Next base: position 597,217,174 of record CM076579.1, on the reverse strand, counting down.
TGTAAAATCATATATATGAATATAATATATTGTAAAATCATATAATTACGCCATAAGGCGTTATTATTTGAGAACAACTCCCCTAGCTACCACTGTGTACTGGTTTGCACCATAGGCCAATGGTTAGATCCCCTTGGGAGGGTCTACCGAGATTTTCTCCTGGACATAACAGGTACATATGTACATATGTGTGCAGGCATATTGGATCCGTGAACCACAATGTAAAAAAAATATAACATATTTTAATTATATGAATATAATATATTGTAAAATCATATAATTACGCCATAAGGCGTTATTCTTTGAAGACAACTCCCCTAGCTACCACTGTGTACCGGTTTGTACCATTAGATCGAATGTTAGACGATTGAATATTTTTAGACCGTTAGATGAATAGTTAATAGTTAAGAAAAAATTAATTAGTGTTGCTTCTTGCCCAACCGTTTCTTGGTGACTTAAAAATTTCTTGATAGTTTCTCCAGAATAAGGTAAATAAGGTTTTCTCTTGAAAGAATTTCTCTATTTTTTCATCAGTCATTCCAGACTCGTGTTCTTGGAGTGAGATGGACCCTTCCATGGCTCCAAAATTCCTATAAATAAAGTCTCATTTAGCTCTCTATTTTCAATCGAATTCTGCTTAGTCAATGAATGAAATAGTGTCGGTCTCGTCTCAGCCCGCTTAGTGAATTTCATCATGGAGGATTTGATTAGCAGACTCTTGAATCCCACTCGAGGAGAATGATCTGCTTTTGACTGTGTTTTGGGAGCATCTGCCTCCTGTTGTTGAACCATATTTGATAAGAGTGCCTATGCTAAGGAAACCAACAATATTTACTAGAGAGCATGTTCTCCCATGTTAAGGTAATTAATACTCTCCAATTTCTAAATTCCATTTGATTTTAAAAAAAAATGATAACACATTTTTCAATATTCAACCCATATTTAAACAATTTGGGAGATCGATCCTTCAAGAAAAATGCCAAGCTTTGCTATAGGTTAAGTTGTTGAATGCAAAGGTAATTAGCAGTGTCCTAATACTAATTTGTTTATCATTTATTTAATGACAGACTTATGATTTATTATTGGAGAAAAATTATCAAATAATTTGAATGTGGATTAATAAGTTGATTCTATACAGGATCTCCTCAGAAATTAACACAAAAAGAACATAGCAAATCTTCAGCTCTTCATCCTTCTGGATCAGCTATATGGCATAAGGTTGACATCTTATACAATGAGATTTTGCAGTAATTGAGTAAGAACATGTGTTGTATTTATTTGTGGAGTAATCTTGTTAATTTAAATATAAATATCTTTGTTAGTGAAAATTTTCAAACTTATCCTTGAGAGTGGATTTTGTTTTTGTTTTACTCTGTTTTTGTTTTGTTTCATCATGGATTTTTTTTATAATAAATTTTCTTAAGGAATTTGACTAATTATTAAATTGTAATATTTAATATTTTGTATATGGAATAACAAATGTTATTGTTAATACTGTTTAATTGGGAGTTCGATTAATTATCAAATTGTAATATTAAATATTTTTTATATAGAATAATATATGCTATTTTTAATATTGTTTAATTTGGTAAGGAAATAATTAATAAATAAGATTGTAAGTGTATATTTTGAATAATATTTATATATATTTTATTTAAAATATGAAATTGGTTTTAAAATTTAGTTTATATATTATATAATTTATTATGTAGTTAGGTATATAGATGAATATCTAAATTATATATATATATATATATATATATATATATATATATAGAATTCCAATGTTATTGCAACAATTTTGCATGAAAAAAAAAGAAACACTACAAATAAAAAGTCATTTGTGAAATGATGATGAAGATGATAAATGGTGACTATGATGACAACAGTAAAGAAGAACACCACGTGATGATGATAATGATGATGATGATGATGATGATGGAAACAATGATGACAATAGCTCTTACACCTTAAGCAGGTAATAGAGTACATAGCTTTCTTTAGAATTTTTTTATGTGCTTAGAAAGCATTAAGAGAAGCATTCCAAGATCGTCATAATTTTATTGAGTTTTAATGTTAAGAAGGTTGGCAGTGTGACAAATCATTTAAAATTGAGACCCGACATGATAATATGTTAGACAATATGTTATTTTATGTTAAATTTTTAATATTATTAATTTAATTACATAAATATGTGGCTAATTTTAAACATTAAAAAAAAAAGAAAAAAACTTTTTATATAGAATTCCAATGTTATTGCAATAATATTGCATGAAACAAAAGGAAATGCTATAAAGATAAATTCATTCATGAAATGATGATGATGATCATAACAACAATACTAATGATGACATTGAACAATAATAAATAAGGAGATCAAGTGAATATGACGATGATGGAAACAATGATGAAAATAGTACTTTGACCTTAAGAAGATAAGTGAGTACTTAAATGTCTTTAAAAAAAAAATGATGTGCTCAAAAAGCATTAAGAGATACATTCCAAGATTGTCATAGTTTAATTGAGCTATAATGTTCGGAAGGTTGATAGTATGACAAATATTTTGAAATTTAGATCTAGAATGGCTATATGTTGAACATTTTAAGAGAAAATAATTTTCATCCTTAACCCGCTTAATATCACTAATTTGAAAAATTCCTTCATCCAATGGTATTCCAGAATTGTCCAATGTCCAATTTCATTATGAATTTTCTCTTATTTTAACAATGTTATTATGGATTAGGAATAATCACCTCTTTATAAGAACAATTATATCCGCATAGGCCAAATGACAAAGCTCTTACACATAGGATCTTATTTTTTGATTTGGAGATTTTGTGTGAATGTTTGTCTGTGAACCCAAATGAACATATTTTTTATTCCAGATTTTGTATGATTTTGTATGTGATTAGTACGCATATGACCATATTTCATTTCATTTGCATATTCTTCTTTACCAATTCAATTTTGGATCTCACTCTTGTTTTGTGTGATCCAACTGAGGTGGAGGTCGTTCAACCACTCTGCCTGCATAAATTTTTTTCTCCCCTTGATTTTTGGCACACACTTTACCTTCTTGGGTGCAAACTTACACAAGAATAGGGAGAGGATTTCATGGTTGGATATGGAATGGTCATTGTTGGGACTAACACATTGATAAAGTTCTTCACAAATCGGGAAATATGGAGTCGTGGATCTGCGGGAAAAAATATTGCATGAAATAAAAATAAATACTACAAAGAAAACACAATTTGTGAAATGATGATTATGATGATAAAAACAACAATACTAATGATGAAAATGGTGGTGACAACAATAAAGAAGAAGAACACATGATGATGATGATGATGATGATGATGGAAACAATGATGAGAGTAGTGCATGGACCTTAAGGTAATAGAGTACATAAATTTCTTTACAATTTTTTTGATATGCTTGGAAAGCATTAAGAGAACCATTTAAACATCATCATAGTTTATTGAGCTACAATGTTAGGAAGTTAGCAGTGTGACAAATATTTTCAAATTGAGATCTAACATGAGAATATGTTAGACATTATTTTATTTTACAATAAATTTTGAATATTATTACATAATTACATAAATATGTGGCTAATTTTAAACATTAAAAACATATTATTTTTATTTAGAATTCCTACGTTATTCCAATAATAGTGCATGAAACAAAACAAAATTCTACAAATAAAACATCATTTGTGAAATAACGATGATGATGATCATGGAAACAATAATGAAAATAATGCTTCAACCTTAAGAACGTAAGCGAGTACTTATATTTCTTTAGAATATTATTTTATGTGCTTAGAAAGAATTAATATATGCATTCCAATATCACCATAGTTTAATTGAGTAATAATGTCACAAAGGTTGGTAGTATGAAAAATATTTTGAAATTGAGATCTAAAATGGCTATATGCCAAACATTTTAAGAGAATAATTTTCATCTTTAACCCTCTTAATTTCAGTAATTTAAAAAAATATTCCATACAATGGTATTCTAGAACTGTCCAATGCCCAATTTCACTATGAAGCTTATGAGATTTTGTTCTTATTTTAGCAATGTTAATATTTTTCCTTTACATTAAGTCAAAATAAGACATTTCTAATAGTGTGGATTAGCAATAATCACCTCCTTATAATAACAGTTATATACGCATGCGCCAAATGAGAAAGTTGTTACATGTGGAGATCTTATTTTTTGATTTGCATATTTTATGTGATTGTTTTCCTCGGAACCCAAATGCCCATATTTTTTATTCAGGGTTTTGTACGATTGTGTATTTCATTAGTGAGAAAATGACCATATTTCATTTCATTGGAAAATTCTTCACCAATTCAGTTCTAGATATCACTTTTGTTGCATGTGATCCAACATAGGTGGAGGTCGTTCATCCACTCTTCTTGTAGAATTCTATTACTCCCCTTCTTAATTTTGGGTGTGCAGCTTACCTTCTTAAGTGCTAGCTCACAGACGAACATGGAGAGGATCTGATGGCTGAAGATGGCTGGATCATTGTTGGGAATCACACATTAATAATTTTCTCCAAAGATTGAGCAGTTTGCAATCCTGGATCTGTAGGATCTGGCATTCATGGTAACTTAGAATTCACATTTTATGACCCAATGAAGCTTATTTTTGCACCTCAGAGGCAAATGATTTCTTCTAGTTCCTTTTGGAAGAAGGATTTCCTTAAGAAGTTTGGAATTTCGTTCCCAATGATCCAACATTGGTTGAATCAAAATTGGAGAGGCAACATGGAGGTACTTGATATGCCAAGGATTCCTTTGAGACTAATGTTTTTCCACAAGGAGAGGATTGCATCATCTTCCAGTATTTCATTGAAAATCAAGAGGGTTCATAAGGATAACGACCATAATGTGGAGTCATCAAACAATTTGGAGAGACTTAAGGGCTTCCAAATGTAAATGGAGGAGGATCTATAAGTATCCAACACTTCTATTGGGCCTGAAAATGAAATTTTACATAAATAAGAGGTTTTTCTTTGTAGATGTTGGATAAACCCAACATAAAATGAACAATAAATTGAGGCTACATCCTCCAATATTTCCTAATAATTTAATATTTGTTATATCAGGAATTCCTGAAGGGAAATGGGAATCTAAGGACCTAGAAACCACGAAGGGGGAAACCAAGATTAAGAAGGAACATCTAGAGTTTCGCACTAGTGCACTGCCAATGGAAGCTTTTGTCAGGAGGGAAAACAATTTTGGTGTCGATTAGAGTGTGCCTAGAAATGAGGATTGGTGTTTAAAGGAAAATGTCACTATAAATACTAAACGGGATATAGATGCAAAGGAACCCATTAAAATTTTGGTTTTGAAGGGGACACAAAATTTGCACATACTGGAAAAGGTGCATAAAGAAAGAATTCAAGCTCATCAAAATGAAATTCACAAGATAGGCCATCCTAGATCATAAGTGAAATTTCTCAAAGAAAAATAACAAAATTTAAATTTCACTATTCCAAAAGTGTTATATAATGAAACTAACCCTTCACATCCAATTATTATTCACAGGAAAATCTATTAGCATATGGAAATTAGTTTTCCTAAAGTGACGCATGAGGAAATCATTCCTACACATTCCATTGAGGTCAAGAAGGAAAATTATCAGCTCTTGCACATAAGGTTTCATCCTAAACATGATAAAGGGAAGGAGAAAATGACTCTTTCATAGCTCAAGGAGCATATGTCGAACATTCAGGAAAAACTTGATAATAAAGAAGGCAAGAAACATGATGAATATTATACATCAAGTATGATAGATGGCCAAAGTGTAGCTCAATATTAATTTAAAGAATCGAATGTTTCTAGTGAAAATGAGAGAACAGGGGATGGATCTCTGATTTTTCCATCATTAAAGTATCCCTTTTAGAGCTTTCACATGCTCAGTGATATGGATGAAAAGAAACATATGAGACAGAACCCATCATATATGGAAGAGGTGTGGTGACAACATACAACTAAATATGGAGAATCTAATTTTTCTAGTCAACTTGAGATAAATAGGGGAAAATTGATTGATTGTGCACATTTAAACGAGCCAATTCCAATTGTTTGTACCAAATTCAAGTATACAAAATAAAGGAGACATGGTGAATAAAATTTGTCAACCTTACAATAGGCCTTGAAAAGGCATAATGTTGAATGTGCGGAATCTAGTTTCCTTGATAAACATGAGAAGTGCAGTGAAAATTCATGGAATTTGGAAAATGTCAAAAATCATATCTCAGGTGCCATACATTTAGATATGAAGCATATGGAAGAAGAAAAACAAAAAAAGGGGACTTATCAAGAAGAGATAATTCTTTAGAAGTAGAAGTTTTTGAAAAGGCTAAAGACGACCAAGTAGCAGAATTAAAAATAGAAGAGGAATTTTCAAACAATGGGTTAGTTGAGCATTTTGAAATTCAGATGAGCCACATTATCTCATTGATTCAATCATGAACTAAAAAATATAAAGACAATAATGATATAGAGACAATGTATTCGACATAAGCAAGAGAAATCCATAATTATAACCCGAGAGAGAGCTATGGGAAGAAAACCATTCCAGTTGCAAGGGAGAGTCAGAGTTCCATGAGTAGTATTAGAGGAATTTAACATTGGGAATGTGATAGAAGGAAGTCACTTCCTGGAATGGTGAAGTATACCCAACTTAGTCATAAAAACCAAGTTCTTATTTCACGTAAAAAAATAATAAACATGCATATTTCTTCATCTAGAGGTCCTAAGTAATTTGGCCCAATTGTCTCATCAATTAAAAAAAATCACAACTTACTTGCAATCAATAAAAAATAATTTGTTCCAAAAAAATAACGAAGATGGATACTTTGATTTGAGGTCTAGTATTTCACTAAACATAATTCTTTGCCTCATATTTTGGAGAATTTGGAGCTGAGAAAAATCCTACTACCTCATCCGTTGAGAAAGCCCACATAATAAAATATAAAGGGATTCCTCAATCAGTTTCCCTTTTGAGATTCAGTTTCTCTGCGCTTTTTTTCTAGCAGAATCTTTACCCACGCCCTTAAGTTCAATAACTCATAAATCACTAGACAAAAGTCACTTAACTATTTCATCAGTTGAATAAAAATGATCTTTTTGATAGGGTCAGTTGGAGAGGAATATGTTGTTTAAAAGATCAATAAAAGAATTTTCTTTCAAAACCAAAATGCACTATCAATGGTGAAGGAATTTATTACATTTAAAAGTTTCTACCATTCTTCTCACTGAAAAATTTAATTGTTTCTTTTTGTTTTATGGGAAAATAAACAATTTTTGAAAGGCACTAAGCAATGAAGTCATTTCTTGCTAGGGTGAAGTCTACAAAACCTAGTCATAAAAACCAAGTGAATCCTTCATGTAGAAAAATAATGAGCATGCATATTTCCTCATATAGAGGTCATGAGTTGTCCCAATTGTCTCCTCTATTATGAAAAAACAAAATTTACATGCAATCAATAACAAATAATTTGTTCCACATCAATCATAAAAATGGATATCTTGATTTGAGGTTTAGTAGTTCATGAAACGTAATTCTCCACCCCTTATTCTAGAGGAGTTGGAGTTGAGAAAGTTCCTACTACCTCATCAGTTCAAGAAGGCCCACATGAGAAAATTTGGAGAGATTCCTCAATATGATTTCCATTTGACATTCAGTCACGCTACCTTTTTTTGTCTATCAGTCTCTTTACCTTTTCCCTTAAATTCAATAACTCTTAAATAAATAGACAAAAGACACTTACCTATTTCAATCAATTGAAAAAAATGGTCTTTCTTAAGGGTATGTTGGAGAGGAATATGTTATTTAAAATATCAAGAAAATAAATTTCTTTCAAAACCAAAATGTTTTATCACCAAGAAAGGGATTTCTTACATTTAAAATTTTCTACCATTATTCTCGTTAGGAAATTTGATTTTTGATTATTTTTTAAGGGAATATTGGTAGTTCAAAGAGGAATTATGGCAAGGCGATTGTAGATAATTTACTAATATAAAATTATTTTCCCTAATATTTATTACGCATCCCCAAGTGTTAAAAAGGGTCCAAATGTCCCTTATCCATAAAAATTATAGATTAAGATGACTCTATATTCTATGTTCAAATGACAGCTGAAGATGGATAACATAAATATTACAATTATACACCATACTTAAGCATCTTAGAAGTCTTTTATGATGTACAACCTCTCATATTGATAAGCTACTATGCCATTAAAGCATTCCAACTATAAAGCGAAGTCATAGTTCCATAAGTAGTATGAGAGGAATTCAGCATTAGGAATGTGATAGAAGCAAGTCATTTCCTAGAAGGGTGAATTATGCCCAACCTGGTTATAAATACCAAATTCATCCTTCACGTAGAAAAAAATAAACTTGTAAATTTCCTTTTATAGAGGTCATGGGTACTTTGGACTAATTGTCTCATTCATTATTAAAAAGCGGAACTTACGTTCAATCAATAACAAATAAGTTGTTCCAAAATAACCACCAAGATCAGTTTTTTCATTTGAGGTCCAGTATTTCACTAAACATAAATCTCCACCCCTTATTCTAAAGTAATTGGAGCTGAGAAAGTTCCTACGACCTCATCAGTTGAAGAAGGCCCACATGAGAAAATATGAAGAGATTTCTCAATGTGATAGCCATTTGACATCCATTCACTATGTTATTTGTTTTCTATTAGACTTTTTACCTATTCCCTTAATTTCAATAACTCAGAAAGCACCAGACAAAAGACACTTACCTATTTCAATCAATCGAATAAAAAGGGTCTTTCTAAAGGGTCTGTTGGAGAGGAATATATTATTCAAAAGATCAAGAAAATAATTTTCTTTCAAAATAAAAAATCACTATCACCAAGGAAGGGAGTTCTCACATTTAAAATTTGATACCATTATTCTCACTAGCATATTTGTTTATCTCTCTTTGTTTGGTGGGGAAAAAATTTGAATAATTCGAGTAAAGAAACAAAATTGAATAAAAGTTTTACTTGTTTCTTTTATGCTACTCCTTCCTATGCTACAGCCTTACAATGTTTCCTTTGCAACATGTGGTGCAAATTCTAGTATACAACCTATTATTAATTCATATTTACTTAGAATGAATCAAATTATTTATTTTTCCTTCCCTAGTCAAACTAGTCATTATATTACAATGGCTAGTTGGAACCTCTCTTCATCTATTTTAACTAATGTCCATGATCTGATTTCTCATCTTGTCTTGATGATGAACCATACTGGTTGGTTTGAAACGCGTCGAAAAAATATTTTCATTTGTGATTATTACCGAAATTTGTTCTATACACCTTAAAATTAAGTTTTTAAAAATATCTACAAGATTTTGATTAAAATCAATTATAAAAGATGCTGTGAAAAAAACATTTTTCCTATAAGTTAGACTATGCCTATATTAAAATAAGCTTGTATTACAATAGCCAACATTTTTTATACTTTTGAATTATTTTTGCATATATTAAAAGAAACTTGTATCAAAATTTCAGGGTTTTATCAATAATGATCATATATTTTTTATTTGGAAATATGTTTTTATTTCTAAGTTGTGTGAGTCATGAGATGACTACACACTTAACCTTTGGCTTGCGAAACTGTGACCCAGGGGAATCTAAGACGTCAAAATCACCCAAGGATTGCACCCAACCTAGGCTACACTTGCCCTTAACATGGCTGGAATTTTTCCCATGGGGTTTCGAACCAGTGACCTTCACATCGTGGAGTGCCTTAACATTACATGCCATAACCATCTATTAAATACCCCATCAGATGATTTTGAAATATTTTATTAATTTACTGTGTATTAATTATTTTATTGAGATGATTATAATAATGTGTAAATTAGAACATAATATATTATTTTAATAGTGTGTTGGTATTTTTCTTAATGTATATATTCATTCATTTTTATTCCAAATCTACTAAGTATTAAAGACATCAAATTTATAGTAATATTATTTTTTATGTTTGATAGATTTATAATGTTTTAATTAACTTTTTTAATACGATATGCATAGCATTGAAAATATATATATATATATATATATATATAGATAGTGTGTGTGTGTGTGTGCTTCTAGAAAATGACTTTATTGTAAATAATAAGTTTTTATATTTTTATTAGTTAAATTTAAAAATGAAATTTTGAAATATCATGATTACAAATATCGATCATCATTATTTTAAATTATATGAGAGACTGGATCTTAAGTTATAGCTACTATTTATATATTTTATAATGACGATGATTAACGTCCACTAAGAACGATGTTTTTTATCACATTTTAAGAAGGTAAAATATTAGTTGGAATTATATGGCATTTTCTTTCTATGCTTTAAAAACATTAAGAGAAACAATCCAAGCTCACCATAGCTTTTTCAACTTAACGAGTAAAAAAGGCTAGTAGTATGACATTTTTTTTTTTTAATTAGATGAAATGTAAGTATAAGATGGATAATTTAAGATAAATTACTTTTCCTCTTCGACCTTTTCAGTGTCGTAAAGGTGACAAACTCTTTCATCTCATGGTGTTTTGGGAATTGGCCAATGCCTAGTTTCACTATGAAGCTAATGAGAATTTCTCTTATTTTAGCAATGTTTAGTTTCTCCCTAAAATTAATCGAGACAAAGAGATAATTTTAAATTTAATTTTTGAGATTAGGGCTATTCATCTCCTCATAATATCTTAGTTTCTTTTTTTCTTATAACTCTTTATTTTGAAGACATAATATTTTTAATATTGTATTTACCTTGTATGGGTTTCATTGTTGCATGACTTAGGGTTTCTTCTAAATATTTGTCCATGATCATCACTACGAGAATGAGATATAGTATTATCTTTCAATCTCCTCATATTCGACGAACTTTGCATACAGTAGTTAGGAAAAGTGGGGTTTTTGTTTTCTTAGAGAAACATATATTAAGTGCATCTTGGCAAGCTAAAAATCTAGGGTGTTGCTTGCACAAAGAGGTTAAAGATCAAAAATATGAAGTTCAAACTAGAAAAGATCAGAGAATATATCTGATATATGTAGGAGCATGCTCTAATCTGCAATTTTGTCATATTATCGCACTCTAAAAATTCATTGGTTAGGTGGATCTAAAATAAATGGAACCTCTGGGGTCAAATAGAGATAGAGCTAGGGACCAAAGGATTATTCACATGGTTTTCTCCAACTTGGAACACATATCAAGTGTTTTAAATGAGGCTGGTATTTTTTCAATAATGTGTGGCTCTTCATGTGATTTTGGAAGAAGTAGTATTATTCGAAGAAGAAAGACTTCGTTGTTGCCTCGATGTGAGTTTGACTATTTTTCTCTTCTAAAGGAATGTTGAGAGGAGGAAATATTTGAAGGCACACACAGTGCCATTGATATATTTTCCAAGGTATAAGAGGAAACTAAGAAAGGGAGGTACACATCATATGTTCATATATATGTTTATACGAATATCCTAACCTCTTGTAGATCAATAGATATTTATTATTCAGATAATATTTGGAAGCAACCATTAGATTATAAACATGTCCCATTTAGATGCAGATGTTGTCATGAATACGAGCATATTCTTAGGAATTGTCTAATGAATGCAAAGGAATCACTTTAATAACACTCCTAGAAAAAAGAGAAAAATGATTTGGGAAAATTCCCCCAAAGAAGAAGAAATTTGAGTCCTCAAAGTGCCTCAAATTTTGACCAGATCACTAGATCCAGAAATATATTTTAGTTTCTCTCCTTTGTGAAGGAGTCTTTGAAGCAATATAATATTCAACCAAGCCCACAACCAACAGAAGGAAAAATACTCAAGCCCTTATTGAATCCTAAAGAGCCCTTGCAAAATTTTCTAGAAGAGTACCAACAAAATCCATTACTACATAGAATGGTTCACTCCCTATCAAAAGAAGTTGAAGCACAAGCCATACTAGAAGATATAGATATGGATGATCCATGACTTACCACCCTCACAAAATATTGGCATGGAAAATATATGAAGTACATTCCAATTCATTACGTTGGGATTCTTTAAAAGGCCTATCGCGGGTGCAAGGAAAAAGACTAGCCGAGATTGAGTTCTTCAAAGTATTGTCTTAGGGTTCACATGAAGGATTTCAAGGTGGTCTCTAAGAAATACAAGGAAGCCAAAGAAAGTGTTTGTGAGAGAAATAAGGCATTGATCCAAGAAAATGTAAAAAATTAGTCAACTTAGGGAATATCATTTTAATATCGAGGTATTTCCTTCCTTGAATTCTTGACTCTTCAAGGAGTTTTTTGTGTAGTAATGACTTTCATAGTTAGTTTTTTATTGTCTGTTATTGGTAGGTAGCTTGCTAGTCTCAACCAAACTTGATACGAAGAATCTCTTGGATTTCGATCTTATTTTGGAAATCCCAACTATATGTAACATTTTTTATATTAATGAAAGGATCCACTATCTTAAAAAGCAGAAAAAATATTGTCTTTCTTTGCAAAATGATCTCGTTTATTTCCCAAAGACTAGGGATACTATTTTATCAATTAAATCTAAATATGAAGTTTTTAAATTTCATGGTTACTAAAATAAATTATTTAAAATTTGTTTCATGTACAATGTGCATATTATGATTTTTCCGAAATGAAAATTTCTGGAAAATTGGTAACTTCGATCAAAGCAACTACCACTATTACACCACTATTACACTAGATACAACTATTTCTTAAATGTCACTAAATAACCAGTTACCTTGTAAAATTGTTGTAATTTTATTAATAAAAATAAAAATACAATATCAAAAATTGACTTGACTTGATTTATTATTTTTATCATTATTTTTTTAATTTTGAAAATATTATATTTTATTATATTATTTTTGTTTGACACTTCACTACAATATCACATTTAATACTTCACTACAACATCTTCCTCTTCCTCATATTCAATTGTAGAAATTTTCTCAGCAAAATAAACTCATGATTCCATTTTAATTATTTGCAATACATATCATAAAATCATCATCATACTTTAATCCATTTTAATTGTGATATTTCTGATAAACATTTTTTTAATGCTCAAACTTAATTAGTTTGAGGTAATATTGAATTGTTTGTCCATTACTTTACTTTTTCGCAAGGTAAAATTCCATCCTTTTATCCATATGGCCATAGGGTTTGCATAGTTTACCAAGTTTGGAAAATTATTATCTTAATTCACAAAATTTACTGACTTTTATTTCATTAAAATAGTGTCGATAATGTAAAACCCATGAACAATTGTATGATAATGTATTGGTATGATTAATGAAGTTTAAATTATGGTTTCAATTTAATCATGCCATATCACACATGTTTTAAGATCATCCCTAGAGTTCAAATTATCATTCCATTTTCACGTGATTATCAATAGAGTTTCAAGCCTATTGTAATGAAAGCTCTTAAGTTTGAAAGAATAGTTGGAATATGTAATTCTTACTTGTCTGTGGTTGTAACTCCATATTTAAGGAGTGTGTTCCTACATCATAGGAGGTAGCTAGAACTATATTTATTCCTAGTTTAGTGTGTGGTTGAGAGAATCTGCAAATTTCAATCTGCAAACTCTACTAATTAATCAAAGAGATTACACACATTTATACATGAGATAGTCTCAAGATAGGAAATCTATCTTAGATGAAAAATAATGTGGTAGAGAGATTCTCTCAACCACACACTAAACTAGGAATAAATTGAGTTCTAGCTACCTCCTACGATGTAGGAACAGACTCCTTAAATAAAGAGTTACAATCACAGACAACGAGGAATTACATATTCCAACTCCCTCCCTTAATGACTACTTGTCGTGATATCAATTCACAAAGTCTAGTTGTGGTCAATCATAACAAAATATGTGTCTGTGACTCAGATTCACCACCAACGGAAAAATCCCATGTCCAGAACCAACAAGAGATGTGTCTGCGACTCAGATCCACCACCAACAGGAAAATCCCATGTGCAGAACCGTCAACAAATGTGTCTGCAACTCAAATCCACCACAAACGAGCGAATCCCATGTGCAGAACTGCCAAAAAGAGAGAGATCAGTGCCTTTCTAAGCCAAATATTCACATCCAAATAACAATCCCTAATAGTCGCATTGATTGCGTCTTTCGACGCGACTGTCGGATAGAAAAACGCGCCGACCCTCTTGTGCTAAAAAAAAAACAATATCTAAGACCTGTGAGTGAGGTGTTTACTGCAGTCCACCTACTCCTGTGAGCATTTCAGCTCCTGTGTGCCCCCGGGGCACCTGTAGCCACTAAAGCTCCTGTAGCCATGAAGGCTCCTGTATGTGGTTTCTGGTTCACCACAAACCATCACTTTAAAGTGACAAAAGATGGTTTCCGGATAACGATAAACCTGTACTTACAAGGTGGTTTTGAGATTACCATGAATTTTACACATGCCTTAACAAGGCTTACATTCCATACTCCAACTCTTGGAGTCTCCAAGTACATACAATGACCACTTACAAAACCATCCTAAACTTGCTTATAACATGCTAGGGAGTCTATCCCACAAACCCACACTAACTCAAACAAACATTTACTTTTTTGTCCATCATAATAGTTGTTGCTTCTTCATTACCTCCTCTTTCGTTGCTCACATCTTAGGCATCTTTGACATTGTCAATTAAAACTTGGAACTTCACGTTTCACCTGTCATTTGTTAGAGTAGCTAATTCTAACAAAATAACTTTACATACATTGAGTTAGCTAGGCTCAATAAGGCTCAATAACTTTAAACATGACTCCAAGAAACTAAATAAAAACATAAACTCTTGATGTTTAATTTCTCTATCTCTGCCCAAAGATGATTATTTCCCAAACATAACAGCAACCATTTTTCTCCAACAATAGCTTTGAGGGGTCCACTGATGAAGAAATGCCCTGCCCTCGACTCACTTCACTGTTGCACCACGAGACCATGCTAAAAGTGTGTTCAACCTTCAACCAAGTCGATCCAAAACAAAGGAAGCTGTAAGCCTCCCAACAACTCCGCGTGCTTCCTCACCTCTTCTGACACAAAATTAGAAGAATGCGATGATGCAAAAGTAACAACCACCATCTTGCCCAGAGCTTCCATTCTCCATGAAATCCTGCACCATAGTAGCTAAATCATGCTTGCTATCATAGCTTCCCTTATAAACTCAGAGAATAATCGGCAACAAGGCGCCGTAGGAATTCGAGAGCAGACCACAAAGAATGATCATGAGCTCATACCACCACTCCAAGCACATGACACGCCGCTGGGAATGGTGACTTTGAGCAATGATGTCCAACCCTTTAGGGACTCTAGTGAAGATCCCACCTCCCAAGGCTTCTTGTGAAAAAATCCGAGCGCCACAAGTAATATAGCACGACTAAAACTATGCTCAAATTCGTCCAAGCGGCGGCTAATGCAACTCCTGCAACCTTCATTTCGAAGAAAATTACAAGGACGGCGTATGTTTCCTGCAAAAACATTGCACACATACAACACTTCAACCTTCTCATAACAGTGCGGTTTTGCCAGTCACGAGAGAAAAAGGTGGAAAATGGAATCGAAACTACAAGAGCAATAATGATATCGTCGGGTCGAGCCAGAGATTGAACAGTCCAAGAAAGAATATTCAGGCCGCATACTAGAAGCAATACCCCACTACTATAGTCTTTGGGGGCGAAACACCTTTTCTCCGTCGCATCTTCTTCATGTCGAACCAGAAAACAAAAAAATTAATAATCACTGACCAACCAGTTGATGCAAACTCCAAAACCTGTCAACTTCATTTTCGCCTTTCCCAAGCAGCTAATTCAAGGCAACGCGCCTCCGTTAAATTGCGTAGCAGCTGCATAGTCATGTGACAATCTTTTCTCACGAGAGGAAATCAGCTCACAACCTGATCTGCAGAGATCTCCACGCTCAATTTGAAAATAATGCACGTTCTGCCTAAAACCCCAACAGATGGATCTCGCACACCTGCAACTTCTGTATTTCTCAAACAATTTTTCAGGACAAATCTGAAACAGCCGGATCCCCTCTGCGCACTCGGGTATGCACCGCGAATGAGGGATTCATGTACTGCCTCCTGTCGGTCGATCTGCCTCTGAGATCCGATCCGTGCAGTAGATCCACGCTGGATCCTATCACAATTCTCGGAAGATGGAATTGTTAAAGAAGCAGTTGAAATGTCGAGTATTGCGCCTGAGGAGGTTTTCCGCTTCTAGGCGTATTTTTTTCTTAGCCACTCTTCGGAAACAGCCCCTGTAGGAAGGACGAAACGGTTTACTGCATACATTCTAGCAATCGTATTGATCCATTAATCACTCCGCATCGATCCATGCAGCAACTCTAGATCGCTCACGGACTCACACAACACACAGGTCTTTTATCTCTACGCTCTTTCGACAGCCGCATCAAACGCTCCCGTTTTCCATCTGCGAGAAAATTCATCAAGTTTCAACCTGATGCTCCATAAGCCTGACCGCAGATTGGTTCCATTCTCACACACTCAGATCTTCTCTGTGCACTAGGATCGGCAGCTTGTACTGCCACCACCAGCAGTGCTCCCTTCGGAAGATCGGTCACCAATGTTGCAAGATGGACCAACAAAATTTAATAAAAAACTATATAAATACACTCATTTATTTTCCTATTTCTAGGAAGGTTAAAGAACTTTACGAGTTCGAGTTCCGATATCAAGATAAAACCACTGAAAATACTCATATATTACACATATAAAAGGTGTATGTGTAAACACACTGATTACATTCAGATCACTCTATTAAATAGAGTTTCTAAGATCCAACTTATAGAAGTTCATCAACCATCAAACCAACTTTTCAAATAAGAGGTAAGCATTAACTCCAACAAAAATTAGATCTTTATAATACATTTGTTAAAGTTTATATTAAAAATTTGAAGAAAATAATAATGATATATAATGAGAATATAGTTTTGTTTTGTTTGTATTTTTTTTAATTAAATTTGAGTCAATACTATATAGAAAAAGTATTTGTTAAATTATAAAAGATTAAAATTATAAAAAGCGGGATCAAATATAAATACTTTAAAAATTAAAATTAAACCTTACTTTAAAGAAAGTGCCAAATTGGGGCATCATGAAGGAAGACTAAAACTGAGCCTCGTGCTGAAGAATGTTCTAAATTGTGGCATCTCAAAGGAAAACTAAAGCTAGCACAATTAAGTTAACAACTGTCTAACACAACCAACAGATGTGGTTGATATAGTTGAACTATATCAACATAAAGAAAGATAAACAAAGAAAATTGCTTCTCTAGAAACATGTTCACATTCATCCAACAAGTTCGTATTCATCGAACGACTGTATCACCGTTTGACTAACTGAGAAATTGAACAAAACTTTATGATGAAAGGATAGTCTTATTACTTATCCTTGTAGGTAAACCACAAGTCCTATCACTAGTTTAAATGACATATCAACTATAGGAGTTAAATATCAGATAATGGAGTAATTTATTTTATATATTAAGAAGACATATTGGAAACATTTAAGAAAAGCAAAAAGGGAAGAATACATATTATCTCAAAAGAGGCCATGACATATCTCTCTTATCATAACATCTCTCTTACCGTGATAAAAGGAAGGGGCATCTTTACATTGTCACTCAAGTTCTCACCAACAAGTTCATGATATTCATCACTCATTACCAAAAACCTTCGAAAGAGAAGCATTTGATTTTCAGTCATATTGATATCTACAGCCATATATATACAATATATGGTCCCTCCCCACTCGTAGGGCTCACATGTTCATGTATTCATGCAAGCTCAAGATTAAGCTTATACACTCCACTAATAGTGGCTCCACGTCATTGAACTACAAAGATAAGATATAGAAGCTTATACACTCCACTAATAGTGGCTCCACGTCATTGAACTACAAAGATAAGATATAGAAGCTTATACACTCCACTAATAGTGGCTCCACGTCATTGAACTACAAAGATAAGATATAGAAAATTGGTTGGACTCTATGAATTCAAAGTTTTATTTTGATTGGTGGATTGTTGAATTCAATTGGCTATCTCTCTATGTAAGAAAATGTGGTAGAATTGTGTGATTATATCATTACAGTCATATCAAATGCACGATTTTATTTTGCATCAGAATAATTATTCAAAATTGGCCAGTTAAATTGATAATAAAATGACAAATAAATTTCCTTGCAAATAAATTCCATGGTGAATAACTCGTGCAGGCTTTCTTTGAATAGATGAGATAATTGAGGAGAACTAATTGGGTTGCTTGATATTTTCATGAGACTGGCTATATTGTTTGAAAACGGCAACCACATATGTAATGACTTTGGTATGCATTAAAGACCTGGAAGGATTGTAAAATAAAAAAATCTTCAGTGATAAATACAAGAACTTTATGAGAGGTTTATTGGATATATATATTTTGAAGACAAATCCAATTTCTCATACGATCTAGAAATTGAACTAAACATGGATGAATGGAAACATGGATGAATGGAGGGTAAAAATGGGTATCACCAATTTTGCTACTTTCAATTGTATTATAAAGATGGATCGAATAAAAAGGAATGAGAACGAGTGAATGTAAATGACTGGTAAAAAAGAATATCCATTGGAGGCAGATGGATAAACAAATGTATTTACAGGTACTATATTTACGCATCTAGTCACGAAGTTCTAACAAAATTAAAATTAAAAGATTGATGACAAATGCCAACGGACAAAACAAATACAACTTTTTAGCATCCATCTGATGGTCAATGGAAGAAGATCGAGGCTACTCATTTGCAAAAGAAGAATTATAAAAGGAAGCAAAATACGTCAAAGGATTCCCACTAGCCATATACCTACATGCTGCCAAAATAGTGAGTGAGAGTGTTGGCTGGTGTTGTGCGGTTTCTATTTTTATTTATTTTTCTCTTATTTCTTGCATTTGATTTTTGTGAGCTATTTGCATTCAGGCTTGGGCGTGAAGGCAAAGGTATATAGACTCAGGGCATATTTACATGGGTACCACTCTTAGGAATTGGAGAGCACATACCTCACACTTCTCTGTTTCTGGGAGATTGGGAGCTGGTATGAAACATCACAAAACTATCGGGAGTGTTAATGGGTACTTTGGAGCTTTTCGGGAGCTTCAATGCAACCACATTTTGATGTTTTGGGGGCTTCACTGCAATGAATAGGTGCAAAATTGGGTGTATTTGATGCTACCAACTTGGGTGCATCTTGAACTGATGGAAGTGGGCGAAGGGAAGGGAAGGGTATGTTGTTGGGTCTAGATCTGGATATGAGTCTGGAACTAAGCAAAACAGTCTCTTTATGGAAAGCCCTTATATCCAAATGAAGATGAGGCGCCTAGCCAATCCTGATATGTGTGATTGGAATGTTATTTATTCTCCCTTATATCCAAATGAAGATGAGGAGCCTAGCCAATCCTAATATGTGTGATTGAAAAGTTATTCATTCTCCTCGGATACATGAATGACAGATGGATATAATGGATATAAAACCATTTAGGCAGATCGTTGGCCACTGACAAAAGCATCATTATCCCTCGTCGCTGAATGGACGAAAGATGAAATACTAAAGAAAAAAAATAAAAATCCTTGAAATTATGAAATATAAATATTATTAAAAAAACATTTTTTAATTTAATTTTCATATTTATTTAAGTATAAAATATATATTAACTTAGAAATTTATAATTTTATTATACAAACTCTCTTCAAAATAACATTGGTTTAAAACTCTATTATTCTATTTTTTTAATTATTATTAATATATATTTTATTTTTTCCTGTCTCTATTATAATTAGAGTAATTTGTGTGTGTTCAATATAGGTGAGATTACATCATGGGTGAGGAATTGAACAAGTGACTTAAGGTATAGTGTTGCATGAAATCGATTAATAATCTATTAATAACAAGCTTTTCCCAGCGTCGGAGTTCTATATGTTTCTTTCTTGGAAAAGAATTTGATTAGCAAATTGTTAATGGATTAATATTTTGATTATTTTTTTTAGTGTTTCAAAGTTTAATCTTTTATATGTTAATGGATTAAGATGGAATTTTATTGGAAAATTTTGGTTAGAAATAAATAAATTATTTTATTTATATTTCTAATTTATATTTAATTTTAATATATTATATTATTGTCGCTCCCAACTTAAAATTCCTGCATACCAGAAACTCATGCAACAAGAGTTTCTCGATTCAGTGAAAGTATCATGTTTATTTTAGGTTCGACTTCCACTCTTCACTATTAGCAAGTACTCATGATACGATGGTTGTGCAGGAGTTTGGTCAATTCCCTTGGGCCATTGATTTGTTTAAAAGTGACTTTATCCACTCCATATTTTACAAACCATTTTATGCAGAATTGTATTCACAGATTGAAGCAATCAAAGAAACATTCATTTATCAGCCTTAATTTCCGCGTAGCATTTCATTTCTTCTTCACAATATTTGTTTCATTTATCTTTCGCTTCTTTATTAAAATTTTAATGCGCGAGTATTCTACAGATAAATGTAGGTTACATAAATGTTTTCTTTTACTTCTATTTATATTTAATTTTTTAGATTTTAGTTTTATGGGTCATTATTTTAATTTTTTTTAAGTTTTTGTTGTTTTAATCTCAATTTTCTTTTATTTTTATTATAGTTTTAATTTTGTTAAATCATTTGACCTTTTACTTAATTTTACTGGTTTTCCTTTTGTCTTGTTTGTGATTAAATAAAAAGAAATAAAAATCATATAATTTATAAAATATAAAAAATAATATAATACAAAAACAAAAAGGTAATCATTAGCACTCACTCATTGATGTCTAACAACCTTATGCAATAGATTATGCGCATATAAATTCAAGATCACATATAAATTCAAGTTTGGATTTTTTCGCTCATCAATATTCATAAGAAATAAGAAATAGTACTTAATTACACATTTATTCATTTAATAATATTTCTCAATTTTACTAAGCAAACACATATACAACAATTTAAATAAATAATTAAAAACTTAATTTCATAAGTTAGATATAAGTTAGGTACATTGTTCAATGGTAAAGTCATTAGTTGTGTTACTTTGAGGTTATGGTTTCAAACTTAGATAAATTATTTTGTTTAACTAAAATCATTTTAACAAAGGGATTAACTAATTTCTTTTTCACAATACTTGGTTGTTATATAATGAAGTTTTATTCATTATAAATCAATAATGCATATCATATTAATAACTAAGATTTTCATTTGACCAAAATAAAAATTAAAACAACATTAAGTGTATAATATGCCTTCTTTCATTCACATATGTATTTAATGTTTAATATTATAGGAGGGATATTATTTACTTAATTTTTCATGCATAAGCTTTGTAGCCAATCTCCTTCATTATTTTTATAGCTTTCATGTAGCTTATGGTTTATAGGACTTAAGGCCTTTTATCCTAAGCTCTGGCTAACTCGTTGACTTTTTCTTATATTTATTGCAGCTTAAGCCCTATAGTTCTCCGAGGTCAAAACATTGAGGACTGATTGCCTCGTTGTTTTGCATATAACTTTGCATTTAAGGTTAGGGTTAGCCTAGTGATTTGTTCATTTATTTTTCAAACAAGATAGATGCTCCAAGACTCTTCCTTATGAGCAACAATTCTCTTCTCAGTGATGATAGGTCTAGGTTGCATCAATATTTTTGTTGACCCTACCTTGATCAATAGGGTGGTTGCTCCTATTACCTCCCCGCAATTCGTTGATAGGTTTGAAGTGTTGGTGTCCAAAGCATTTTATTCTAAAACATCAACATGTTTTGGTGACTATACTAGGGAGTGTTTATTTTTGCTCCTTTTCATTTTTCATTGCAATTTATTTAGTTAGGTATGGTTGCTATTAACTAATTTCTACCATGTCATGGCATGTTGACCACTTCCTTTTCCAACCCTGATCAGATCATTTATAGACATGGAATATTTACATGGGAGGAAGACAAGAATTAGTACCCTTAGTTCACACCTTCCCCTTTAAAACACACATCTCATCAACCCTCCCCTTCCCAAATTCAAGAAACATCTACCTCTATTTAATGGTGATGGGAAGGTTACAATAAAGGAGCATTTTCATGCATTCTCCAATGGTTTCATGATCCTTGGGGTCAACGAGAACAACATTTGCATGCTCTTTTTTTCGAACTCCCTTCAAGGAAATGATATCTCCCTCTTTGCTAACCACCCTAATGAATTTTTTTCTACCTGGGATGAACTTGATTACTTATTTACCTCAACCTTGGTACTCCAGAGAATCCTTATGATAATATTAGAAATTTTAACCAGTTACACATAGAAAAGGGTGAAAGCATTCTTGCTTTCAATCTTCAATTTGTCAAGCTTTATAACCTCATCCCTGAATCCATTCGACTGACTAACCTAGCTTCCTATTTGCACTAGTATAACCTCATACCTCCTCTATATAGGTGGCATATAAAGGAAAGAAACATTCAAATTCTTGATCATGCCTTGGTCACTTGTATTTATTTTGAAGAGAAAAATCGTAGAACTGGTTTCACCCCTAATTTTGATGACACGCATCCTTATCCTTCTTCCTTAATGCTTACCTTTCAGGATTTACAAGATCAAATGTGTCATCTTGAGGACATATTCTATTTCCATTCACTACTTGAGTTCTCAAATGAACCCCTTCTTTCGAAACATTATTATCATTCTTATCTCGTTTGTGTTCAAGAATGTGTATTGAATGACGATCCCCATCCCAGCATCTTGCATGATGATGATCTGAAATTGATTGTTAGTTTTGATGTGCTAATATCATCTTTAGATTTATATTAAAAGTGTTGATGTTTGCTTCTTGTACAAGGGTTTATTGAAGTGCTTATGATTGATTAACAAGTAAATTTGTGGAGATTAAGTTGAATACATGAACCTAAAAGCATGGAAACTAAATTTTGAACAGCAACATATAAACACACAACAAACCATGACAATTGAATCAATAACACTTTGTTTTGATGAAGGAGTTCACTCCTCCTGGGCTACATATCCTTGGTCTAGCTTCCATGGCATGGGCCTTTGTATTATCTCAATTGTGAAAATAATGTTGTTTACAGTCTCCTATTGCCTCTGCAACCTACTCCAATGTGTCCAAAACAACAAAATCTACCAAGAATGACTCTTCATGAGCCAAAATTGGTCGAAAATTGGCTCAGTTATGGAAAAAACAAATTTCCATACAATTTCTCCTCCAAATTTGGAAGGACTCCAACTAACTCAGTTGTTTTGATGAAATCCACCGAATCTAGTGTTGCCGCTAATTCTACCGCCAACTTAATCGTAGGATTAACTAGAAGTTAAGATGGATTAATTATGGATAAGCATGTTTTAACTGCTTGTTTATCCAAACGACATAAACCTATTTAGATTAGCGCAAATCCATTTTTAGTTAATATAATCTGCAGCTTAATGCAATAACCATGGATTAATTAACATAAACCATTCTCCGTGTGAATTGGCTCTGTTTATGGTTTCGTTGTTGCAGTCATATGGGAGGGTGCTAACCCGTGGGGCGGGCCCCCTCCGAACCCGTGTTGTCAGAATTGATAGGAAATAAATATAAGTGGCAATCGCTTATGGGTTAAGACCCAATAGAGAGCAGAGGTGGTAAGGCGGTATAATGGTGTGAGGTAGGTCATGGGTTCAACCCCTACCACCACACCAAATTTTTGGTCCACGCCATAATAATAAACCTTGGTTGAAAACTTTTAATATAATTCATATATGTCCGCATATATATGACCGTCGATACCATAGCATAAACTTTGGATACATAAAATATATCTGCCTGCATAAATATATCCGCCCACCATAGTTAAAAACCATAGGTTAATTATAATATGTCTGTCCATCCGCCTGAAATCAGGTTTAAACCTTCGTTAATTTAAATATCTCCGCGTGTATAATATGTCTCTGCCACTATAGTGTAGACCTTAGGGTTTATGTAATATATTCGGCACAATACACGTATGTCCATACTTTGACATAATGAATTACTTCGAAATTTAAACATAGTCCTAAGGTTGGATGGGTCCACCATAGGGGGAATGTGGCGGCCCCTAGCTACACCACATGTCCAGATCTGGTTGGACTATTCCAACTAAAAAAAATAATCCTTCAACCTTATGATAGATGTAAAATAAATTCACTTCCAAAGTTCACTACCGAATCTGATTGTGACACTTGTCACAGTGTCATTGGGCTAAAACTGGAGAATATTCCCTGAATATACCTGGAGTGCTGACTAGGTTGCCATGCCATTAGCCTGTCAGTGTTCTGAAATTTTTTTACTTGTTTGATAAAATGAACAACAAGTCATAACTTCTTCATCCAGAGTCAGGCTTTGATGAAATTAACTGTGTCAGATTCCTGGCAACGAGCTTTGCGTAGTCGTTCTGGTTTGGAGCATTTCTCAGCATTTTCATTTTTGAGCTTTATAATGAGCCTGTGATCATTCCTCCCCACTAGAAGCCCTTTGGACCCCAAAAGATACTATCAATTGTTCAGCGGGTGAGGGTACAGCTCCCTCACCCTTTCAATCTCCATCCATTTTTCCTTGGAAGAAGTTTGTCCCTTTAGTCCCACTCTAAGTTATTCAATATTCCCTCTTCTTGAAGTTCTGTTTCTTCTGTCAAGTATGATATCTTCTTGAATTTCATCAAGATATTCTGACGAGAAATCATCTATTGATGGCAACTGAACATGCTCTCCTTGATCATCAATCAAAGGAGGCTCAAATAATCTCAAATTCTCAACATTAATGACCTAATATATTTTCATATAAGCAGGAAAATCTAGCTTAAATGCATTGTTACCAAGCTTTTCCAGAATTTTAAAAGCACCATAACGGATTGGCTTAATCTTTTTACCTTCCCCTTGAATTATTTCTTTGCTGATATATAACCAAAATTCATTTCCAACCTGGAATTTGTGATCACACTAGTACATATGGTCAATTTTCCGACACTTTAGTTCCAACAGTTTTGACGTATTGTCGGAAAGTTCCCCAATTTTTCTCAAATTTTTTAATCCCGCCAACAAGCGTCGCTCTAGCGACGTTTAGGGAGTATCGTCGGAATACTGATGTTTAGGGGTGTCTTCAGAATAGTGACATTTGTGAACCAAGCGTCAGAATAACGACTTTTATGAAACAAGCATCGGAATAGCGACATTTATGAACAAAGCGTCGGAAAGTGTCAGAATAGCAATGTTTGAGGAGATGAAATAAACCATTGGAATTCTGACTTTTCGGGAGTTGAAATTTCATTAACTAGGGAGATGAAATAAACTGTTGGAATTCCAACGTTTGGGGAGATGAAATTTAATTAACTAGGGAGATGAAATAAAACCGTTAGAATTCCGACGTTTGGGAGATGAAATTTCATTAATAAGGTCGAACTATGGTGTTGGGGGCACACATATATTATGTTGCATATATTTTATTGGTGTATATTTCATTAACCTAAGGTTCCAAATTATGACGTTTGGGGAGAGATGAAATTTTATTAACAAGGTCGAACTTTTGGGGAGAGATGAAATTTCATTAACAAGGTCAAACGTTTGGTCTTGGGGGCGCACATATATTATGTTGCATATATTTTATTAGCGTATATTTCATTAAATTAAGGTTTTTTTTGGTCTTGGGGGCACACATATATTACGTTGCATATATTTTATTAACCTAAGGTTCCTATGGCAAGACCTATCTACATCTAGTAGAGCTTCTATAATGTATTACGTTGCATATACCTATCTACATCTAGCAGAGCTTCTACAATGGTGAACTAGGCTCTATATATAGTGGACTTGTTTTATATGGCAAAGTAAAACTTTGATGTGGGGGTCGGGGTCGAACCCACAACCACCCTAGCGCAACTAATATGCTCTACCAACTCTCCTATCTCTCGTGGGTCTTAACCACATGGTTGACCGCTTCGATTTAAAATTTATAGCGCCATTGAAAGGGGGTTCAGCAGGTGCCAACCCTGCAGGCTAGCCCCCCTCCCATGTGTCCATACACCAGAACCAAGAGCCAACGCGTAAAGACTGGATTATGTGATTTCCTATTAAAATATCATTTGGAAACTACTCTAAAATCTAAATTGACCTATTCAAATTTATTTTCCTATCGCTTTTCTCCTTGCCAGGTTTGGGACAGATTTCGGTGTAACTTTGGTTATGAATCGCAATTGATGGACTGGATTTCTCCATACGAGTGATCTGAAAACCGAGGAGACTTACTATAGTGAAAGGATACATGATATTCATGGCTCAAAGAGGACATATGATGGATCTGATCGTGGGAGTGAAACTTTTGTTCAGCGGGTTTCAAAAGACTTAATGGAAGCATTGTCCAAGTTACAACATACATTTGTTGTATCAGATGCATCCAAACCATATTATCCTAATGTATATGCTAGTCCTGGATTTTTCAAAATAACTGGCTACTCTCTGAAAGAAGTTATTGGAAGAAACTGGTGTGCTTTTGTTCTTGCTCCCTATTTCTATGTATGTGTGTCTCTGTCTTTCATTCTCTTTTTGTGATTAAATATTCATGTGAGGGTGAAAAAATTACAAATTCACACTAATTATTGCGACAATTTTTTGGAACCTCACTTCAACATTTGATACATACTGAGTTATTTAGGTTTTCTTGTTGAATGGTCCTGCAGTTGATATCATGAAGTAAGAAACAACAGTTATCTTGTTTAATGCAAATATTAACACTATGTATTGTGGAAGGAAACCATAAGAAGTATGATGGAGATTAACTAAGAATTTGATTGAAACTTCTAGTGCAAGGCATTGCTCATCTAGGTAGATAATGTCTGTGTAGAGCCTATTATTTGAATGTGTAGAACTCAACCCCTTGTAATATCATCCTTCTCATTAGTAGTTAGTAAGTGTGTCAATTTGGTAGCACGTTCTTGGCACATGGAGGGTCAATCAATCCTTAATAAACTTGGTAGCTCTGCTTCTAGCATTCATGTGGCTCCTCTCATTGAATGGTGGCCTGCATAGTTTCTTGACCAGTAACCAACATAGATAAATGCACCAAATGAAGTCTAAAAATTCTGTGATTGGAGCCTTGTCTCTTTACCATCAAACCGGTTATCACACTTCGAATTAGTTCCAGCTCCATCATATATATATATATATATATATATATATATATATATATATATATATATATATATATATATATATTCTAGCACTCACAAGATGACTGAGTGGCCACCTTGATTCCAGAAGTTAATATGTATGAAAGACCCTCATATTGCAATCAACAAATTATATGAAAGATCCCCATAGTTTAAGAGAAAACCCAAAGTACTATCAAAAAATTTCTAAGAGGTAATAAATTTGGTGTTAGCTTCCGTAAAGAGGAAAAAAAAGGATGGGTTGAGAATTAACTTGACTACTAAACACTTGGCTAGGGAGGTCTTATTCAACTTGTTGAGTTCCCAGTTGATCAAGAAAAATGAAATCAAACAGAGGGTTAGTTCATTTGACTAGAGTGGAAAATTGACTAGGGAGAAATGGGAAAGTGAGCCAGAAGATAAATCCCTCAATTAGGGTGATTGTATGTTGTGTGAATGGGTTGTACAATATATGGTTAAAGGGATTTGAATTAGCATCATTCAACTCTTTGTTTGGAGAGGTTGTACAATTCTTGTGTAGCTACAATTTACCCAAATACTGATAAAATTGTAGTCCAAGGCTGGGTAGAATCTCAGCCAGGAGTGGATCTTAGCTCATGAAGCAGAAAGGAAGTATACAGGAGAGATAAAATTCTCCAATAGTCGTAAAATCTCAAATTAGTAACTCCAGATATACTTGCAACACCTTTTTTTCCACGACCATTGATCTATCTTAACAAAAGATGACAACCTGAGTACTTTGGAAGTTACAAATTAAAAAACAATTGAGAGAAATTAATTCAACCATGAATTCACCCATTAAAAAGAATACTTTCTTAGAATCTATTTGAAATATATTGTGTCAAGCGGAGAATCCTTTAGCTTGATGAATATAGTCGTCAATTTCCAGTAACATTAAGACGCACAAACCAAAATCAAATTGCCTGATTAATTCAACATAATAGTGAATCAATCACACAATATGGATTTTTCGAAATTCACAACCATCAATATGTAATTGTAAATAAACTTCCATCACACAGTAATAAACTCACACACATCACTGACACCGAGATTTTTCCCTGGAGACCCAAATGGGAAATCCAGCTTCAAATGGGGGATCAGTTCTTCATTCTAGAAATCTATAGTTACATTGCTTTCATGGCTTTCTATGCCTATTCCAATATTAGCCAAAATCACTTCCCATTCATCAACCTTCTCTCCTAGTCGTTTTTCTTCTTCCATTTAATGCTCTATTTTCATCTCTTTTTTTCTTTGATTTTTTTTGTCTTATTCATATTTACATTTAAAATTTCTTTTACATTGTCCAGTAAACCTTCATGAACTTCCAAGATGTATCTTATGAGTACTGAGTCTTACACCCATTTGTAGGATCAGATCCATTTCATATCATAGGCACTCGTGTATAAATAAGTGAGCTCACTTGTTGAGCAATATGATGAAAATGTGATGGCATGCAATTTTGCACTCTATGCTCTAACACTATCTCTAGACACCACTAGCTTATTTTGTGTTGAGATTGAAACAAGATGATGAGCTTAGTGGAAAGGAGTCGCCTTCACTAAGTGTGTCGGCAGGCTATTTTTGGCGCAAAGTCTATTTTTAGACTATGTCTATTTTTAGACATATGGATCATGCTCTATGAGTTGCAGGATGCTATTTGTGGATGGTTGGTCAAGTCAGAAAAAAATAGATGGACTTCTATTTTTAGACATACTGGGCAGAATCTATTTTTAGATTGCCAGTCTAAAAATAGATATGTCGAATATTATTAGCTCCTAATAATATTTGGACTCTAAACATTATCTTATTCTCTTGGAGCACTTCAGTTAAGTGCACAGATGTGGCACAGGAGTTGACAGAAGGAATTACGCTATTCATAAGGGTTAAGTGGAGCTATTGCATGGATAATTCAGTTAGAACTCATGTGAGAGAGTTTGGTGGAGTTGATTGAGGAAGTTAATGGAGTTGTATTCAGTTTAACTAATCTAAACATAGTTGAGCTATTTGTATTCAGTTTAACTAATTGATAAAATTAGTGAGAGTCGTGTGAATTAATTATTAATTAATTCACTAATTATAAACTCATAAATCAACTAAAGAATGCATCAGTTAACTTCAGTGCATGGACAGTTTTAGTGGAGACCAGTGCAAGAATAGGTGAAAGAGCAGGTTAACTATCAGGTTGTGACTATACTGTTGCTATTTGCAACACACGGATAATTGGAGAAGCCCATGAGGATTGCGCAGTACAAGCCAGGTGGTTTATGTTATTTAATGAGCCATCCCATAGCATTTATTACGCAATAGAGGCTGGCTATCAAGTAGCAAAAGATTGGAGCATGTGTTTTGCTAGATCTAGCTTGATTAGTGTGTAGAAATTGGAGGTTGTGCTGAGAGATTGTAAGGAGCTTTGTACAATGATTGTTACAAGATCTATATGACATATAATATACAGATAGTTGGGGTTTTCAGCTTCAAGCTTTCCCATTAAATAATGTGTTCATATGTGTGATTGTTTGTGGTTTTAATGTGTGCATGCAATTGATTTTATTTCCGCATGTGATGATCAATGGTAGAAGAGGTTATGTATTATGCATGAAGCTCAAATATTGTGTGATCAGGATAATCTCAGTGAATAAGTTATCTATTATTCAAATTTATACATGGTATCAGAGCATTATTGATCATTGGAGCAATTGCAGACATTGAAGCGGTTGAGTTTTGTGCTGGTGGAATTCGAATTTGCAGCAGTGTTTTCTGGGTGTTGAAGTTGAGATGTCTTTCAAAGGATTGCGATTGGAGTATGCCCTTGAGGGTAGCTCAAATTATATTGCATGGAAGGACAGAATGTAGGCGGTGTTATATGACAATGGGTTGAAGGATTTCATAGATGCTGAAGCCCCAAAGCCTACTTCTAGCGATGCTGCCGTAATTGAGGCGTGGAAAAAGAAGACAGCAAAGTGTCGAAGGATTCTGTTGGAAGGTGTGAAGGATCACATAGTATCCAGCCTTCATGGTAAGGCTTCTCCATTCTTGATGTGGAAAGCTTTGACAGATTTATTCCAAAGCAAGAGCGACCAGAGGAAGTTGGCACTCAAGGATAAACTCAGGAACATAAAGATGGAGAAAGGCGATAGTATGCCCAAGTACCTCACGAAGTTCATCCAATGCAGGGATGAGCTGGGAAGTGCGGGGGTGACTGTTGATGACGAGGACTTGGTGAGCTTGGCTCTCCTAGGGCTTCCGAAGAGTTGGCACTCCTATAAGGACTCTGTCAATGGTCGGGAGAAATTGCCAGGATGGGAGTGACTTTGGTCGGATCTTGTGCAAGAGGAGATAAGGCGAAGTACTAGAGATGGATCTTCATCAAGGAACTCTGATGAAGAGAATTGCGCTTTGTCTGCAAAAGAAAAGAAGGGGAAGAACAAGAAAGCTTCTCAATCCAGTGCAAAAGGTAAGAAGTAGGACATGTCCAAGGTGAAGTTCTTTCACTATCACCAACACGAACATTATGCCACAAATTGTCCACAGAAGAAGAAAAATAAGAAGGCTGCTGGATCTGTAGCTGGAGAGGCATTAGCCTCATATTTTGATCTATATTTTTCACTGATCGCATGCTTGGTCTCAAGTATGATGGGATCAGTGTGGTTTCTGGATAGTGGTGTGTCTTTTCACATGACAGGAGATCGAGATTTGTTTACTGATCTGTATGAGAAAGATCTTGGAGTGCACATCGAGATACCATTTCCTTTGAGAGGGAATCTGGTAAACCCTTCATATTGAAGGAAGTGATGCATGTTCCGGGATTGAAGAAGAATCTTATCTCTGTGGCGATGTTAGAAGACAAGGGATATGATGTTGTCTTTAGCGAGGGAAAGGCTTTCCTGCGCAGTAAGGCAACTGGTGAGACCCGGAGGATAGGGGTTCGAGTTAAGAACCTTTATCAATTGCAGGTAGATGGCTGCGCAGCAATGGCAAGCAAGGCAGAAGGAGTGGTGAAACGGGATGATGGCAAGTTGTGGCACCGAAGATTGGGCCACCTTCACCATGGAGCTTTGAAGATACTGCAGCAGATTTCTACTGGGCTTCCTAAAGGCACTCTTGCGCAGTCAGATCAGTGCAAGGGGTGTACCTTGGGAAAAATTTTGAAAGCCACCTTTCACGAGAAGGATAGTCGCGCCACGACTATCCTTGAGAGAATTCACACAGACGTGTGTGGACCTTTCTCAGTAGCTTCAACAGCAAAGAACAAGTATTATGTGATATTTGTTGATGATTTTTCTCGTAAGTGCTGGATCTTCTTCATGCAGAAGAAGAGTGAGACATACTCAAAGTTCTGTGAGTTCAAGGCACTGGTTGAGAAAGAATCGGGGAAGCAGGTGAAGGCTCTAAGGAGCGATAATGGTGGTGAATTAATCTCTGGCGAATTCAACAACTTTTGCATAGCAGAAGGAATTCGAAGAGAGCTCATAGCACCTCATAACCCACAGCAGAACGGGGTTGCTGAGCGGAAGAACAGAACGATCATTGGTGCTGCACGGGCGATGTTACATGATCAAGGCTTACCCATTCACTTGTGGGCGGAGGCATGCAATACTGCAGTATATGTGCAGAACCGTTGTCCTCACAAGATACTTGGCATGAGTACACCCGAGGAGGCATTTTCTGGTAAGAAGCCTGATATTTCCCATTTGAGGATTTTTGGTTCACCTGTTTACATTCATGTGACGAAGGATCCTAGGAAGAAGCTGGAGCCGACTGCAGAGGTTGGGATATTTGTTGGGTAAACTGATACGCCCCACAACTATCGTGTGTATTTTCCAAATAGTCACAAGACTATAGTGCAACGGGATATCAAATTTCAGGAGGAGAAAACCATGAAGTGTTCGCTTGAGAGGGAGCCACACTTGCATGCAGATGAGGAGCTATTAGTTCCTAAGGGTGAGTCTCAGGATGTGGATCAGCCACAAGAGGAGGTTCATGGAGTGGAAGGGACAACTCAGGCAGTGCCAACCATCAGAGGGCGGAAGCGC
The DNA here is from genome assembly GCA_034641835.2 of Pinus albicaulis. Lineage (NCBI taxonomy): Eukaryota > Viridiplantae > Streptophyta > Pinopsida > Pinales > Pinaceae > Pinus > Pinus albicaulis. Next base: position 597,184,850 of record CM076579.1, on the reverse strand, counting down.
ACTATGGAAGCTGAGTGACTAGCTCAAGATGCAGATAAGGTTGTAGGAGCACCTACATCACAGCGCAGACAGAGACATTCACCTAATCGGTACACTGGATACATGGATCTTGTGAGAAATTGTATCGTGACAGAGCCATCCTCTTTCGAGGAAGCTGTGGAGGACCATGCATGGGTAGATGCCATGGTGGAAGAGTATGATTCGATTGTCAGAAACAGTGCATGGGAGATTTTCCTGAGACCGGAGGGGAAATCAGTGGTGGATTTGATATGGATCTACAAAGTGAAGCAGGCAGCTGACGGGAGTGTGGAGAAGTACAAGGCAAGATTTGTTGCCTGAGGCTTTTCACAGATAGAGGGGATCAATTATGAGGAGACCTTTGCACTTGTCGCAAGGTATTCTTCCATACGGACGATTCTTGCTCTCTCAGCGCAGATGGGGTGGCACATTCATCAGATGGATGTGAAGACTGCGTTCCTCAACGAAGTCATTGAGGAGGGGTTGTACATAGAGCAGCTCGAAGGTTTCGAGATCTTCAGCAGCGAGTCGCATGTGTTCAGGCTCAAGAGAGCGTTGTATGGGTTGAAACAAGCACCTCGTGATGGATAGACAGTTATTTCACCGGACTTGGATTCTCCAAGAGTGAGGCGGATCCTAACCTATACCAGATTGTGGTGGAGGTTAAGTTGCTGATCATTGTACTTTATGTAGATGATTTTATTTTGACAGGTGATGAGCTGATGATACTCTCATGCAAGGAGGATCTTGCAAAAGAGTTTGAGATGAAGGACTTGGGCCTCCTTCATTATTTCCTGTGATTGGAAATTTGGTAGCGCAATGGTGGACTGTTTGTTTCTCAGGGTAAGTATGCCTGGGAGATATTGGAGAAGTTCAACATGCATGGCTGCAAGCCTGTTGATACTCCTCTTCCTGGTGGTTGGAGGAAGGAGGATGCTACTTCAGCGGAGGTAGTGGATGCCACTATTTATCGACAGTTGGTGGGGTCACTTATGTATCTGCTCAATACACGACCTGACATATGCTATGCAGTTAACCAGCTTTCACATGCTATGGTTAAGCCTACCAAGCTCTTTTGGAATGCGGGGAAGCATGTATTGAGATATCTCAGAGGCACATCGGGATATGGATTGTGGTACAGACAGTCGGATGAGGTGAAGCTATGTGGCTTCACGAATGCAGATTGGGCAGGGAGCCCAATGGACAGAAAGAGCACATCTGGAGGGATTTCAGTATCGGGTCGACAACAGTTTCTTGGTAAAGCAGGAAGCAGAGATTCGTGGCACTCAGTTCAGCAGAGGCCGAGTATATGGCAGCAAGTTTGGCTGCATGCGACGCTATATGGATGAGGAAGATCCTAGTCCGGTTGTTCGGTTCACACTTAGAGCCTACTGTGATTTATTGTGATAATCAAAGTTGCATCAAACTCTCGGTTAATCCAATATTTCATGATATATCTAAACACATTGACATCTGGTATCATCATATCAGATATTGTGTGCAGCGGAAGATCATGTTACTTTCACACATTCCAACGAAGGATCAGGATGCTGATATCTTGATGAAGGCGCTCACCAGGAGCAAATTCGAATACCACAGGGGCAGGATAAGGGTTGCAGATAATCCATATCTTGTTGAGATGGAGTGTTGAGATTGCAACAAGATGATGAGCTTAGTGGAAAGGAGTCACCTTCACTAAGTGGGCCCGCAGGCTATTTTTGGCGCAAAGTATATTTTTAGACATATCGATCATGTTCTATGAGTTGCAGGATGCTATTTGTGGATGGTTGGTCAAGTCAGAAAAAAATAGATGGACTTCTATTTTTAGACATACTGGGCGGAATCTATTTTTAGATTGCCAGTCTAAAAATAGATATGTCGAATATTTTTAGCTCTTAATAATATTTAGACTCTAAACATTATCTTATTCTCTTGGAGCACTTCAGTTAAGTGCACAGATGTGGCACAGGAGCTGACAGAAGGAATTACGCTATTCCTTAGGGTTATTTGGTGCTATTGCATAGATACTTCAGTTAGAACTCATGTGACGGAGTTTGGTGGAGTTGATTGAGGAAGTTAGTGGAGTTGTATTCAGTTTAATTAATCTAAACATAGTTGAGCTATTTGTATTCAGTTTAACTAATTGATACAATTAGTGAGAGTGGTGTGAATTAATTATTAATTAATTCACTAATTAAATACTCATTAATCAACTAAAGAATGCATCAGTTAACTTTAGTGCATGGACAGTTTCAGTGGAGACCAGTGCAAGAATAGGTGAAAGAGCAGGTTAACTATCAGTTGTGACTATACTGTTGCTATTTGCAACACACAGATAGGTGGAGTAGCCCATGAGGATTGCGCAGTTCAAGCCAGGTGGTTTATCTATTTAATGAATCCATCCCATAGCATTAATTACGCAATAGAGGCTGGCTATCAAGTGGCAAAAGATTGGAGCATGTGTTTTGCTAGATCTAGCTTGATAGTGTGTAGCAATTGAGGGTGTGCATGAGAGCTTGTGAGGAGCTTTTGTACTATGATTTTTAAATGATCTCCATGACATATAATATACAGATAGTTGGGGTTTTCAGCTTTAAGCTTTCCCATTAAATATTGTGTTCATATGTGTGATTTTTTGTGGTTTTAATGTATGCATGCAATTGATTTTATTTCCGCATGTGATGATCAATGGTAGAAGAGATTATGTATTATGCATGAAGCTAAAACAGTGTGTGATCATGAGAATCTCGGTGAATAATATATCAGTTATTCAAATTTCTACATTTTGGGTATGTTTTTTACTTCCAAAGATTGTAATGATAAAATTGCATGAAATAATATTAAAATATCACATGTATGTCATATCAAAAAAATGCTAAATATGGGAACATCATGATTTCCTCCATGACGTTAGGACAGAGACATGAGAATGTACTTGTAATGGAGTAACTTAGGTCATATAGGTCTAGTTAAAAAAAATGACAAGAAAAACATGGAAGCCTATTGGAATGTTATTGGAAATAAGTGCTTGTCCATTTAAATGTTCATAAATGTTGGCTGCTGTTTTGTAGGGCCGAAACTACCACCATATCAATTTTGATATGCAAGTCTCTGGGGTTTTATTGCAACAAGGCTGAGGAATTGGCATAAAAGATGAGAAAGGAAATAGAACACAATCATTGTACTTTAACACTATAGTAGACAAGCATTTGATGTAGTAAAATCCTTGAAGATCAATGTTTTACTAAACCAAAATTAAGATATGATTCTTTACAAAAAAATACATTAAGAAAAAACCATGAGACATAAAATTCAGATAAATTTAGGATTTGGCTTTTGGTTTTGGTTTATAGGATTAAGGCTTTATTTGAAATATTTGATGCTAAATTTAGGGTTATGGTTTCATAGTTTTCCTTTATGGTTTTTATTTGTTCTTTAATGTCAATAAAACACTTTTTCTAGATAGTATCTTACCTCGTAGCAGTTGAAACATCTAAAAATCAGGAAACATTTCACGATCATGTTGAAATGGCTGGAAAAGGCTTGGATAAGGCATGGAAATTTTTCAGTGTTGTTTCCAAGGTGTAACTCCTCTGTTTTAGATTCTGGAAAGGGGAACAAGGTATCTTATTTTTCCCAGATTTTCTCAATAACTGGTTTGAACTAGCTAGTTATTCTAGTTGAATGGGTTTTGATAACATTGTTTGTTATAGATGTGTTGATCAATTGGTCATGCTTCAATTGAACAATATATTGTATGAATACCAAAGCATGTAACTTTTGTTCAAAATGATTTATTTTCTTTGTGTGAATGTGCTGAAACACACTCTAGTGGTGCTCACAAGTCATCGCTAGAAGGGCTACTTTTCTGGCTGAGGATTTTCCTTGAAATCCATTGCCACTAGGTAAAGGCATCCAAGTTGGTTCCATTAATAAGTTGCATAATATGAGGTTTGAATAAATTGTAAAATTCAGATTTAGAATTTTAGGTTCTAGATTTTAGAATTAAATATGTAACATTAGTGCTAGTGGTTGTCATCTAGGTGCACCTCAAGGTAGATTCCAATTCACAAGTGTTATGTTCCAAACGTGGAATTTGGAAGAAAAAAATTTTAAATTGGAAAACAGTAACAGCAACAAAATAGTAACAAAATAGCGAAAACGACTGCATATCTGCAAAGTACAATTTGGCCTAGATAATGAAAACTAATAATTTCCAAGACATCACTGAGAAAACAAGAATTAGTAGGAAGTTGTGAAGTTATATCTGTAGGAAGAAAATTGAGGAGACTTGGCAAAACAATTGCTATTTGTTGAATTTAATAAGGCCAGAAACCTTGACTTATGACAACCTACTTCAGATTTGGGAATTTCTTCCATAGAAAAGGAATTGAAAAAATATGTGCTGGAAAACTCCAATTCAAATTCATAGAGTGATCAGGTTCCAATTATTTTATGTAAAAATGGAGGCGTTTTCAAAGTGTCTATGTTGTAACAGTTTCATGTAACTAAGATGGAAAGTAAGTTTTGTGACTTTCAAAATTTAATCAAATTTAATTATGTGAATGTTTTGTAAAATACTTTGATCAATAAAGGATATTGATTTGGTTAATATCCTTACATGCTACATTGAACCTTTCTAATATGTGGCATCATTCATTACTAGAATGGTTTCATCCAATTTTGATTCACAATTTGGTCGATTTCTCAGCAGGATTCATTCACTAATTCATAGAGCCATGTTAATCTTCTTAATCATTCATTTCCATATCTGTGTTCACAAACTTAAGGCCCCATAACATAATTACAATGGAATCAGTCATATTGAATCTAACATGAATATTAACTGATATATCTATTTTAACTTATTTATTGTTTTATGGTAACTTATGTTGCAACTTTGTACTTAATTAATATTATAAACACCAAGTTGACATATCTCCCAGTGAGATTGAAGAGAACCCACTCTAAACTAATAGATGTTGTTCAGGAAGAAATGGAAATGTTTCTGAGTTTCTCCAAGCTTGTTCCAAATTTTTTTAGGGACTTTAAGTTTAGGAGACAAAAAAATATTAGTGCAGTTTCTTTAGCAAGTTTAATTTCGTAGAATTAGTAGTTCATCTACAACACTGTGATGAGGATGAGCTAGTTGAAGACCTCGTTTCTCATCGATTGACTCCACCAAGGGACAAAACCACTTTCTCTTGAACAAAATGACTTGTTACATGTATTCATGGTGAGAGAGGGAAACAAATTTCAAAGAAAAGAGATCTCACTATAGACTCCACAAAGAGGGATCTGACCTTTTCAATATGGCATACAATGTGAATCCCATGTCTAAAGCACTTGACGAGTTGGCAGTGGGTTCAATAATATGATGGACCAAGTTCTCTTCAATCAAGGAATTAAAATTCTTTAAAGCGATCATAACTTAGGTGAACAGGAATATTTTGATGATGATGTGCCCCTTAAAATAGAGCAGAAACAATAGACCTTCCCCTGTAAGTAAATCCCAATGTTGTCATATAAAAATACTCATCCACTCATCCCAGTACAAGGGATGTCCAGCTCCTCAAATACAGAAATGATGCTGCATTTTTCAATAGCTAGCACATACTTTTGTAGAAGAGTACTTTGAAGTTGTTGATTGTAATGAACATCTTCCAAGTTTGGTAAACATTTGAAGTGTTGTTGAGAATTTGGTATGTAATGCTAATTTGTGAGCTAATAACAATAAACATGTATTGTCTTTTCCTCTTGTTTTTCTGAACATAATGATTAATCACCTGAAGTTATGGATGAAAAAGGATGCATGTGAAGCTCCTATGTTTGATAAGAATAATCCATGTGTTTCGAATGCCTCATTTGATGAATAATATGATGCTTTTGAGGCCATCAATAGGTACATTTTCCATCAAGCGATGCTGAGAAAGCAAGAGGCTCAAGAATCATTACTAGAAAACAATAAGTGCCCCTTTTTTTGGCATCACCCCTCCTCTCCTTCCTGTATAGATTTGGCTCTTGAAGGATTAAAAAATTATCTAAATTTAAGAATGGAAATGATGAGGTGTATTCGAAACATGGTTTCTCTGGGTGATTCATTTTATCCTAGCTATTGAAGATGGAACTCATGCCAAAATAGGACTGCTAGAGAGAAGGGTGAACATGTCTGCAAATTTTGTTAAAAATGCAGGGATAAATAAACGTATTGCACTTGCATGGTTGTTTTTAATATGATTTTTAATTCAATTCATACAAAGGACCTCCAAATATTCTTTGGGATCTGCTAAAATATTTAGTAGTACCTCTATAAGTGTGTTGTATAAAACCCTAATTCTACCTTCTGTAATGTGTTGTAGTATTTCTCAAAGGCACATCTCTCTAGAAGTAATTTGTGTGAACAATATCACTTTTGAAAAAATATCTGTTGGGTTAGTGTTGTTTGTGATGTGTCTATAGCCTTTTTTATTGATAATGTGAATGTACTTGTCACACCACCATCTTATTCCCTTCTGCCACCTCCCATGTCTCACTTCCATTTCAAGTTTCAACCAGCTACTTAGAGTGTGGTTTTTAGATAATTCTACTGAAAGTACCTATCTGTGAATTTCTGTACGAAAATTCCATAGCTAGTTTAGTCTTTACTATTCTTGAAACTCCATGGATGAAAACAATCCCACTACCATGTGACATATTTTGAGACTCTAGTCTACTACTGTCATCCCTATTGTTTGACACAAACTGATACTTCTGCCCTAATGATCTAATATGTGGAGTTTTGGGCTAATTAACGCTCTTGGGCTTGAGTCTGACTCCCTTATTAACTTCCAAGTGAAACAAAAAATTTGAGTTCATCATGAGGGACAAATGTTTACAGAGAATGGGAATCCACTAAGATCCAGATGTTGCTTAATTTATAATTCTTTTCCATAAGTTGTTTCATATTTTCATTTTCCTCCAAATTAAGAGACTGAGCTTCATTTTTCTATTAATATTTTTCAAGAAATGTAATCAAGTGTGAATGTAAATTTGATTTCTTCTCATAACTATCATCTTCTTTAATGGAAATATACATCTGCATATTTGTGAAAAGGGAGTTCTCAAAGGGTTTTTCAACAACCTCATTTGTCATGGCCTACTCTTGGAGTAGAATGAAAACTACAGTCATATTCCAACCCTAAAAATGTTAAGTACCCCTTTTTTTCTCTTAAACCTATTTGGCTTCCCTCCTTGACAATCTGGCTCCAGAAGAAAAGAGAAATGATTCCTCGTTTGAATCCAAATCATTTGCTCAATAATTGTACATTTGTTGTCCAAAATTGCTCTATCAATAACTAGTGTGATTCTCATCTTTATCCTTGGATTATTTCACTCCTAAAATCTACAGTGGTCCTTTTCTTTTATATCTACTCAAAGTTGAAAATTATATTCAGAATCCAATGTATTTTCATTATCAACCCAAGTTGCACACATTAATTTACTGATATAACAGCTAACAAATAACTTAAGTTATATGTGGATGAGAGAAATCTGGTACCAATTAAAGATTTCAAAATTAAGAGAATAAAAAGATGAAAGACAAAGGGGCCATAAACTAGAATGTGAACTGTAAAAGCCAAAGGAAGAAGAGAACTGGAGTTATGAAGTTGAATATTTGGGGTGCTTTGCCTTCCAAATGTTCCCGAAAATTTATCTCAGCATATAAACCTCTCCACAATGTTGGAGCAAGGGTTTTTTGACAAAGAAGAAAAATGTAATCGGTAGAAGCTAAAAAATAAAAATAAAAAAATATGATTATAATTATGCTATTGCTGAGAAAACAATGTTGAGAAAAACCATTATATCCAGTTTATCATTTAGGTTTCTAGCATAACCATGTGTTGTCTTATGGTATGTTAAATGATTGTATGGTTGAATTTTCTATTCATTTCTTTGTTTTTTCATATTCCTATGTCTTCATGTTCAATTTACAAACCATGATGCTGCAAATACTCATTTTTTCTCAAGCCATTGTGAGGGCCACAACGATTGGTTATCTCAAACCATTCAATTGAGAACTAGAGGAGATTGACAGTCTAAGGAACATAATTGTTGACTATTTTTTCTTTTCCAAATTAAATTTATTTATTTTAATTGTTGGAAATCAACAATTTACTGCTTCCTTGGCTATTGTATTGCTAAAGAGAAAACATATGCATTGCTCTTCTCATCTAATTATTGGAATTTTAATCAATTATGACACATCACTAAAACATTCACTTTGATTTCTTAAGCATCTTTGAAATCGTTCACACAATAAATTCAAAATAGCTATGTCTCCTATGTATGGATTTCAAAGCCCGATCTCCCAATTGGGATGATTGCTGGTTTACATGACTAGTTGGGTTTTTCACTTCCTTTTTTTTGTGCACAAAGTCTATGTTGAGTTTTCATTTTATTTGATGCTAATATTTGTTGATAGGTTGGTAGAACATAACTAGGTGCAACATTTTTATCAATTTGTCAGCATTGCAATCAAACTTATTCCGCATGAAAGTGTCTTTCTAGGTTTAGTAATGGCATTTCCAGTTAATGTCAAATGTACGCATGCTGCCTAAGCTGGAGTTGGATTTTTACAACCAAGGTTTAAGCCTTTGATGCATATGAGTTCTGAATTTTTCTTGTTTATATACCTTATATACTGCCACTGGATCATAGATTATGTTATTATCATTTAGCCCATAAATCTTTGTACTGGCTGCATCAACATTTCCAGCTGAAAGATGAAGTTTGTATGTATGGTGTACCGTATACATACTACCACTGGCTTACAGCTTCTGTTATTATCATTTAGCACCTAAATCATTGTGCTATATTTTTTAGTAATAAAACTTATCTTTCAACTGGAAATGTTGATGACTTTGATCTACCCAAAGTTAGTGTGCCTTTTCCTATGTTGTTTGTGTGGGTGCACTTTGAGTTCAAAGCTATCCAAACCGTATCATTTTAGGGTTTCATCATCCCGTCGAATATAAGTATGGGTTGATAGGGGAAAAGGAATAAGATTAAATATAGGGTAGCACCTACTATTTGGGGCAACTCTCATGAATGGTTGAAAAAGAGATGGCTATTGAGAAACAATAGTTCAAGATTTCAACTTTTTAATTAACATACCAACTCTGACAATCCCTTAAGAGTCCAAGCCATGCAAATCCTTATGAAAATCCTATAAACCCATGACATCTTTGCTATAAGTCTGCATGAAAAAACATCGAGAAGTTGTGGGAGTACATGCTTTTGTCGAATAAGCAGTGCCTACTTTATAAATTCTTATACCATTGAGGTGATAGAGCATTTAGCTATAACTGAATATTTATTTAGTGTAATTTTTAACCAACCAACAAGAAATGAGAAGAAAAAACTTAATGGTGAGTGAATATGAATTAAAGAAATGGGAAATCCACGTTTGGACAGAGGATATATCGACACCCAAACCATTTTTGGGTTAATTTCTGATATGAAAACAACCCATCTTCCTCTCTCCTTGCCACCATTAGAGATGTCTAATAAAAAAAAACAACATTCCCGATCAGTGAGATGATACCCTGCTAGTGAGTATATTTTATTGCATGAAATTGTGTAATATGTTGTGCAAAGTGGCCCAATAGCCTACTTCTGCTGCAAGCATAAAAATTTTATTGGGTGGTTCAACTAATTTAAACTAAATTCATTAGTAAATACTGCTAGCAATCCAAAGTGAAAAATAGAAATGACATTGAACATATTGCATCTCTATTATGGATGTTATGCAATAGAAGTCCCAAATTCTTTCTGTCCAGGTCCATTCTTCAAAAATTTAAGCAATCATAATGATACAAACTATTCCATCGCCAAGGTGCATTGCCCAGTGAGTACTTTGTTTTTATTTTTGTGGGAAGTGGGTAGTTTTTATATTATATAATTCACAGTTAAGTTACTGGTATATTTGCAGCCTGGACAAGCGTTTATAAAGTTAGATTGCAAGGGAAAATCGTATTTACGTTTGGCTTATCAAGTCGAGACTGGATTAATGGAACAGATCCCTGTTCGTAGCAACCCGGCTACCAACGACTGGGTTCCTACTCCTGTAGATGGCCTGGAAATGGTGAGGAGGGTTTCAGTTTATTAATTATTTTTTTTACTTAGTGAAGTGAGGTGCTATGTACATTTATAGGGGAGATCTGGTGTTCTAGTGCAGCAGATTAGGGTTGCACTTTTATTTTTTAAAGATATTCTTAATGGTTAATAGATCCCTGGTCTGAGATGGATATGTTAAAGATCCTTGTTCTGAGATATATTTATGAGATTAATAGATCTATGTTCTGAGATTCTGAGATTTTTTATATTAATAGATCCCTAGTCTAAGAATTTATGAAATTAATAGATCCCTAGTTTGAGACAAATTGATTTATTAATAGATTCGTGGTTTGATATTTATTAATAAAAATATCCTTGGTTGTGATTATTGATTGTATGGAATGGTTCTTGATGCGACCCAGGTTATGGTTGTTTCGTCGAAGCTTGTCCAAAGCGATTAAAGTTTGGGTGCAAAGTCATTCATTAATTGACTATGTAATGTGATCCAAAGCTTATGAAGGTGTGCGATGGTTTGTGTCACAAGCCAAGAAATTCACTACAATTGTATATATTTCGGTGAATTTGGCAGATATGTGGGTTGGATTTAAAAAAATGTTATGTGAATTTTGCTCGAGATTGGCTTAGATTTAATGAAATTTACTTGGAGTTTTGATGTTTCATGATTCTTCCTATGATATGTTTTAATGTGTCTGAATTCATATTAGTTTTATTTGAGAAACATCTCAATCTAGATCTTAAAAAAAATTTCCCACGTAGGAATTGAGAATATTTTGTTTTGATCTGAATACCAGGACCAAAGCATGGGAGCAGCGCAACATTACAAAACCTGGAATTGGCCTGCGTCATTTTTTTTATATGTGTGTTTTTTGTCGTCGGTATTCTGATGTTTAACTACCGTTGGTATTCTAACATTCCCTACTGTTAGTATTGTGCCAAAATTTTCATCACGTCGGTCTTGTGATGAATTTATTGTCACGTTGTTCTTGCAATGAAATGTTGGTAAAGTTGGTCTTGCAATGCCCATATTATAACGTCGGACTTGCCATGAATATATAAACATCAGTTGTTCGTCGAAAGAGAGATGCTTATAACATTGGTTATGGTGTTTGTTGGCGTTAGAATTGTGACACTTATAAATGTCGGAAGAGTAATGAAGTGGGAAACATTGGAAGAGAGATGACCAATTTGAAACGTCGTAATTGTGACACCACCAAAAAAATGTTGGAATTAGCGTCGCTCTACCAACAGTTAATTCAAGTGTCAAAATTTCGACTTTAGGAGAACCCACGTTTTTCCCCACCTCAAAGTGTCACTCTTGGGACGCCTATGTGCCGTAAGAGCGACATTTTGGTCATCAGAAATTGGGCCAAATGTGCTAGTGTCAACACGGTGTTTATCATGCCTTTCCTTATAGCTGATTTGACTTTTTTCAAGTTGTTCTTACACTGTGTGAGGTACCAACTGAATTTTCTCAATGAAATTCCTTGCCTTATCTGTGTCACTATGACCATATATAGTGACATCTTTCTCAAAGATGAAGTCCAACGGCAATTTTGGCAAGTACCCAATACATGCCTCAAATGGCGATGTCTTTATGGAAGAATTCTTTGCCCCGTTGTATGCATGTTGAATGTAATGCAACTATTCATCCCACTAATTGGGATTGTTGCAAAAATAACCTCTAAAAATATGAATGACTATCCTGTTAACCACCTCATTTTGACCTGTTAGGGTCCTATAAATAATAGGGATCATAATTTTGAATTGGCTATTTTTAATCTTGTAATGTTGTACATACCTTTTCTTTCTGCAAATGTTTTCCCATATTAAAAAAAATGAAAAGAGGGTATGTCCTAAAAGAAAAATCAAAGCACAAAAAGTAAGAAGAGTAAAAAGGGATATAAAGTATGAACCCCACAAAAAGAAACAAAAATAGATCTTAAAAGTGTTGCACATTCAAATGCCACTACTCTTATTTTAGTTACTTATGCAGATAAAAATTGTGTGCATATTTCCAAAATTCCACAATTCATGATGATCATATAGTTTAATCATGATTCATTCATTCTTTTAATTTCATGGCATGATAGTTTGTGAATAAATATCTGGCCAATTCCCGACTAATATAATTAACCCATTCACATATCCCATTTATATTTATCCCATCACATAACACTATATTAAACCCCACTTTATATTATAAACCATCTGCATATATTAAATGTCGTCCCCACATTTGAAAATCGCAAAACCTTGTCAACTGTCTGATCTCCGCGATCAAATCTGACCACCCCCACCTCCTTCCGTACTCCCCGACAGTCCGATGTTTAAAAACTTTGGGGGGGGGTGCGAAATGGTAGGTTTTATCCACCATTTCACCTGCCATGCATCATTGCCATATTTTATCACACTCAAGCATAAACCACCAAACCACTCCTACGTCATGCGATAAGCCGATTGTTTTCTCCTGCACTATGTGGTAAACGACACCTCCGCCATGTAAAAATACGTAAATTCTTCAAAAGCAATCCCAATCCTTTCATTCATAACCTATCTCCATTTGAATTTAGAAAGAAACCAAAGCCATTGCCAAATAGAACTAAAAATCTGCTTTTTTGTCCAGTCGCTTATCTCTGCAAACTTACAGAAAGGACTAAAAGGTCATTTTCAACCAAAATTGAAACCTCCATAGTCTAGACTCCTTCCAAAAACCTCCCTGTTCAATTAATCCATTACTCGCCTCCCTGCAGAACTGTGTTTTCATTAATAATTATTTTATTTTGCAGGTATTTATCAAGGGCAAAAGATTGGATAAAAAATTAATACTCGTTAAAACATGTTTACTCTAGAACTCACAGAAGATGTATTCAAAAGATTTATTCAGGATAATATTGTAGCAATAAAACATAGAAAGGCCATTGAAAACAGAGACAGTAATGGTTTCCAAGGATAAAAAAATATACACCAGCAACAGTGCTCTCTAGGACCATTCTTTATTATGCATAAATTTAAACATGTACTTTTAGTAAAATTCAATTTTACTAAAAACATAGAAAGATGAAAGAGTTAGTGTGATTGATTGTGACAGGTAAAAGTAAAAACATGGTAAAGGAGATAAGGTTAAAGGTGAAAACAGAGCAGGCAGATAAAGCAGTAAGGTAAAAAAATAACTCACAGGTTACAGATGAAAGACAGGTAAAAGAGTAAACAAATGAAAGACAAAGGAAGAAGAAAGCGTGAAAGACAAGCCAACATGGAAGAAACAAACAGATAACATCAATCAAATAAAACAGGGACAAATTTCAGTTAGTTAGAAAGCTGTCACTACCTGTTTGCATCCAGATATTTTATTTCCTATAATAAATCCTAATCAGTTGATAGGATATTTTGTATTTAGTTTTGTGTAAATACTTCATCAATTCAAAGTATTGAGAGTGGATTCTTGAACATTTCTATAGTTGAATTGATCTACTACCTGAGGGTTTATTGTACCATTTCCAAGTTGACAGAAAGGACAATAATAAAGGAATTTATTTTCAGGATTCATGTGTTGAGCCACTTCAGTGAATAATATTTCAATTGTTCATGTTATTTTCTTAAGTATTCCATAAAATTGCATGTTTTCCAAATTTAAATGTTATAACAGCAATATTATTGCAGAATTTGTTTAAGTACACTATGTTTTGAACTGTTATTCATTTTAATGTTTTCTTATGATATCTGGATCTGAGAATCCTTAATTGCTCTCCCATCCTGATTGACCTCTTTCACTTTCCTTCATTATCCGGTTTAAGGAATCCTTATCTGATCCTTGATCCCGATTGAAAATCACTTCACCATTCAGCCCAAAAGATCTGATTTTGCTCAGCTACCTTGCCTTGTAACACTGCTTTTATAAAAAAAAATTGTTATGTTTTCTTGATATATTGACGGCATAGCCCAATGGAAATAGACAGGAACCTATCCATCTAAATCAGTAATTCCACCAACAAATCAAAATCAAACCAAATCAATCTTACATAAATAGCCTAAAATCAATTAAAACAACAAAGTTAAATCATTAAGAGAGAGCCCTCTCTAATAATTAGGAAGGTTAGATCCTAATCTCCGAAGTGGTTGATAGTTACCTCGGTGATTTCATTCTTTAGCCTTGAGAAATTACAGAGTGATAACATAGTGGCGACCATACTGGGGAAGAAAATCTTCTTCAGAACGATTATACAAGGATTAGATCTTATCTATGATGGTGGACAGTGATCAGACACACAAAGGTTAAAATCATCCACCTAGCGACTCCAAATCAATTTCAAAATCAAATCCAATAATCCACTGGAGGAATGAACCTGAAAGAACGGCATGGGAAGATCAAGTTTCTAAATTGGATTATAATACAAGACAGCATGTTCTTTCTCATCAAAAAAAAAAAATTCAATGTATATTGTATTTTAGAAAAAATCTTAGACTAGTATTTAATACTTTCCTTTGAATATTGTAAATGTAATTTCTCCTGATCCCTTTGAGTAGATTTCTTCTAAAACTTATGTTGATCATCTTCCGATTGATTAGCCTCAAGTAATCAAGACTAATCTCATAATTCTTGTACATGTTCCTATACCTTGTAAAGTTCTGGATAGATATAAGTCACTCATCTTACTTCCTATACTCCATGATTTCCTTGATAACTATTACAAATATCTCCCCATGTTTGATGGAGAAAATAGTAACATCGCTGCTGAAAAACATATTCAAGGTTTTGAGAATTAACTAGACCTATTTTAAATTGATGAAGATGATGTTAGTATCAAAAAAATTTCTCTTTCTTTGCAAAGTAAAGTAAAGAGTTGGTTCAAGAACCTCCCTATGGCAAGCATCTCAAATTTCCAATAGTTTTTCAAATTTTTCCTTGATAGATGGATAATCAAAGTCAACCTTTTTATAATCATTGAAGAACATAATCAGTTGAAAAGATAGCCAAAAGAGACAATACAACAATTTTCTGCCAGATTTAATCAAGTTTATTATTTAATGCTAGCAAATATCAGACCTCCTCCTAACTCATCTCTCTTGCATTATCCAAAGGCTTTTGATCCGGAAATAGAGTTTCAACTAAGAGAAATAAATTCATCAACACTTGAACAAATACAGAACATTGCAGTAGATGTAGAAGTTAATCTGCAAATTAGAAGGAAAAAGTTGAAAGAAGAAGAAGAGAATAACAACATTGCAGATCACCTAACATCTTCAAAGGTAAAACTCGAAATTTTGGTAAATAAAATAGAGGAAATGATCCAAAAAATCACCATGAAATATGGATTTTTCATTCAAGATCACTATGACCCACTTATTGCAGAAAAAGAAGAGGTTGTTGGCCATAAACAGTTTCCTGCTAATCCAAACTACCATAGATCATAAAAATGGATTTATAAATCAATATGTGGAAGAGAAATCTGCTGATATAATATGTATGTTTGATGACATTCCTTCTTTTAATGATTTTCCTAAGTATGATCAATATGATGATAATTATTTTCTCCAAATTCAAGCTAACTTTACAGAGCAATCAGTAGCTAGTTTTTGGGATGAGGAAATTCAGTTTCAGCAGCTCGAAAATATTGATCACCCAATACATATCAACTATGGGAGTGAAGAATAAAGTGAAGAAAATTTGGAAATAAGAGAAATACCTTTTCCTCTTTGTTTTGCTTCATTTCAGTTCATCGGAGATAACTTTAATGCAAAAAACAATCAGCAGTATTTTGGTATTGTTATTGACAACAAAGAAGACAATGAAACTCTTGATCAAGATTCTCAGTTTCACAATTATAGCTATCAAATTCTATTGAAATACCTTATAAAATGACACAAGATAGTTCTATATCACTATGCTTTGAAGAATTTCAGTTTTTAAAGGAAATTTTTTATAATATCTCTAAAGCAAAGGGTGAGCAGCCTGTAGAAATCTATGAAGTCCCACTGAAACCCATATGTAATAGGTTGCAGCCATCCTTCCAAGTTTTTCATGATCCAATAGTTGATGTGTTGGATGATGAATGCAATCAAAATATTTCTCCATTAACTAACTATGAGCTTTAGGATCAAGATGATAAAAGTCTGATCACACAGACATTTCCATCAGTAGAAATATCATCACAAATTCTATTTGAAAATCTGAAATTATCTCAAGAAAATCATAGGTTAATTTTGCAGGAAAATAATATTTTAGTTTCATGGCATGGAATTCATCCAGAACAGATGTACAGTTGCTTGGATCAGTTGAAAATTTGTGTGTATGCCTTGGAAGATCCTTTGAATAGTTTCTAGAGTCAACAAAGGAAGTTAAGTATTTCCTTATCAAATTCATATTTGTTGACAAGTTTCTATTGGGTTGTAGAGCTTCAGTTTTTATCACAAACAAGTAAATGCAGCAAAATACATCAATGTATATAATGCTTGAATGGTTGCATTAGTTGTGTCATTTTACCTAATCAGAAGTTGTACAGTTGATTAGAGTAAGTAGGTAGAGTTTCAGTTTGATTGTTTTCAGCAGCAATTTTATTTCAGATCAGATTCCAATTTAGCATCTGTCAGTTTTCATTTTACAGAAAAGGTTGTGATTTCAGTTTGATATTTTCAGTAACAGAGATTATATGAAAAAGAGTGTGCAGGCTTTGGATAGGCCCAATGGATCAGGTCACTAGTCGATGGTGTTCTTGACATCTCACAAGGAGATGTCATCCCCAAGTGAAGCTGTTGTTAGGGTCCTATAAATAACAGGGATTATAATTTTGAATTAGCTATTTTTAATCTTGTAATATTGTACATACCTTTACTTTCTGCAATTGTTTTCCCATATTAAAGAAAATGAAAAGAGGGTATGTCCTGAAACAAAAATCAAAGAACCAAAAGTGTTGGGAAAAATACTGAGAGGGGGGGGTGAATCAGTATTTAGGACTTTATCAAATCTTTTTACTTTTTCACTCTCTAAAACCCATATGCTACTTTGCTGAACCAAACTAGCGTATACATGTGGATATCCTTCATAAAACTCGCGTATACACAGAGATCTAATTATGCCATTAATTCTTCACTTATATCATTCCATCATTCATTCATTAGATGTTCAATAAACAGTTAACATGTGCAGTAAGAACAGAATAAACCATCACACAAAGCATCACACATGAACACCAGGATTTTTAGGTGGAAACCCAAGTCGGGAGAAAACCACCGCTGCAGTTGCTCAGCCTTCAATATTTTATTATAGAGAAATCATCTTACAACATATGTCAGTAGCGCGGACTCCTACGGCGCTGGGCACCCCTGGCCGCTCGTTTGACCTCTCTCTGGAAGACTCATTTTGCTCTCGTTTACACGACCTCTCACGGAAGGAAACTACGACCCTAATCTCGTTTACCAGCCTCACCTGGAAGGGAGCTACAACCCCCTGACAGAAGGCTACAACCCTCAGCACCACCATGGACCACGTTTCATCAATTTTCACACTGGATCCAAAGCTTCCTTTAGAACACAACTTGCAGGCCACGTTTCATCATATTTTCAGACTGGACCCACTCCACACATTTAAGCTCAATCATACATCAAAATGGATACTTATCAATTTAGACAACCCAGATCAGATAGCAGTAACACAACAGAACAGATCAGACATTTCATACTTCATCCTTCAGCAAACCCTAGTTTTCATACGCGCTTTCCTTTCACTGATCCTGCGTATATACGCGCCTTCATCCATACAAATCCGCATATACTTCTGCACATTTTACAGAACTAATTTCACTGCCCATACGCGCTTTCTCTTCAGCAAACCCGCGTATATACGCGCTTACTCTGCGGCGAACTAGCGTATAGTTCTTCAGACATTTAGGTCATTGCAATTCTTCAGAACAGATTCATCACTCATATTTTACCCTTTACTTCAGACAGATTTTTGCCTCATCTCAGATCTAATCATTCCATAAACAGATCTAGCAAATACAAATACATTTCAGATATAGATCCCCTTCTTCATCATTTTCTTCTTTGGTGCATCATGCATTCAGATCTATCATTCAACTGTAACCCTTTCCATTCAGATATACTTCAGAGAGAAGTATTCATTCAAGCTCAGACTTCTTGCACACTTTTGCACAATGAATTTCTTCTCCTTATATAGGTTTACCCTTTTATCAATACCATGAGCCAAAACCACATTACTTTCGATGGTATTCCTGAACGGGGTCACATAGACGAATCATTACTCAATACAATGGTTCAATACCATGGTGGTTACCCCTAGTTTTACATAATTAGAGCGCTTTTGCCCATACGCGACTTGGCACGTTATTTCCCGCGTGCATACGCTACTTTGTTTAGACAAATCCGCGTATGCCTTGAGACATACTCTTTTTATCATGTTCTGGCACATACTGACATTCCTTCCATCATTACCTTTTGTACGCATTGTAGATGCATCAGATATACATCATTTAACAAGTTCATCAAGACATATTCCATGAAGGACAACTTCATCAAGTAGGTTTCCATCATCTTCATCAAGTGGGTTGCCATCAAGGACAACACTCAGCGTCATATTGCCAACAATCTCCCCCTTTGGACTTGATGGCAACCATGATGATGTTTGATCACCACAACATATAGATACATTAAGAATACAATGACTCCATGTCACTCTCCCCATTATTTAACACCATTCTTTCCCTTTATTCAAACACCGTGTCACTCTCCCCCTTTGACATCAAGGGCAAAGGGTGGACCAAAACCAACACGAGGTTTTTCGCCTCTTGTAGAAGGAAGCGCTCTGCAGATCTGATGTACACTGAAGTGACCATGCTCCCCCTGAGTTCATGCTGAATCTTCAAACATATTTTTCAATGAATTACATGACTCTATGACCTTCCTATCACCAATGACTCATACTTACATCAAATATCCAACCAAGTGGATTTACATATGAGACTCAAATACCCAACCAAGTGGGTTTACATATTTTGACTCAGCTACCCAACCAAGTGGGTTTACAAATTTGACTCAACTACCCAACCAAGTGGGTTTACAAATTGAACAAGTCCTTACATGACTGAATATTACAATTTTACATCATGGGTCTCAACACGGCCTTTTTATCAATTTACAAGTATGACTTTTTATGACCAATACCAGAAAGACCTCAACAGAGAGATCATATATCAGAACCATCATAATGCCAACAATGCATTATACTCAGCTAGGTTAGGGCTCCCCCTGAAAATGTGCATCCAAAGATCTTTGCCATATGACTAGGGCTCCTCCTTAGCTTGTGCAACTTTGAACACCTACAACATCAAGTCATCAGCGACAATCTCTGCATGATTTGTCCATGTCTCTGAAACATATGACTTCCATCTCATCCAAAAGATACTCTTCATCAAATAGCAATCCGGGCTCATTCATAAAATTTATCATAAGAAACCATATATCATGTCATTTATCATTTAGAACTGAGAAATAAGCAGATACAGAGTCAATAACACAGTTATTAATAGTTAGACTGATGCTCCCCCTGAACCTCTGCTCCTGATTCTTCAGCTGACATACCAATTCTCTTAACATCAATGCATACGCGACTGTGTCTGTTGGAACTCGTGTGTATATGCGACTTTAGTTCACTGAACCCGCGTATGTAAAGTGAAATATGAAAAGTTTCACATTCCTTCATCTCCCCCTGAAGCAGTACCACCTGTACCTATCTTTTCTTCACACCAGATGCACTGTCAGAAATACACATACCCAGAATTACCAAAACAATCATGGAAATCACCATACATCGCTCCCCCTGTGACGATACATTACTAATCCCTATAATGTATCTCACATCACTTCTGCAGTCATTAAGAGAAGTAAGCTTCAGAAGCGGATGACTGCAGTAGGGTCAATATTCCCTACGTTTCTGACCGGTCCTCCTTCTTTTTCCAGCTTTGCTTGAAGTTTCTTGTTGTGTACTGGAAATTCTCCAATTTCTCATATCTGTTCATCCTGCATTATTTTTCCACATGTCCATACTTGTTACAGACATAAAATCTCATGTGACCAAAGAAGTAAGCATAAGGATCATAGTGTGTTTCTCTATTCTTCCTTCTATTACAATTAGTTGCTTTATGACCATACTTGTTGCATGAAAAACAATATCCCTTGAAAAAACCGGAGTACCTCTCTTTGTAGAATCTGTTTGTTTGTGGCTGAAACATTCTGCTTCTGCAATTTGCTGCAATATGCCCATAATTATGACATTTGAATCATTCAACATTATTGAATGATTTCCTTTGAGAATTCATCATTTTTGGTTGACCTTTTGTTTCTTTCAACACTTCAGATTTTACTTTGTCATCCTTTGAATCTATAGCACCTCCTTGTGAACTAGATTCTCCTTTAACCGTTTCATGAAAACCAAGACCAAGTTTAATAGAAGGAGATCTTTGACTACTAAGAATGTTATCCAGAATCTTAGTACTATCTTGAAACCTCAAGCGTTTATCCTTTTCTTCTAATTTACCTTTCAAAATATTTACCTCAACCTCTAATTTTTGGCATTGCTGCTTCATACTTTCTTCAACCCTTCTTCCTTCTTCTACTTGATCATTCAAATTTAGGATCTCTTCTTTCAAACCATTCTCTTGTTCTTCAAATGTTTGAAGTAGATCTTCATTCTTCTTATTTGACTTTTCCAGATCTTCTTTCAAGGAGATGATTTCTGCTGCAAGCCCTTCCTTTTCAAATGATAATAGAGGTTCCTCAATCTTCTTATTTGACGCTTCGAAATCTGCTTTCAGAGAGATGATTTCTGCTTCAAGTTTTTCACCTTGATTGGTTGCAAGAGCGTACAACCCTTGATACTTGTCTATCTGTCCCTTCATTGTTTCTATCTGTTCATTCATTTTAGAGATCACATCTTTGTAGATAGATTCCTTCCTTTTGAATTGATCCCAATAAGTACTTTCATCATTGATCTTGAGATTTGCTTCTAGACTTATACTGTTATTTTCACTATCTTCATCATTACATGCACAAGAAAGTGGATTACAAGAACAACAATCGATACCTATTTCATCTTCTTCATTTTCTGCTGCACATGTTTTCTGAGATTTCTCCTTTCTTTGAGTAGCCTTCTTCTTTTGCTTCTTTGCCATGAGCACTTTCAGATCTTGGTCAGAATCTTCTTCATCTTCACTTGATGTATCATCTTCATTTGCATAATAACTTTTTCCCTTTGCAGATTGTTTCTCTTTATCATGATTTTCTCTATAACGACATTTAGCAGCATAATGACCAACTCTTCCACAACCAAAACATTTGAAGGGGAGCTTACCTTTGAATCTTCCAGTTCCGAGTTGGAGTTTTCTCACAAAATTTTCTTCTTCTTCTTCTGATATATAATTTGATTCCTTGACATCCTTCTTTTCTTTTCCTTTTGCACATGCCTTAAAAGAAGCTTCTTTAATTTGAGAGGGACCTCCTTGTCTCATTTCATAAGCAGTTAGGATACCATGCAATTGAACAATAGTAAGAGTTTGCAGATCTTGCCTTTCTTCAATAGCTGCTACTTTTGACTCAAATTTTGAAATCAAAGATCTTAAGACTTTTTCAACTAGAGTAGTATCAGTTATGGTTTCACCCAAACTTCTCATACGATTCACAATATCATCCAGACGTAAAAAGAAACTGGAAATACTCTCATCACTATGCATCTTCAAATTTTTATATTCAATTCTGAGAGTTTGGAGTTTTGCACTTTTTACCTTTGTATCTCCTTCATAGCTCAGAATGATTTTGTCCCATATTTCTTTTGCTGAATTTAGTTGCATCACTTTAGCAAATTCTGGTTCAGACATGCTTCCTAACAGAACATTGACTACTTTGGCATTGACTTCATATTTCTTCCTTTCTGCTGCATCAATAGGAATACTTGCCGGATACTGATACCCTTCTTCCACGATTGCCCATAATTTTGCACCAAGACTTTGCAGATATGCTTTTGTTCGTATCTTCCAGAATAACAAATTATTTCCATTGAACAGAGGTGGCCTTATAGACATTTTCCCTTCATGACTTCCCATTGCGACGGATCTCCTTCAAGCGATCAAGCTTCTGCAGAAGGACCCGCTCTGATACCAATTGTTGGGAAAAATACTGAGAGGGGGGGGTGAATCAGTATTTATGACTTTATCAAATATTTTTACTTTTTCACTCTCTAAAACCCATATGCTACTTTGCTGAACCAAACTAGCGTATACACGTGGATATCCTTCATAAAACTCGCGTATACACAGAGATCTAATTATGCCATTAATTCTTCACTTATATCATTCCATCATTCATTCATTAGATGTTCTATAAACAGTAAACATGTGCAGTAAGAACAGAATAAACCATCACACAAAGCATCACACATGAACACCAGGATTTTTAGGTGGAAACCCAGGTCGGGAGAAAACCACCGCTGCAGTTGCTCAGCCTTCAATATTTTATTATAGAGAAAACATCTTACAACATATGTCTTTGGCGCGACTTCTACGTACGCGGGCACACACACACGCTGGTTTACCCGGCCTCTCACGGAGGGCTACGACCCTGCTCTCGTTTACCGGCCTCTCCTAGAGAGGCTGAAGAGATTTGATCTCGTTTACATTACCTCACGGAAGGGCTTCACAGCCCCTGACTAAAGGCTACAACCCTCAGCACCACCATGGACCACGTTTCATCAATTTTCACACTGGATCCAAAGCTTCCTTTAGAACACAACTTGCAGGCCACGTTTCATCATATTTTCAGACTGGACCCACTCCACACATTTAAGCTCAATCATACAGCAAAACGGATACTTATCAATTCAGACAACCCAGATCAGATAGAAGTAACACAACAGAACAGATCAGACATTTCATACTTCATCCTTCAGCAAACCCTAGTTTTCATACGTGCTTTCCTTTCACTGATCCTGCGTATATACGCGCCTTCGTCCATACAAATCCGCGTATACTTCTGCACATTTTAGAGAACTAATTTCACTACCCATACGCGCTTTCTCTTCAGAAAACCTGCGTATATACGCGCTTACTCTGCGGCGAACTAGCGCATAGTTCTTCAGACATTTAGGTCATTGCAATTCTTCAGAACAGATACATCACTCAGTTTTTACCCTTTACTTCAGACAGATGTTCACCTCATCTCAGATCTAATCATTCCATAAACAGATCTAGCAAATACAAATACATTTCAGATCTAGATCCCCTTCTTCATCATTTTCTTCTTTGGTGCATCATGCATTCAGATCTATCATTCAACTGTAACCCTTTCCATTCAGATATACTTCAGAGAGAAGTATTCATTCAAGCTCAGACTTCTTGCACACTTTTGCACAATGAATTTCTTCTCCTTATATAGGTTTACCCTTTTATCAATACCATGAGCCAAAACCACATTACTTTCGATGGTATTCCTGGACAGGGTCACATAGACAAATAATTACTCAATACAGTGGGTCAATACCATGGTTACCCCTGGTTTTACATAATTAGAGCGCTTTTTCCCATACACGACTTGGCACGTTATTTCCCGCGTGCATACGCTACTTTGTTTAGACAAATCCCTGTATGCCTTGAGACATACTATTTTTATCATGTTCTGGCACATACTGACATTCCTTCCATCATTACCTTCTGTACGCATTGTAGATACATCAGATATACATCATTTAACAAGTTCATCAAGACATATTCCATGAAGGACAACTTCATCAAGTAGGTTGCCATCATCTTCATCAAGTGGGTTGCCATCAAGGACAACACTCAGCATCATATTGCCAACAAAAAGAAATAAGATTAAAAAATGATATAAATTATGAACCCCACAAAAAGAAACAAAAATAAATCCTGGAAGTGTTGCACATTCAAATGCCACTACTCTTATTTTAGTTACTTATGCAAATAAAAATTGTGTGCAGCTTGTTCAAAATGCTACAATTCCTGATGATCATACAATTTAATCATGATTCATTCATGCTTTTAATTTCATGTCATGATAGTTAGTGAATAAATATCTGGCCAAACCATTTAATATTGGCAGATCAGTAGTTAGGTAGAGAATAAAGTGAGCTCATCAGTTTAATCTGAGCCATTGGATGATATAAGGTTAGAAATAGGTTAGTTTTCTTTTCAAAAGAAAATAAAAGGGTCAGCAATTTCAAATGCACCCAATAAAAGAAATAATAATGTTAGGATAAAAAAGGGTAGGTAGAATACTTTCAAAGAGTAATGAAAAGCATCATTTGATTTATCTCTTATCACTAACGTCTTACTAATTTCCCCTTCCTAATTCTAAAAACCCCTTCCCTCTTCATTTTCCCTTTATTCAAATTCATTTCCCTTGTAAAAAACCTTATTCCTTTTTTATAATATCCCTTTCCCTTTATTCTAACCATTTCCCTTCCTAAAACCCCTTTCCTTAGTCAAAAACTCATTCCCATCACTAAAATCCCTTCCCCTTTACTAATTCTGCATTATTCAAGTAAAACATGCAAAACCCGCTTTGCATAGTTTAAATGCACTAGTATGTATTGGGCCCCACTTCCCTTTCTTATTTGAATTCCCCGCTCGATACAAAACCCCCCTATTTTACCATAGCCTATAGTTTAGATATTTTATATCAATTCTCTGCTTTAATATAAATCCCCTGCTGCTAATATCAAAAATCCTTTCATTTTAATATATTTCCTAATCCTCGTTTTAATATATTTACCCCACTTCTAATTAACCCTAGACATATTACTCCCCACTAATATATTTAACCCATTCACATATCCCCTTTATATTTATCCCATCGCATAACACTATATTAAACCCCACTTTATATTATAAGCCATCTACATATATTAAATCTCGGCCCCACATTTGAAAATATCAAAAACTTGTCAACCGTTTGATCTCCACTATCAGATACGAAGACCCCTACCTGCTTTCGCACTCCCCGACAGTCCGATGTTTAAAACCTCAAGGGGGTGCGAAATGGGCATTTTTATCCACCATTCCCCCTGCCACGTGTCATTGCCATATTTTATCGCACTCCTCAAGAATAAACCACCAAACTGCTCCTACACCATGTGATAAACCGCCTATCTACTCCTACACTGTGTGGTAAACCAAACATGCGCCATGTAAAAATCCACAAAGTCTTCAAAATAAATCCTGATTATTTCATTCATAACCTATATCCGTTTGAATTTCGAAAGAAACCATAGCCATTTCCAGATAGAACTAAAAATCTTCTTTTCTGTCCATTCTCTTATCTCTGTGAACTTAAAAAAAGGAATAAAAGGCCATTTTTGACAAGAATTGAAACCTCCACAGTCCAGACTCCTTCCACGGACCTCCCTGTTCAATGAAGCCATTACTCACCTCCCTGCAGACCTGTGTTTTCATTAATAATTGTTTTATTTTGCAATGTATTTAGCAAGGCCAGAAGATTAGATAAATAGTTTGATACTAGTTAAAACATGTTTACTCCAGAACTCACAGAAGATGTATTAAAAAGCTTTATTCAACAGAATATTATGTGCAGCAATATAGCAGAGAAAGGCCATTGAAAATAGAGAAGTAATGGTTGCCAAGGATAAAAAATCTACACCAGCAACAGTGCTCTCCAGGACCATTCTTTATTATGCATAAAGCTAAACATGTATTTTTAGTAAAATCCACTTTTAATAAAAACATAGAAACATGAAATACTTAGTGTTATTTACTGTGACAGGTAAAAGTAAAAACATGGTAAAGAAGACAAGGTTAAAGGTGAAAACAGAGCAGGCAAATAAAGCAGTAAGGTAAAAAAAGAATTCACAGGTTACAGATGAAAGACAGGTAAACATTAGGGGAATTTTGAGGTCTAAAATGGGCCTCCTAAGGAAATTATAAAATAATAGTGGAAATAATAAATAAAAACTTGATTACATCATCAAATTTTAGAGGGAAAAAAGAAAGAACTACTTTTTCAACTTGTATTTTCAACTTATCTCCCAAAGTGTTTACTCAAATTTCGAGTGGGAGTACTCGTTGGATGTAAAATTTAATTCTTCATCCAAGGAGTACCCATGTTGCATACTTTCAATGGATTTTTCTACATTAAAAATGTGAAATACATGAAAAATGTGATTGCAATTTTTCATGTATTTCTCATTTTTCGGGAAGCAAGGTCCATCGAAAGTATGAAACATGGGTACTCATTGGATGAGGAATTAAATTTTTCATCCAACGAGTACTCCCACTCGAAATTTGAGTAAACACTTTGGGATATAAGTTCAAAATATGAATTGAAAAAGTAGTTTTATTATTTTATTATTTTTTAATATTTTTACCCTTTTACTTAAAAAATGGTGAATCATCCCCCATGGTTGACATCATCATCTTGAATCCTATTGGTTCTTATAAATTTTATTTTGGTTGTAAATTTTTCTTAGGATGCCCATTTTAGACCTCGAAATTCCCCTAATGAGAGTAGATAGATGAAAGATAGAGGAAGAAGAAAGCGTGAAAGACAGGCCAACATGAAAGAAACAAACAGATAACATCAATCAAATAAAACGGGGACATCTTTTCACTACCTTTTTGTATCTAGATATTTTATTTCCTAGAATAAATCCTAATCAGTTGATAGGATATTTTGTATTAAGTTTTGTATAAATACTTCATCAATGCGAAGTATTGAGGGTGGATTCCTGAGCATTTTTATAGTTGAATTGATCTACTACCTAAGGGTTTATTGTACCATTTCCAAGTTGACAGATAGGACAATAATAAAGGAATTTATTTATAGGATTCATGTTGTGAGCCACTTCAGTGAAGTATATTTCAATTGTTCATGTTATTTTCTTAAGTATTCCATAAACTTGCATGTTTTCCAAATTTAAATGTTATAAGAGGAATACTATTGCAGAATTTGTTTAAGTACACTCTGTTATAAATTGTTATTCATTTTAGTGTTTTCTTCTGATATCTGTATATGAGAATCCTTAATTTCTATCCCATCCTAGTTGACCTCTTTCACTTTCCTTCATTATCTGGTTTAATGAATCCTTAACTACTCATTGATACCGATTGAAATTCACTTCACCATTCAACCTAAAAGATCTGATTTTGCTCAGCTACCTTGTGTTGTAACATTGTTTTTATAATGTATTTTTATTCTATTTTCTTGATATATTGACTCCATAGCCCATTGGAAATAGACAGGCACCTATCCATCTAAATCAGTAATTCCACCAACAAATCAAAATCAAACAAAATCAATCTTACATAACTAGCCTAAAATCAATTAAAACAACAGAGTTAAATCATTAAGAGAGAGCCCTCTCTGAGCGTTAGGAAGGCTAGATCCTAATCTCCAAAGTGGTTGATAGTTACCTCGGTGATTTCTTTCTTTAGCCTTGAGAAATTACAGAGTGACCACATCACCATCTGTTTGCAGATGAAAGGTTGTAATCTTCTTCAACTTAGTGTCCATCATGTCCCACAATTTTGACCAAAAATTCCCAACAAATTGGGAATCTCAATCACTTACAATAGAAGTAGGAAGACCAAAATGAACCCATACATTTTGAAAGAAAAGATGAGTTGTTTGTTCAGCTATAATTTTCTTTTTACATGGAATCAAAAGACACATTTTTCTAAACCTATCTACAACTACATACAAGTAATCATGACCTTTCCTTGACATTGGAAGACCTCCTAAAAAACCCATCTAGATACTCTCCCAAGGATGTGAAGGTACCAGAAGTAGAGTGTACAATCCTAGTTTCCTATTTCTAGGCTTACTTATTGCACACAAATAACATCCTCTAATAAACAAGATACACTATCAATCATGTGTGGCAAATAACAATGGCTTTGGAGATTCGCTACCGTCTTACCTACATCGAAATGTCCAGCAATCAATGAAGTATGTGCCACCCTTATGATACTGCTTCTTTCTCTCTGTTTAATACATAACTTACCCAAGTGATACAAAAAACTGTTATGCACATGATAATCTAACTCTTAAGTTTGGTTTCCTTGACTCAAGCTTTCATACACATCCTGAAAATCACTATCATATGCATATTGTTCAATGTAAATTCCATGCATAACTGAATTGTGCTTGAGTATAATAGATGAATTTACAATAGGCCTAGAGAGAATATTAACTACCTTATTGTAGATTCCATTTTTATACCTAATAACCAAATGAAATTGTTGTAGAAATCCCATCCATCTGAAATGTCTTGATTGCTGCAACTTTGGCTATGATTGTAAGTATTGCAATGGCTAATGGTCGTTATGGATAATGGTCTCTTTCCCCATCAAATAGTTCTACCATTTCTTTACATTTTGTTCCAATGCATATAACTCTTTATCATAGGTGGGATAGTTAGTCACATCTCCATTAAAAATTTTAGAATGAAATGAAATAGGCTTACCATGTTGCATGACAATTGCTCCCATGGCATAATCACTAGCATCTGTTTGGATCTCAAATGGTTGTCTAAGATCCAGAGGAGCCAATATTGGTGTTGATCTAATATTTTGTTTTAAAGCATAAAATTATTTTTGTCGCATATCTTCCCAATGGAAGACTTTCTTGACACTTTTCAATGCATGTAATGGATCTCCAGTGGAAGAAAAAATAGCAATGAATTTCCTTCAATATTGTACTGCTCCAAGAAAGATTCTTACCTCTGTGACTGTATTAGGCTTGGGCCAATTCAAAATTACCTCTACTTTGGAAGGGTTTATATTCAACTCACCTCCTCCAACAATGTGTCCCAAATACACTAAATAATTCTTTCCAAACTCACACTTTGACATCTTTAAAAATAACTAGTGTTTTCTCAAGACATCAAGTACCTTGTTCACATGCATGACATGTTCATCTCTTGATTTGATGAATATCAAAATATCATCTAAGTAAACAATGACAAATTCATATATAAATGGTCTTAAAACATCATTCATAACTCTCATGAAAGTAGATGGAGCATTTGTTAGACTGAATGGCATAACTAGCCACTCAAATAATCCTTGTCTAGTTTTAAATGCAGTTTTCCAAATGTCCTCCTCAGCTATTCTAACTTGATGATAACCACTTCATAATTATAAACTAGTGAAATACTTTTCATACCTTAACTGATCAAGTAAATCATCAATTTGTGGGACTGGATAGCGATTCTTTATCGTGATTTTATTTAGCGCACGGGAATATATGCACATGCGCCAAGTCCCATCCTTCTTCGGTACCAAAACAATCGGTGAACCACATGGCAAAGTAGATTGGAGTATGATACTTCTGTTCAGAAATTCTTGGATTTGCTTCTTGATTTCCAAACTTTCCATAATTGACATGCGATACATAAAAATATTTGATAGTGGAACATCTTGTTGCAGTTGAATCTCATGTTTAATTCCCCTCTTGGGAGGTAACCCACTTGGTTCTTGAAACATATCACCATGATGATTTACCACATCAAACAAATCAGATTTTAATTTTTCATCACGTCCTTCAAAAGATTCATATTCAATGTCATCCTTTTTCTTAATCATGATAAGCACAAAATTTTTACTTGCATTAACTAGTCTCTTCATCTGCCCTACATTAACTAAAGAAATATTCAAATTTTTTCGATGAGATCTCACAATATACTCCACCCCATCCTTAAGAAAATGATATTTTTTCTCGTGGCGATAAAATACTGCTTTCCTTCCATACAAATATGGACTTCCCAAGATAATCTCGAAAATGTCAAGTGGAACCACATCTAACTCAACTTCATCAACAAATTTTGCAGTAATGGAAAATCGAAATATGCATTTCCTTGTAACCTATAAATTGGCATTATTAACAATCCAACCCAAAGGGTATGGTTTATGATGTGGTACAGTTTCAAGGTTAAGCTTTTTGACCAAGTATTCTGAAATCAAGTTTTCTTGTGACCCATTATCAAACAATGCATCAATCTTTGTATGATTTGAAATCACCCTTACATGGAACAATTCTATCATTGTGTCTTCATTTGGAGTGTTGTTGTGACTATTTGAGGAACTAGTACTTGCTATGGCTTCCTTTCCCTTTTAGACCATGGCTACAATCTTGGTCTCATCACCGGAATCGGACCCAAGGTCATGTTGTTTGGTGGTAGTCATCTTTTTTTTCCCCTTATTGTTTGGTTTCTTAGACCTTAGTTCGTGATGTAATTTCCAATAGTGAGCTTCATCATGCCCTTATTTGGAACAATGTTTGCATGTATTTTTCTCCCCTTCTTTCTTAACACTTTCATTCTTCTTTCCCTTCCATTTTCCTCCCTTCTCTTTCCCCTTACCCTTGAATGGATTTTTCTTACTACCCTCTTCCTGAATGTTCTTTCCCCTTGCTTCAAGATGTGTGGCTTGCACACATACTTCATAAAATTGCGTGGGTTAGATATAAGGATAGTATGTTTCAAATAGGAATGTAAACCACCAATGTATTTCAAGAGTGTATCTTGGGAATTCAAGTTTACTCCTAACAACAAAGTCCTTTTTCTAAACTCCTAGGTATACTCTTGAATTGTTTGACCCTAGAGTTGCATAAATTTTTCCCAACTCATAATAGCATTTTTCATATAGGTTAATGCATAAAACTGTCTTTTAATTGAATAAATAAACTCAACCCAAGAAATGGATATCTTACCATGGATTCACATTTCCTCTTGAGTCTTTTCTTCCCACCAGACTAGTGTTGCTCCTTCTAGCGAAGCCAACTGGATCTTTATGTCGTCCTCTTGTAGATTCTAAATTATGCAGTATAGCTCCAATTGATGGATCCATTAGTAAAACTTCTTTGCATTTACCTCGCCATTGTACATGGGAAGTTCAAACTTAATGTCCAATTTGAGTAATGGATTTTTTCCTTTTGGGGTTTTTGAATGAGTATGGGTGGTTTTGTGGTGGAAGTGGAAGATGATGTTGATGAAGATGATGAGGATGAGGATGGTGGAGATGGAGGTGGCTTTCCTCCACTTCCCTTCAAACCCTTCTCTTCATTCTCATTATCATCTGAAGTTCCTTCTTCATGTGGAGGCTTAGAACCTTCTCCTGTCCTTTCAATAGTGAATGCATCAAACATTATTTTAACCATCCTCTTCATGTCATTGAAGTCTCTCTTGACATCCTCCTCTTCCAAATTTCCTTGATTCTCTCAAAAACCTGACATGATGGCTAATAATTCAAGCTCAGCTTCTGATTCTTGTACCTCTTCAATCAACTCAGCTTCTTGTGTAATTTTTACACCTTCAATCTCAACTTCTGGAGATAAAACTTCAGGTGCTTCAAGTGCATATATGAGTGGAAATTTGGGTGAAGATGATGCTCTTTCAGTTCTCCTTCTTCTGGTCCTAAGCTCAATACTAGCAACCAATAGTTTCCCTTCTCCTCTCTGCAACTTCAACCTTGTAAGCGTCACAAAATTGCAACTATTAAAACCCTTCTTGCACAAAACACAAGAAAAACATGCAAATAACCTTTGCTCTGATACCATCTTGATCTAAAATTGATTGTTAGTTTTGATGTGTTAATATCATCTTCATATTCATATTAAAAGTGTTGATCTTTGCTTCTTGTACAAGGGTTTATTGAAGTGCTTATGATAGATAAACAAGTAAATTTATGGAGATTAAGTTGAATACATAAACATAAAAGCATGGAAACTAAATGTTGAATAGCAACATATAAACACACAACAAATCATGACAATTGAGTCGATAACTCTTTGTTTTCATGAAGGAGTTCACCCCTCCTGGGATATATATCCTTGGTCTAGCTTCCATGGCGTGGGCCTTTTTATTAGCTCAATTTTGCAAATAATGATGTTTATAGTCTCCTATTGGCTCTGCAACCTACTCCAATGTCTCCAAAACATCAAAATCTACCAAGAATGACTCTTCCCAAGAAAAAATTGATTGAAACTTGGCTTAGTTATGGAA
Organism: Pinus albicaulis; assembly: GCA_034641835.2. Classification (NCBI taxonomy): domain Eukaryota; kingdom Viridiplantae; phylum Streptophyta; class Pinopsida; order Pinales; family Pinaceae; genus Pinus; species Pinus albicaulis. Next base: position 597,152,683 of record CM076579.1, on the reverse strand, counting down.
AAAAAATATTTCCCTACAATTTCTCCTCCAAATCTAGAAGGACTCCAAATAACTCCATTATTTTGGTGAAATCCGTCGAATCTGGAGTTGTCGCTAATTCCACCTCCAAATTAATCGCAGAATTAACTAGCAGCTAAGATGACTAAATTATGGATAAGCGCGACTAAACTGCACATTTATCTGAATGGAATAAACCTGTTTATATTAGCACAAATCCATTTTTAATTAATATAAGCAGTGACTTAATGCAATAACCATGGAATAATTGACATAAACCTTCCGTTGTTTGAATTGGATCCTCCCGTGGTTTTGTTGCTATAATCATATGGGACGGTGATGGCCCCCTCCGAACCCCCGTTGTCGGAACTGATAGGCAATAAATATAAGTGGTGGTCCTTATGGTTTAAGACCCAACAGAGAACAAAGGTGGTAAAGAGGTAGAGTGGCGTTGGTAGGTCGTGGGTTCGACCCCGATCCATGAACCAAATTTTTGGTCCACATCATAATAATAAACCTTAGTCAAAAAATTTGAATATAATTTGTATCTACCCGCATATATATTACTAACGATACCATAACATAAAACTTGGATACATAAAATATATCTACCTGCATAAATATATCCGCCCACCATAGTTAAAAACGATAGGTTAATCATCATATCTTTGTCCGTTTGCCTACAATAACGTTTAGACCTTGGTTAATTTAAATATCTTTACCTGTATAATATAGCTCTACCACTATAGTGTAGACCTTAGGGTATATGCAATATATTCGACCCAATACACATATGTCCAGACTTTGACATAATGAATTAATTCGGAATTTCAACACAATCCTAAGGTTGGATGGGTCCACCAGAGGGGCCACGTGGTGGCCCATGGCTACACCATGTGTCCAGCTCTAGTTGGACTTTTCAAACTAAAAAAAAATCTCCTTCAACCTTAGGATAGATTTTTTTTTTAAAAATTGCTTCCAAATTTCACTAGTGAATCTGATTGTGATACTTGTCATAGTGTCATTGGGCTAAAACTAGAGAATATTCCCTGAATATACTTGGAGTGCTGACAAGGCTTCCACTGATCTGGATTTATGTAGGAATGCAACAGAATACAGAAATAACCATAAACATAGAGATGCAGCAGAAATAAGGCTTCATTTCATTAATATCAAATAACAGAAATATGCTTACAAACATAATGGAAATAAAATAGCTAGGGTGCTGGTAGCGAATCTCTGAGAAGAGATGTGGTGGCTACAGACCTATGAACTATGTTACAATGAGGCTTGAGGGCCTATTTATTATGGAGAAACAATGGATAACTCTAAACGTCCAAAAACCTAACCCTAGGAGATGAAGCGCCAAAACTATGGGCCCCATTTGGGTAAATTGGTGTTTCAACTTCCTGTGGACGTAACTTCAGCATACTATCTATGTTTGACACACATGATACATCATTAGAAATATCTGTCCAAGGACTACAAATTTCACCACAAATATCAATTCTAGAGAGAAATCATATTCGTTGGAAAAACGATGCCCAAAAAACATCGTTTAGGGCCTCAAAACGGCTCTAGAAGTTCCGGACCCGAAAAAACTGCTAAAAATAGTAAGTTGTGCTGAAACTGAAAAACTGAAAGAGACAATGGTGGGGCCCCAAGTGGAATAGGTGGGTGACCACCAATATCCACCTGGACCATTCCAAGTCATCAACCTATAACTGTTCTGCAATTTTTTTACCTGATTGAGAAAACGAATAGTAGGTCATAACTTCTTCATCTAGAGTCATATTTTTATGAAACGAATTGCACCAGATTCCTAGTGGTGAGCTCTACACGTTCATTCTAGTTTCGATCATTTCTGATAATTTTCATTTTTGACCTTAATATTGAGCCTCTGATTAGATGATCATTTTTTTTCTCCTTACTTAGTCACTTTTACCTTTTAGGGTGATCAAATTTATCCTCCATGTTATGATTCCCTTATCACTAATGATACCTTGAAGTATTGTCATTAGTACGATTTGTGTTATGATTCCCTTATCACCAATGATACCTTGAAGGATTTTCATTAGTCTGATTTTTTGAGTATGAAGTGTTTGAGTATGAAGTGTTTGAGTTTGAAATGTCTTTTGCTTATGAGTCCTATTTTGTTCATGGAAAGAAGCATGTTTCACATAATGCATATATGTTGCTTGATTTTAACCCAGACCATGGTCACCAATGATCAAATGGGCTCTTATCATGTCCTGTTAGGGTCTCATAGTTAAATTTTTCCCATTTCATTAGGTTTTCAAATAAAAATTTGGTCACTAGTTATTAGTTCTATGACTATTTTCCACTCCTTCCAAAATTTTCACATGATGTTCCTTGTCATCACTCAGTTGAGTGTATCATCATTCAAATATTATCATCATCATTTCATTCATCGCCATAATGATTTCATTCAGTTCAGTGTTTCCAATAGGTCATTAGGGTTTCAAGGTGTTCAAATCTATCATTTCATGCATAAATTCCATCAACTGGAGGAGTGGTAATAAGAAATCTTATTCAATAAAGTTTGATATCAAATAAGTAGTTCATGTTCCTAAATATTTAATTGAAGGTTTCAACTAGATTCAAGTTTCTAAGGAAGCTACAAAAGTTCAAGGTCACAAAATGTCCAATGTTACAAAGTTCAAAAAATGAAATTCATGCTTGGAAAATTACATGTGAGACCCATCCTCACTCAAAAAAGGTCACTTCATGTTTATAAAAAGGACAAAAATACATAGGGAAGACTTATTTTCACTCTTATCTTCTCCTATCATCGAGCTACCCTCTCTTATTTCCAAAAAGCTCAGTCTTTTTCCTCTCATATGCCATTTCCACCATTTCAATGCACATACAACCAAGGCACTACGCACAGGGTCAAGGTGCTACACATAGCTGAATGGAGCTACGGATAGCACAACTACGCTATGCATAGAGGTCATCTTCGCTACGTATAGAGCTTATTTTTATTGCGCATAGCAAGCCCACACTATGCATTTGGCTGAAAAATCATGGTTTCTTGTGGAGTGAAGCACAACCATTTTCAAATATTTTTCTTCTCTTTAGGATGGTTCTATCAGCTAAAAATATGTAAGTACTACCATTTATCACATCCATTTCATCAAATCTGCCAAAAAATCAAGTTAATTCCTTCTCTTAGGTTTCTCTTGTTTTTTTAGTCTATAGTCACTACACCTAATTTCCCAAGGTAAATACAGTCTCCCACATATTTTTTACCTTCCCTCACACCGAAAATCATCCCCCATTGCCTTCGCATCCCTTCATTTCCATTTCCCAAGCCCCAAACCCTAAACCCTAGCCCAATTTTTCCAATTCGGGCAGTTTTTCCTAGCTAGGATTGTGTTTAAAATTATTAGCCCATTTCCCTCACTCATTTCACTCCATTTCACTTCCCATACCTCCCTAAGTCCCCTGCCCATCTCCCTAAATTTTCCTACTCCCATCTCCCTTACCTGTCCCCTTCATTTTATCCCTTTACTCCTTTCCCCTATTTTTCTCTCCTATCATCTAGTGTTTCGTCATGGAGAGTGATACCTCACCTTCAGAGAAGAAGAAATATAACAAAGGAGGCAAGGCTTTGAGATTTTAACCTTCAAATTTCATAGAGATCATTTCTTCTCCTTTCATTCAGAAATGTTTTGAAGATGTGAATTGTCTGGAGTTTTGCAAGAAGATTCAAGAGGTTGGCTATCATGAGCAACTCACTACACTTTTTTCCACTGCATTGAAGAAAGAAAAAGTTAAATTAGCAAGGGTAGACTTTACAGTTTTAGTGGATTCCATCTCCCAAGCCACAGTTATACCCAATCATGGGGATAACTGGTTCAAGCGCATGGATTTGGATATTGAGGAGTACAAACCCTACCCAAAATCACAATACATAAATGATCCTTCATATGTTTTTCCATTTAGATACTTTCTTGATAATTATGCTCCATTAATGAAAGTGATCATTAAATAATTTACATGTGAAGGAAGGTTTTCAAGGCTCACCCAATACCACATAAGACCACTCATGCACTTCACATTTGCTAAATCTCTGAATTTGTGTAATTTATTGTATAGGAGCATAAGTAAATTGTTGGAAAAAGTGCAGGTGAAAGGAAAACATATTCCTAGTATTTTTCGTCATAGCTTGATAAAGGTCATAGTTCTCCATCAACTGGAAGAAAAGAACATGAAATGGGATACTTTCATTGAGGCAGCCTTTCTCATGTCTTCTATTAGTCCACCTAGCATGCAGCAAACCCTATCACCAACATGTCAAGAGGTGAGTTCATCAAGAAGGTTGGAAACTCAATCATCAAGGGACAAGTTACAAAGAATAACAAATAAGCAATGACCAAAACATACAAAAGAGGCAGATGGATTATTTTTTCTCCTCAGATTGAGGAAGGGGCCAAGCCCACATCAACAAAGCAGGAAACACCATTACAACAAGAGACATCCATGCATGATGAAGAGCATGAGTTTGACCTAGTAGACTTGGAGTCTATTAATGAGCATAAAAAGCTTGATAGGGTTATTAAAGAAAAATATGCTCGGATCAAAGAGCTCCAAGGCAGCTTGGGAAGGGAAAATTTCATCATTTCATTTCTAGAGCAAGAAAACTAGCAGCTGAAAGAAAAATAGTTGTCCTTGGAGAAAAGTCGGTTTGAGGCAAGCAAGCATGATGTGAAATGCAAAGCAATGGCTGGAATAGAATATTTTGATGAGCATGATCAACATGAACATAAGGTAAGAAGAAATGATCCAAGGAGTATGGGTCTCAAAAGAACATTGCAGAAGGAAAGAAAGAAAGACCCTATAGGTGAAGAGTTAAGTTTTGAAGACATAATTTCTAATGAGATCAATGAGAACAGGGAGTTTTGGCTTGAGAAATTCAAAATCCACTTGGAAAATCTCCTTGACAAGGCCAACAGGGATAACAAGAAACATAAGCACATGGATGACCATTACTACGCCAGAAATGAAATTTGTAATGTCAAGGTCAAAGAGTTACAAGAAAAACTGGAGGAAACCCTAAAAAGTCAAAAGGAGAAAGAAAACTTAGAAATACTTTCTGATGCTTCCCTAGTTGCATAATACACCTTGTTAGGTATCTCTCGATGAATTTTGAGGAGTTTTGGATAAAATTTTGGTTTTTTGTGAATTTTTGAGTTTTTTTTGCCGTTTTGGTCATCTATATGTGCAACGAGATCACGCTGTACATTTCCTCAGAGCACCTAAATGACAAAAACTCAACATTTATGGAAATATATTAACTTCTACTTTAGACCCATTTCACTTTTTTTCTGATATCCAGCACAGAGTTCAAGGAAAATGCAAAAAAGTTCCCAAAAAATAGGTTTCTGCCACTGTTTTGAACCCCTCGCTGCACATAGGGAGAAGTCCTGGGAAAATGGCCATATCTCAGCCTATAATGGGTCATTTTGGATGATTAAATACTCTAAAGACATCTACACTCTCCCATATTTCCATAAAAGGTCTCATATTTGAATTTGGACTTCATCAAGGCACTATAAACCTTCCTCCAACAGCTCGCTATGCATAGGAAAAAAACCTGCTAAATTTCGTGAATTTCACTGTAAACTCTGTAATTTTTAAATTTACTATGATGAAAAGTTGAGAGGTGAATGAAATAGGATAAATTGTAAAAATTAAATTTAATTGTGCTCAATTTGAGTTAGTTAAGTGTCCTATCGTGTATTAAATTCTTTGAGGAAATGTCTCGTGATGTTTAGGGAAAGGAGGAATTGGTTGAGTAACCTCCCTTGAATGTAGTAGACAATGGATAGATGCATGTATTTGGATTTTCTTGTTGGAAATTCGACCTTAGTGACTGTATGAGTAACTCTAATCATTTTCAAAGGTTGGATGTTGTGGAATTGAACCTTCGATACTTTGGTAGGAACTAATAGATAGAATTTTCCACTATTGTGGTGGGATTCATGTGGTATGTGATTTAGTAGTGTTTTTCCTTCTGTGATTATATGTTTGAATTTATTTTACCTTCCATTTCCATTTCCATACTACATGTGTATGTTTTCTAAGTTGATAAAAAAAAATCATTGAGTTAACGCTATGTTTTGGAGAAAGCTTCACATATTTGTTCATATTCTTCTGACATAAATCAATTCATGAGAGTCATGCTCGTTTTTAAACCCTATATATCTAACATATACAAAAATATACCTCTAAATTTCTAAATTATGGTCGTACCTTGCCCCATTACATCTCTACAAATCTAATTTTCAGAGCCCTGACCTACTCCTCTTAGACCTAAAACCACCATCCAGCACAAAACCACCAAAATCAATCAAACCCTAATTTACATGTCTAGCCTAATATCTTTCATGATCCATTCAATTGGTTTTGATCTCATTGAGAGAGCCCACTCATCCTAGTAGGGCTACATACTAGGTCAAAGTGGTCTGTGGTTACCTTTGCTGGTCTCCTTCTCAGCCTTTGGAGAACTGGTGGAGTGCTAACATTCTAACGTTGTTTCTGGGGAACGAAGTGACAGATATTCCATGGGTGTATTATTAATTTTCATCGAATTCTATTCTTTTGGATGATATTCCCTAGTGTTCGTAAAGGCTGATTCAAAAATTGCAAAGAACTGAGTTGAGGAAACAAAGAACATTCTGGCTTCGAGAAGATACACAAGATCGAATCTTGATCCTCGTCCAGCTTCTCCAGTTGAAGATCTGGAGAAACTCATCAGAAATTAGAGATTACAACACTCAAATATTCAGGTGGATCCATCTTCATTGGTAATTTCTACATCATTTCCTGCAAAAGTATTATCCCTTGAAGATATTCCATTCCATTTGAAATTTGAATTATCTCTGTTTAGATCAAAGTCGGAAACTTCATTGTCTAAAATAGTGTTTGATCCCTTGAGGTTGTCTGAAGTTAAATCATTATCTGAAGTATTTTTTGATTCCATAAAGCTTGAATATAGCACACTATCAAAAGAATCTAAATCTGAGTCAAATTTTGATAGGAAAGTCTGGAGTCAATTTGATAGACATGAAAAATTAGCTAATCAAATCCAATATACGTCTAAGAATGCTAGCATCTAGTATCAGCAAGAGTCTTTGTTTATTCCCACATCATCTAAATTAGTTTTTGCCTCTTCTCCCATCCCTTCTACATCATTACCTTCTTAGTCTACCCCTCCCATTGTTACTCCTGCACCACACTCAGTAGTGTTCATGGCGAGATTTTCACCTTTGATTTTACTTGGTCAACTTGCACCCTTACCACAAGACTATGGTCAAATACTTCCTCCCTTTGATGAAAAATTAGAGATTAGTGCTAGACAACACCTATTCAAATTCATTGACTTCATTAATTTAGAAGAGATTGATGTTCATGATGCAAAAATGAGGATCATTTCCCAAAGCTTCTCCGGGGATGTAAGAACATCGTTCCATTATTTGACTGCCAATTCCATAGGAAATCTGGAGCAGTTAACTTATGAATTCATAGCTAGATGGGAAGTGAAAAATAATCCACTTCAGTTTCTTTCTGATTATGACAAATTAAAGAGAAATCCAAAAGAGTTTGTTCAGGATTCTACTGCTCACTTTAACTAGGTGTATAAATCAATCCCCAATGAGATAAAAAGTCCTTCAGGTTTGGCTCTCTTGCACTATCTGGGTGCTTTTTCTCCTGATATGGCATACCATCTTTGAGAAATAATTTTTGCATCACTTGAGGAGATGCAGAGAAATGCAGTTAGTGTCGAAGCAAATTAGCAACCAAAAAATCAAAGACGAAAGGTCAAAGAAAGGAAACAATCAAGGAAAATCCATCCACATCCTCTGATGTCAAATTGGATGCTCTCATTAGGAATGTGGAGAGAATGGTAGAAATAATGTCTATCACTGAAAGGTGGATAGAAACATAGGTTTGGGATCCTAATTTTCGAGGTCAGCAGCAACAGCCTCAGTTTAGGATTAAGCAGAGGGAACAAAGAACTCCAGAGGAGCTAGCACAACAACATATCCACACTCCTTTTCAAAATAATTATGCTCAAGGGGTTGAAGAAGAAGAAGACATTTTGGAATAAAATAATTTCTTCACATCATATGGACAACCTATATTCTTGACAGAGGATGAAGAATACATTGAGAAAACAGATTTTTCGAAAGATGAAGACTACAGACTTGAAAATGATGATGAGTTGTAGGTCCAATCCGATGATTATCAGAGGGGTTATCTTAATTCTCTCAGCTCACAGCAGAGGAAAAATTCATTAGAAACTGAGATTTTCCTGTCACTCCTATCCAGAAGAGGACATCTGACAAAAAATATACTCAGTCCAAGAAAAATCCCCAAGCTAGTCAAAACAAGGGAAAGGAGCATGCAACTGCAAATCAGACCAAGAAAAACCAAGCATCTACAAGTACACCAAGTTAAGAAAAATAAGGTCAAAATAAGGAATCTGCAACAAAATACTAGCCCGAAAAGAGGGACCCCACTGCAAAAGAGGTAGATAAAGAATCCAATATGTTTATCTTATAAAATGAAATCTCTAAGTTAAAAGTCTCTATCCCCTTGATCAAGCTTGTGAAAAAATAATCAATACAAATCTCATGTTGCTAAAATGTTGAAAGTAGACCCTATGTCAGATATGGTTAATGTCGAAGATGATCAACCTGAGCTCATTTTTGGTCCAGCCATAGATGGTCAACTAGAAGATAGTGAAGTTCCCCCATTTTATCTTAGTTTCAGAATTCATCAATGTATCCTTCATAATTCCATGCTTGATTCCAGAGCTTCTAATAACCTGATGCCAAAGGCCATTATGGTTGTGGTTTTGGTGCACAATTGTACCAATCCATCGATGCTTAGGAGGAGTGGTCGCTGCCTCCAAGCTATGGTCACGGGAAAAAAAAATATAGTTAGTAGGTTAGTGAACACATGTTATAAAATACAGAACACACTAAAACATTCTATAGTATGCATATAAAGAGAGAAAACACAACTAAACTAAAAATAGAAATAAAATCTCATAAAGAGTCAAATGTAAAAATAATGCAAACAGTGGAATCAATGTCCCCTCTTATTTCTCATTGTTAGGAAGAAAGATACTACGTTATTTCTTGCCAAGGGACCCTTAGAACTATGGAGTTCTAAGACCCAGTGCAAGGATGTTTTTACCCTTTAGCTATTGTCGCAAGGTATCTCTCTCTACTCCAAAGGATTGAAGTTGTTGGATGGCCAACAAACGAATCCTCTCTCTACTGCTACTCTGGATTTTACACTGCTAAATTTCTCATGGGAAATTTGGCTAGCATAACAATGTGCTCTCCTTTTGCTCAACTCTTGGTGGCCATTTATAGATGAATTCAAATTTTCCTTCCCTCTCTTGGTAAATTGGTGTATGGTGACCCAAGAGAGAGGGTTTATTCCTTTGTGTGTCACTTGATTCCTTTGTGTGCTCCCTTGAGGTCCCAAGGTGGCTTAGGCAGCTGTCCTTGGGCAGCCTCAAGTGTAGGATCACTTCCTGAAGTTTGTCAAGTGGTCCCGGAAAGTGACTTCTACCACTCTAAGGACCGCGCGGATTTTTGAGGAAAATCCACACAAAGGCACGCTTATCGAAGAAAAATGTGCACAAAGACGCATTTTTCCTGAGTATCTGGTGCGCAATTTTGATTTTTCCTCTTGACCTTAGATATTTTTAAAAAAAATTCAGATCCTCTAATGTGCCTCGGCCCTGTAAATCCTTCTACCTAACATTAAAAAATGTCATATTTGCTTGTCTGATTTTTCCAGTGATAACAGTTGCCCCCTAAAATGTGAGGTCTAGGAAGAACTGTATAGCCGAAATACATTATAGTTGCTTTTCAGTGTACTTTTTGGAGAGAGACAGAGACCTGCATACAGCTGAAGGTTGGAAACCCCTTACAATGGGTAGAAGAATGACCATGTTTTGTGGGAGCCCTGCAAGAAATAGTATGATACAGTAAATACAATTTTTATACGATGAGAGCATGTCCCATGCTTGTGATGCTTTGGCTAGCTAAACAAATCTGCCTAACAGATAAAGGTTTTGTTTGTGTCACTAGTATGGTAGTGATCTATTGATTTGGTTGATGACAGCGATTGTTGACGCCCTCAGGGGTGTTTTTTTTTTGACAATAGGTGGAAAGTGGTACCCACATGTGTAATCCTGGAATGGCATATAAATTCTCATTGTACGCATGGGTGTATGACTGGGACATTCCCGTGTAAGAATTCCTAACATAGATGCTTATAATGGCATGTTTCTTCGATGAATTTGTGCAAAGTGAAATGGTTGTAAAGTATGATACCATCTTGACATGAAAGCTTGTGTCATAGTAAAATGTCAAGAGGATCGATGACATATGTGGGCAATGATGAATCTCATAGTGCCACCTGAGAATGACCCTATTGTGGTGAGGGGCCATCCAAGGTACTCCTTCCGTTTTGGAGAATGTGAGTTGAAGTCGACAAAAAGGAAGCCTCAACCAAATGCTAGAGCTACTAATTCAAGGGACCAGGTTCTCAAATTTGATAGGTTTGACATAAGCATAATGGCGAGGGGTGACTAAAAAGTGATGATGGGAACTCAGTGGCCCAAGGTCGTAGCTAAAAAAGCAGCTTGGCGACAGTCATAACTATTTCTAATGTGGGGATCCCTGGAGTTGGTAGGACATCCAGGGTGGGTATATGTTGGCTATGAATGTCGTGGTGGCTTTGCTTGAAGTGTGTGATGCTCCAATCAAGGGTGACTAGGGACTGCTGCCATGGGAGAAAAATGGATGGATGAGTGCGAGATTTTTCGTCTTTTGAGGTCTTTGTACACTTACCAAAAGAATGAAACAAAGGGATTGGATTGTACAAAAAAAAGAGACGGGTTCCCCAAAACATGAAAATGTTCACTCATTGATGACTTGAGGAGGGTGTTTTTTCTTAGGTTTTGGGCCCCATTGGTTGGTCTCTTGTGTGGGGGTGATGAAGTGGATGGAAAATATCACAGATGGGCTATGCTGATGGAGGGATGGTAAGCCAAATTGGAGACGCGGTGGTGCATATTCGATCTGCTTGCAAAAAATGGTAGTCCGAGAAAGGGGTTTTGTTTCGATATGGTAAAAATTGACTTGATGCATGGTGGATGAATGGGCATGAAGTGCTTCCCGTACTGAAGTGGTATGGCCATGGCGTCGTGATTTTTCTGATGTACGATCTACTTTGAGTGACAGACACCATGGAGGGGAGGTTCTACCAACCAAAAAGTATCTTTATCATGTGCAAGGTGGTTGTTAGTGTCAAAATTTTCATTCTGCCATCAGTGATCAAAATCACTCTTTTCAAATTCATTTTAGCGGTCCCACTCAGAATTTTTTTTATCATTCCACTAGGTCATGCAAAAAATTAATTCACTGATGGTAACCCTAGTCATAAAACCTCAATCTCCCTCAAAATTTCACATTTTCTGACCCACTTTCATGTATTGTTGAGCATAAAACAATCTTAAAAGCTCATTTCACTGTGTCATTATGTTAGTCGAAGTCAACCATGGATTCAGGTCATTCTAGGTCCCATTAGGTCAGTTAGGTTTCATTTTTCAAGGTTCATAACACACCATTTCATCTCAATAAGGTCAGCAAAAGTGTGAGAGTAATTGAATAATACTTATTTATATTTTGAAGAAGATTTATCAGCATGTAGATATGATTTTTAAAGGTTGTAATTATGGTTTCAGATTATGATTTTCATACCAAAGTGTAATTTTATTTTTAAAAAAAAGAGATGTAATTTTTTTTAATTTTTATGTAATTTTATGCTCATTATATGTAATAATTTTTGTCCCAAGTTGCCAACTCAAATTTCATATGCCAAACTGAAGATAAGAAAATTCAAAGTGAAAAGTGCCAAACTACAGCAACATCATCTTGCAAAGAAGAAAACTCAAAGAAAAAGGGTAATCGTCAATGTTTTCAAAAGGTGAAATGAAACATTAGAAAAGTGGATTTTTAATCTAAATTCAAATTCACTCAATTATTAAAGACTTCTTGACATCGTTTCAAACTCATTTTTATCCTACAAACACCAAGCAAACACTATAAGAGAGCGAAATTTCGATTTTTTGGGTGAAATTAGCAAAAAATGGAGTAGAGGACGCATATCCTTCAGAGTGGGTGAAAATCCTTCAGGCGCTGCGCACAGCCTTCTATGAGGGTGCACAACCTTAACAGCCTTAAGAGAGGGAGTACAGCCTTAAGGCATTGCGCATATGTCCAAAGAGGCCATAATTGCCTCAAATTTCGCCAATTTGCCTCCAAAACTTCAGCAAAAGTTTTTTCGACCTTGAGCAATTGAGTAAAGGTGTCTTCCATCATTTCTCTCCTCCTTCAAGTTCATTTGTTGGTGTTGTGAAATTTGTTTAATATTTGGTGTTTAAAATAATTTAAAACCATAGTATTTCCCTCTTACAATCACAACTCCTAATTTTCACTCCCCTACGCCTTCATACCCTTCCTACATTGAAAAATACCCATTCCCAAAACCCTGTAATACATAATTCCCTTTCCCCAAAACCCTTTATCCCAAAACCCTAAGCCCTAGGTGCTACATTTACCTAGGCTCCCTATCCCCAAATCCCCATCCTAAATCCCATCATACTACCACTCCTTATCCCCTCCCGTATTTCATACATCCCTAGCACCATCTACTTCATTTTCCCTTTCCCATTCCTCATTCCTAAAACCATATTCCACATCATCACACTTCCCTAGGGTTTTGATAAAAACACTTTGATAGAAGAGGAAGAAAACAGATCATACAGTGCGGGAGAGGAAACAAAGGTGAGGATGCCACATAAAGGGGGAACAATACTCAAACTTGAACCTACCAAGACTAGGGAACTCTTAGCTTCTCCAATGGTTATGGCATGCTTCAAACATGTTGGCCGTTATGAGTTCTGTGAGAAAAATCAGAGGGTCCAACACTATGCCATGTTGACCAGAATTTTCATATCTAGACTCCATGACAACCAAGTTACTTTAGCTGGTGTCACCATTACTATATAAACAACTATCATTTCATCTTCCACCAGGATCCCAAATGTTGGGGAGAAGTGGTTCAAAAAGAGTGATTTGGAGGAACAATACTTTGAGCCTTTCCTAAAACCAAGATACAAGAATGACAAAAAGAGGTTATTTCCTTTTTCTTACCTCCAGGACATATATGCAACAATGATGAAGATAATCATGAAATGCTTTTCATGCCAAGGTAGATTTTCAAGACTTTATTCTTATCACATCCGGATCTTAATGCATTTCACTAGGGTAAAGATACTTAACATACCCTACTACCTTTTCTAGAGCATAGATAAGATGGAATTTATTGTCCAGAAAAGGGAGTATGAACATAAAATGAGAAGTCTTTTTCATCATTCCATCATTAAAATCATCTTTCTCTATCATCTAAATAAACTAAAAATTGCATGGAATACCCTCATAGCAATGATATATTTAGAGATCCATCTACTCAGCATGCACAAAATGTTCTTTCATCATCCCAGCCATCCACTTCCATCCCTGTCTACATTATATCACCATTGTCTCCATAGGATCACACTATGCCATTTCACTTTATATGTCCAACATGTAATGTGATTGGATCACTTAATAGGACTAAAGGTCAGGTGAGGCTAAGAGGGCTGGTATGGATTGGGTTAATCCATTTAAAAAATTACTAGAGAGGTCTGGAGCATGTTATTTCTGCGAACACATGTGTTGAAGACTAAACAGGTCATTGATGAGGTTAAGTATATCGCTGCTCAAAGGGAGGTAGAAAAGGCTAAAGTTATGCTAGATGAGACACTTGAAAATTATGGGTTGCTTGATGAACAATATTAACAAGCACCAAGAAAGAGACCTATAACTAGAGGGCTGAAAATAGCCCTAGCTCTAGAAAAAAAAAAGAGGTTAAGCTTGTTGATCAGCTAACCCTAAATGAGAAACTTGTAATGGTGATAAATGAAAATAGGGAACCATGGCTTGATAGAGCCAATCATCATTTGGAGAAGCTTTTGGAAAAAGCTAACAAATACAATGACCTGCTGAGAAGGAAGGTCAAGCATCATGCTAAAAAGGAGAAAATTGCAATGGCCAAGCTCAAAAGAGTCGATGCAAAGATTGAGGCATTGACCATGCTGGAGGAGAAAATAAAGTTAGACATACTTGAAGAGTCTTAACTCCAAGCCTATCCACCTCACCAACACTCTCTCCAACAATTTTGATGCATCTTGAAAAAAAAAATCAAAATCTGTGTTTTTCTGAGTTTTTCTGAACAAGCACATATCATAAATTAGGTCATATGCACAACACCCTAGGAATTGTGCAAATGTTTGGGGCACTTTTTAAGGAAAAGGAGACCACCAATGGATTCCTAAGGACAAATTCATTCCAGAAAACCACTTTTCCAGCTTTTATTTGTATATTTGACCAGTGAAAAGGGCAAAAAACTAGCTAAAAATCACATTTTTTCCCCTATTTTAGCCTTAGCGCTGCGCACAGAGGAGTCTTGGGAGAATGAAATTTTGAGGGGTTAATTCAGCTTCATTTTCAAAACTGGAGGCATATTCAGAAAGAAGACTTGAAGGAACTTTCAACAAGACATCTTGGGCCTGATTTGGACACATACAAGTTAGTCAAAATCAACCTTGAACAGGGAGGGCACATATGACCATTTGCTAATATTTTTGGTTTTTCACTGTAATTTTTTACTTTATCTCAGAAATTGATATTTTTACCTATTTCATTGAGCATGGTAAATGTAATTATGTTGTGGATAAGTTACCTAGGGTTATATTCATTAGGTAAAAGTTATCCTTAAGTCAAATTATCAATTTGAATGTAATTAGGAATGAGTCACTTGGACCATCCTACACTTTAGCTTTCAGTTCATAATTTTGTGGATCTCTTCCTCACCTTATGGATTCGACCCCTGAGGATGAGTGATTGTTGTTTTGATCTCTATTTATTCCCTTTATTCACACTAAGAAAGAGTTGAAATCAGTTTGGATGCTAATGTATTGATCAAGGAACTATTGTACTCAGTTTGGCCAGTTAATAAAGAAGTGTTGCAGCTATTTTTTGGGATACATGTGGTATGATGTTTATCATTTTTTCCTTCAATTTCATTTGTTAGAATTTTTTTGTCTTCATGTTCGTTACATATCTATTTTATGATCTCTTTCAATTTGATAATAAGAACACATGCTTTCTCATGTTCTAATTAGGGAAATTTATCATGATTTGTCCATTTTCCTCCATTTAGTAAGAATACATCTCCTATGCTCTTCCTATCTTCTCATTAGTCTTAAAACCATCTCATCACAATCATTTTAAAATTCTAATCCTTATGCCTACCTTGCCCCATTGAATCTCTGCAACCCTATCTCATTTTACCTGACCTAGCTTCCTTGACCACACTTTCATCCAACAGTCTGACCAAAATCAATTATCAAAACCCCTGAACTCACACCTAGCCTAAAATCCTAATTCATTCAGCCTCCTAGGCTATGCTTTTTGGAGAAATCACTCTCCAACTTGGTAGGGCTAGCTACCAAGTTAAAAGGTTGGTATGTGGTTACCTATTTTGGGATTCCTTCTTCAGCCTTAGGAATCTGGCGGAGTGATAACAGTGGGGAGATGATAAACATGGTCGGGTGCTTGGAACCTATGGTTAATTTATTTTGGAGAAATTATGTCAGGATATGCATAGTTTTTTTGGGACTCTATCATGCTGAGGGTAGAATGATACCTGCTCTAGAACCTTCAGTACATGGGATGATGGATGGTTTGTACAATACCTGTAACTAAATACCCCAACTGAAAGCATCTTCTCATTCGAATATTATTGAAAACATGTGTTGAATGAACAAAAGATAAGAGAGGGCATACCTGGCGGTACTGAAAATTTATTTTTTCAGAGGTGTGAATGTGTGGGGCCTCCTTTGGGTGTTTCGAGGTGTTTATCACTGTGTTGCTTTTGGTTCTAAAATTGGGCCCTATGATCTCTCTTTATGGTCCTCCAAAAAATTTGAAAAAGGGCGACATATAGGCCAATATGGCTCATTTCAGCTCATTTGCGACATTTGAGTGTTTGAGAGTTTTGGAGGTCAGAGGCTTCTGCAGAGCTATTCTTGCGGTTGCGGTCAGCCTGAGTACCTGGGATTCATGATTCTTGAGCCAGGTAGGCCCCATGAAGTCCTGCATTTAATTTTTTCAGTGTGACTGGGTAGATTTTTGTAAAAACCAGGTATGTACAGATCCCTATCTTTTTATGGCCTTGACCGCGCGGGTGATCAAGGAACAGGCGCAAAATTTTCTCGCAGAACTAAGGGTTTTGCGCGAAATTTTCATGCCTGTGAGGGCTTTCAGCGTGAATTTTCCATTCTTGTACAAGGTATAGGCATGCAGAAGGTGCACCTATTTTAGAAACATGCACGGTGACCAAATTTTTAAAAAAATGGAAAATTTTGTGAAAATTTTTCAATTTTTGGATGTTTTTATGTTGCTGATGTGTGCCTGTTTTGATGACATGATGTTGTGGAGGGAGAGGGAATGGCCTAACCTCTGGATCATTTTGTAATATGATTTCAATGCACACCAGTAGTTGGCGAGATGAGGTCTTCTCAAGTTCTTGGAGAATGACCTTTTTTGTTCACAAGATTGCCTATTACGCTGCCTGATCTGGTGTTGGAATAGGCGGCACAAGGTTATGGAGTTGCGGGGCTGCGAGATGGCTATCCGTCCTGAGACTAATATATATTTTGTGGACGGGATACTGCCTTAGGGCAAGGTTCCCCCTTATCCACTTCCCCTTGGGAAGGTGGATCTTCAGTGATTCTTGGCTAACCATTGTGGTGGGGCACCTCCCACGAAGGGGTGTATTCAGATAGCCTCGGTAACTGCCCTGGCCGAGTGATGTGCTCTAGCAGTAATTGTGAAATTGATGGGGCCATCCTCACCTAATTTGGCATCAGGCCCGTAGATCGATGTTTTGCGCTGGCTGAGGGTCGGACACTTCTTTGATTTTTTCCGTCACTACTACAACGGGATGTTGGCTCAACTCTCGAAGGTCCATGATGGATCTAAGTTATTCACATATGCTAGCATCCTATGTAACATCCCGTATGAGAGAGTGCTACTACTGAGGCCTATGGTGGAAGTTCCTGTTGGGGGTCCCTATGACCCTCGTATGAGGAGGTGGGCCCCCATGATGCCTCACGGTGGGGGAGGACGAGTGGGGCATTATTGGAATGCCACTACAGAAGCTTGGTTTTAGGCCAATCCTTAGATGTTCCTACCTTAACCGTATGCTAGGATGGACTTTCGAGGAGACTCGGACATGAGTCTTCCTCTTGGATATGTATGGGGGTCATCAAGTATGATTTTTGTGTTTTATTCTACATTTGGTGAGTATTTATGGTTTATATGTGTATTATGATGACACTAACATAGTTGTGTTACTCGTACAGATGTTGGCAAGGTTGGGCATCCTATGGCTTGGTTGGTGGGGCACCATCCAATCCGGAGGCCTCGAGGTGTTCCACTCCCAGCTGGGGAACAAGGAGGGGATCCAATGCAGCCTCAAGGTGGAGTACCAAGTGGAGAGGCTTGCCCATCTGGGGAGGTTATCAGCTTGGCTTCTGTCGAGTGCACTACAACGATTGCTTGCGCTGAGGCGGTGGAGGCTCGTATGGCAGCGATGACAGAGCAGATGAATTCTCTAGAGGTCTGGACTGCAGATTTGGAGAATGCATGGGGTCATGTGGACTGCCTTACCTAGGGTATGCCTACCCGTGGGTTTGTGGATGATCTCGATGATATATGGTTAGAGACACTGATGGCCGAAGAGAGGGGCTATCGGCCGACTTTGCGCCGGGTGGCAGCCTCAGTCTTGACAGGGGCCCTAATGCTAGTACCAGGATCAGCCATGGGTCCAGGTGCCCAACTTAGAGGGGCACAACACTAGAGGCTTCTTGTACACAGTGAAATCACCCATTATGAGGATGCTTCCCTTATTTTTGTTGACTTGCACATATGTATTTTTTGGCTAACTTATGAGTCAGATACATGACTCCTCCTTTGTACTCAGACATGCATGATATATATATGTATATATATATATATATATATATGAGAGAGATGTTTTTTGTGGCTCTATATGGTGTGTCCCCTACTGATATGTGTTTATGGATAATTTGTTGTGTTGATGGATATCTATTTTTTATGTACGATGGTTTATCCGAGATGCATTCCAGTTTAGGATATGGTTAGCTATGCGATCTGTTGTCTTGTTTTGATTTGTTGGTACATGTGTGAATGTAATGTGATCAAATTGAAATCTTAATCTTTTTGCTCGCAAATATTTTCTAAACAGGTGTGAATCCCGTACCTCAAATTCTTGGTTTAACTACAACACCACTAACTTGGAATCTAGCTAGATATGCAAGTGGAAAATGCCTTGATTGAAGGCGTCACACATGAGCCCAATTGGCGTCATATTCTCCCTGATTATTTTTTGCTAAACCGATGCATACTCTGTTGGTGAAGAATGGTGATCGATCAGGGTGGTAGATGACCTAGGCGGCTGCTGCTAAACTTTGAGACCATCGTGATGCTCCATCAGTGAATCGAAACTAATGGTTGGGTTGAAAATCCATTTGTGACACTAGAGCATTTTTTGTGACAAATCTTTGATCAAAAATTAAATTTTTGGTGCATGTACATTGACTCTAGGGCTGAGCCCTTTTAGCCCTTATGGGTATAATTTCTTGAGGTAAAGACCATTGATGGGGTTGCTTAGGCATGTTCCGTTTGGCTCTGTTAAGATGTATGTCCCCTTTAGGAGACATTTTTTATGATATAGGGTCCTTTCCACAAGGTTTCGAACTTTCCTAGCCCTAGGGCTTCTTTTGCAACATCGTAGCAGAGGACTAACTCTCCCTAGGCAAATGAATGAGGGTTGATGTTGTGATCGAACGATGCTTTCACCTGCTTCTTATGGGTGTCGTTGTGCTAGAACGTCTGTCATCAACTTTTGTCAATGAACTCTAGTTGTACTAAGCATTTCTCTAGATTTTGGGTGTCATCGAGGAGTTAGATGGCGGTGTGTAAATTCGGGATTTCACATTCTATGGGAATCACAGCTTTGACCCCGTACACCAGGTGGAAGGGTGTGAACCCTTTTTATGTTTTCACTACTGTGTGGTATGCCCATAGGGAGGAGAAAAGTATGTGGTGCCAATTTTTTTTGTGGTTATTCACCATACACTGTAACATTGTTTTGAGTACTTTATTCACAACCTCTACCTGTCCATAGGATTTGGGGTAGTATGGTGATAAGAATTCATGTGCGAATCCAAGATGGTGAGATAGCTCCTAAAAATTTTCATTTTCGAAGTGTTTCCCATGGTCGTAAACTAACTCCTTGGGTACGCTGAACCAGGAAATGACATGGTTAAAGAGAAATCATGTAGCGGTTTCTGCGATGTTATCGTATGTCGGCATAGGCTCTTCCCACTTGGTGAAATAATCGACAGCTACAATAATGTATTTGTGATTGTCCGACGATGCTGGGTTGCAAGTCATGAAGTTGATCCCCCATTTACAAAAGGGACCAACAATAATGACAGGGTGTAGGGGAGTGGTAAGGGCTCTTTCCTTGTCAGCGAATCGCTAACATCGCTCGCACCTCTTGACTGCCGAAATGCAATCGCAAAATAAAGTGGGCCAAAAATATCCTGCCTGTAGGACTTTTTGGGCAGTGGTCATTCCAGAGAGGTGGAAGCTGCAAGCTCCATTGTGGCAGTCATTAACGGCTTGCTCCTCTTGGTCGTGGGTGAGGCATCAACGTAATATGGCGCCGATGCCCCGTCGGTATAAGACATCTCCCGTAAGGAGGTATCGAGGGGCCTCATGGTGAATGCGTCAATGGTCATCACAAGTAAGACGGGGTCTAAAATTTTGGGTTCGTAAAAAGAGGAGGATATATCTGTACCAAGTTTCTTCGGTTGCTACGAGGAATAGATGTTTGTCTGGTAGCGAATCGTTGATTGGTGATCCTTTGGTATGACTTGGGAGGTCCGTAATGAACTCTACTAATATTAACGCCTTTTTTCTCTTAGGGGAGCAAAACTGTAAGTCGTATTCTTGCAGAATGACTATCTAGTGGGCGTATTTGTGGTTCACTAAACAAAGTGTGAGCAGATATTTGATGGGATTAATATTTGCAATGACTGTTGTTGTATTTAAGATGATGTAATGGCGAAGTTTTTGGAATGCATGAATTAGCGCTAGGGCACTATTTTCTTTGGTCTTGTAGCTTAATGCAGGGCCTGATAAGGTTTCTCTAACGTAATAGATTACGTTATCCTTCCCATCCAGGCCCTCCTGAATCAATACTCTGACCAAATCACTCTCGGATGCTGATAGATACAGGATGTAGTCTTTTCTATAGTCTAGGGGACTTATCAGTGGTGTTGAAGACAATGTGCCTTTCAGCAAGTTGAATTCTTGTTGGGCTTGTCCATCCCATTTGAACGGGATGCCCTGACGAAGGAGATGTAGGAATCCTTAAGCGCAAGTGGCATAATCTAGGACGAAACATCTCAGAAAGTTGGCCTTTCCTTGTAGGCTTTATATTTTCCTGAGGGTTCGAGGTGGAGGTACCTCTTTGATAGCTTTGACTTGTAGGGGGTCCACTCTAATTCCTTCCTAGGACATGATAAAACCTAAAATTATTCTTGATGTGACGTAGAAGATGCACTTGAGGGGGTTCATGCATAGGTTGTATTTCTGGCATCATTGGTATACCGTCGCAAATCCTCGAGGTGGTATGATCACTTCTTGGATTGGATGTTGAGGGCGTCCATGTAGGCAATGATAAGGTGTGCCAAGTCATGAGAGATATCATTCATGGCCCTCTGGAAGGTGGCTCCAGCGTTCTTTAGGCTGAATGGCATTGCCCTGTATGTGAATATGCCCCAGGGGGTAGTGAACGTGGTTTGTACTAGTCGGTGTGACGGATTTGAATTTGATTATACCCAGAGAAGCCATTAATGAAGGAGAGGGCCTCGTGACCTGCACAAGCATCGATGGCTTGGTCGATGAATCGAGTAGGGTAATTTTCCTTAGGACAAGATTTGCTCAAATCGCGAAAATCGGTGCAAATGTGTATGGTGCCCTGTTTTTTCATGACGGGAACAGGGTTGGAAACCCAAGACGTGTAAGCGATGGGGTAGATAAACTCGGCTTTGTGAAGATTTTCGATTTCTCCTTTTATTTATTCTGCCTTGGATGGGTGCAGTTAATGTTTTTTCTGGTGTATTGCTGGTCATCAAGCCAGGTGTCAATATGATGCTCTACAATAGTGGGACTAAGCCCAGGCATCTCCAAGTAGTCCCACATGAAGATATCTCGATACTCTTGTAGCAGGTGGGTGTTAGATGTTATCTCTTCTGGAAAACACCCCCCAGTGAGATTTCTTCGACTTTTTTAGGATTTTGACACATATTCACCTTGATGGTAGGTGAAATGTCTGACATTTTCCCTTCCTCAAACGCATCGGCCGCCAGAACGAGGTCCTTGAACCAATCAACTTTCCCTAATGGAACGAAACCTTTTCATTCAATCACATAGATCTATTGTTTTCATGTCTTTTCATGGTTGAACGTTTTTCTAGGCAGAAAAAATGAGCGGTGATGCATTGCATCCCATGGATAATATGGCTCTGTCATGGCCACAAGGATGTCCTCATCTGAATGACATAAGGATCCTAAGGGGGATTGAGTCTGCGCGAGGCCGTGAGGAATAGGCTTAGTCCTAACGGCGTTGGTCGATAGACATGAAAATGATTCCATCGTCGATGTGGTAGTACTAGACGCAGTCGTTAGGGTGCATATGGATTGGGTTTGCACCGTCATTGGTACAACTAGTCTCGTAGTTGTAGCTGACTCGACACCTATGAATGATGAGCATATAGCCTGATTCATGGTTCCAATACATGATGATATGAACCGTATATGTTGTATCGTGTCATCGGTGTTTGGTGGGAGAGGAATTTCCATCATGGGAGCTTGCGTGAGAGCAAGGCTAGATTCCTCATTAGTCTGAGCACTTTTGGGGGGTTGGAAGTTGTGCCTAGTGGAGAGGTGCCTGAATGTTTCCATTAATGGAAATACCTCTGGATCGTGGTTATAGCCGGTGCAAATGGTGCACTGTACCACTGTGCCAACTGAGTAAATTATGTGGGAACCAACACTACTCTTCGTCCCTGAAGTGGATGCTCGGAAGGTGTTACACCAATTTTTGGTCATCTAACCTGTTACTATTAGATGGAGTAAAGTACACCATGTAGGACCAATTTTACCATAGTAAAATTGCTCTCACTATTAAAAATAATTTAATAACCCATAGTTTATTAATTTATTTCAAGTCTAAACAGGAAACCCCAAGATGAATAATTAAATAAATCCTTATTTGTTTGATTTTCCTCTAGGGATAGTAAATTAAACCATGTGAAAATGTGAAGTTGTGTTACACTTTTTTCCCTTTTTTGACAAAAAACTTTCATTTTTTTCGGTTCTTCAACTCTCTGCAAACTATAACAATTTTTCTGTTTATAATTTCATTTTGCGATAAAAATAAAAGTTGGCAGAAATTTTGTTAGCTTTCTATTACTTATTTTTTGAAATTTTTTTATGCACATTTGATATGTCAACTTAGAATTTCTTTGAATGTGTTTTTCTTAACAATCAAAGGATTCATAACAAGTCATGTTAAGACGCAATGTTGTATTCTTTGAAAATTTGTGTTTTTGAGAAAACAAAATGTGTTACAACAATCTAGACAGAGTCTACTTTGGTTTCGTCATATTTACAAAGCCAATTGATGCATATCATAATTACTAGAATTTTTTGAACTGGTCCAATATGAAAAACTACATATTTTGGATATGTTTCGCGCTGCAACAAATTTCTTAACATATAAGTTATAAACTAAAGATCTAAAAGCTACCCATTAGAGACGACGGACCAATGTAATGCCCCATAATTTTTTCAATTTTTTTTACAATGCATTTTGGGAAATACAGAATTTTGATTTCACTAAATCACAATGACCCTCAGAAATTGTTTGCACCCATTTTATTAGAAAATTAATTAAAATTAGTAAAAGTTTATGAAATTCCATAAAAGTTATATTTCCTGAAAGTAGATTCAATTTTTAAGATGCTTGTCTTGGTTCCGACAGTTAATTCAGAATATTTCATGGAGTTTAATCATTCCAAAGTTGCAGAAACGTATTCAGAGCTTGGTTCTGTGTAACTGGTGACGCATTAGTTTGGCCGAACTCTGATTAAAAGTTCGGCCGAAATTTTTTTTGCGCCGACGGCCCGTTAAGTCTAACGACCTAATAGTTTGGCCGAACTCTAAATCAAAGTTCGGTCGAACGTTTAATCAATGTTCGGCCGAACTTTTATCTAATTTTCCATCGGTTGGAAAATTTCGCGAAGCCCCTCCTAAAACACATTTCGCGGCAATTATAAATTGCCACAAAATCATTCATAGTTTTCGCACATTTCGCACATTTCATCTGATTTTACAAAGGTCTTGGTTTGGGTTTAAAGACTTTTCTTGGAGATTTGGGTTTAAGGGCATTTCTTAGAAGCGGACTGATTTTGCAAAGAATTGTTTTGTGTTTAAGGACTTTTCTTGGAGGAAATTTCTTGGAGACGGTTTGACTTTGCAAAGAATTGTTTTGGGTTTAAAGAATTTTCTTGGAGGAAATTTCTTGGAGGTATGTGGTACATTTTTTTGGATGTTTTTTGTTCATTTTTTTTTTAAGTATGGATTTGTGCTTAATTTCGAATTCCTGGAGACGGTCTGATTTTGCTAAGAATTGTTTGGGGTTTAAAGACTTTTCTTGGAGGACATTTCTTGGAGGCGGCCTGATTTTGCAAAGAATTGTTTTGGGTTTAAGGAATTTTCTTGGACGTACATTCAAAGGACATTTCTTGGAGGTATGTAATACATTTTTTTGGATGTTTTTTGTGCTTCATTTTTTTTGAAAGTATGGAGTTGGGCTTAATTTCGAAAAGACATTTTCTGGAAGTATTTTTTGAAGTATTTTTTAAAGTGACGTTTTTTTTTTAAGTTGGAGGCATTTTTTGAAGTGACATTTTTTTAGAGTATGTGTTTTGAGTTGAAGTAAATATTTTGAGCTTCGTTTCATTTTTATAAGACATTTTTTCTCGAATTTTTTATAGTAAGTATTTTGGATTGCAGTATGTATTTTTTACAAAAAATTTAAAATGACTTCTTCTTCTTCTTCTTTTTTTTTTTTTTAAATTTTAAATTAAATCTTTTGTGATGCTTTTTCTAATTGAGTTATTGTCTAATTTTTTGAAGGAAATTTTTTGAACTTCATACTCTATTATCATGGGAAATCGAAGGACTTGTGCGAGAAAATATGATCGAAAAAGAGACCCTGAGGAACGTAGAGAAGAGACGAGACAATCTCGCAAAAGAAAGTTAGAAGCCCTCTCAAATATTGAAGAGGAAAATCAACCTCAAGCAGAAATTGAAGCAAGTATGTAAATGTAAATATTATGATCTATTGATATATTTAAAATTTTCCTAATGTAAAATGTGAAGCTTAATTTTTATTTGATAAACTAATTTGAAAAATATTTTTTTTAATGTAAACAGAAAGAGATATTCCTCAATACATTGATGATGAGATACAAAATTTTGAAAGAGAAAGTGAAAGGGACATTGAACCAATGATTGAAGATGGTGAAATATTGAAAGAAATCCAAATAAAGAAATTGAATCACAAGTTATATATATATATATATATATATATATATTAAACACATGCACATATCATTGAAATTATAGATATATTTATTAATTTAGTTATTTATTGAATATGTACTATTTTTTTCGAATATGTACAGATGAAATCACTATCGATAATGAGATGTTAGAAAATGTTGACACTCACACATATGGAGATAAAAAACCTGACCATGCTATACGATATCGTGTTAACTGCATTTTTGAAAAGTATTTCTTAAATGAGTGGGTGATAGTTCAGGCTCAAATGTTGAAAGGTCTCCTATCATTAAGGAAATTAAAAGAAGCTACGACACTACTGGATATTCGAAAATCAACCAAAGATAAAAAAAAATGAAGGAAGATGTGATACAAAATATAATTAGTACTATAAAGTCAATTAAGAGATCTAGAGAGAAAAAAATTTCAATTGTACGTAGAGGAATACAGATGGCAATGGTTTCATCAAGTACTAAAGAGAATCGTTTGGTAACATCTATGGCACGAGCACTGGGAACCTCACGAAAAACTTTGCACAAACATCGGAAATTTCGGCTACAAATAGATGTAAATTATGAACTTGCTTGTTGGAGAGCTATTTGTAGGCAACCATACAAAGATAGACTCGGAGAAAATGTTAAAAAAATAATATATGAATATTGGAAGAATAATTCGCGTGTTTCGCCAACTACAAGGCATGTGATGCGAAGAAGAATAACACGAAATCAGTACGAAGAACATGAAAATATTTCTTGGAAACCACTCAGATAGAGTTATTCGACAAGTTCAAAGAAGAGAATCATCAAATTCATGTTTCACTCAGTGCTTTTGTTCAACAAAAACCATGGTATGTAAAACCTATCACCGTACGCGACACTTGTTGTTGCCGTTATCATCTGGAATTTGAGTTATATTATGAAACATTCTTTGATTTTGGAAGAACATTATGAAAGGATTCACCTCCTTCCACTATCTGTGATTTTATATCTCAAATTCTATGTGAAAGAGAAAGCGATGAACTATTTTAAAAAAAGAAATGTGTCGGTGGTAAAAAATGCGATGATTGTGGAAATTTGACTAAATTTCAAAACAAATATCGTATTGATTTAAATGATCAATCATTTTCCAACATGAAAGTGAAATGGAAGAGATATGAATATATCGATACATCGATTCAAGGTGCAAATAGTGTTAAAAGAATTGAATTACTAGAAGATGAAATTTTTCAGATAGAATTTTTGAGAAAGCTTGAGGCAGATATTTACAAATACACCAAGCATTCCCATAGAGCTCGATGGCAAGACTTGCAATTCAAAAAATATCATGAAGTTTTTCCACCAGGGACCATTTTTTCAGTGATTGATTTTGCAGAAAAATACACATTTGTTCCACAAAAAGAAATTCAGAGTGAATACTATCATTCTGACCAAGTCTCCATGCTCGTCCATATTCTATATAGACATGTTGAACAAAACGTAAATCATATAGAAAGCATGAGTGAAAATCGACATATCATTAAAGAATATCACTTTTATATCAGTGACGATCGTACACATGATACATATTTTGTACAACATTGTTTTGGAAAAATTTATGATTCCTTGAAAAATCATGGAATAACATTCAATGAACATTGGATATGGTCAGACGGATGCGCAGGTCAATTCAAATTTTCACGATCATTCTTTTGGTTGTGTTGTCTTCATAAGAAAACCTGCATTAAACATTGTTGGAATTTCTTTGAGACTGGTCATGGAAAAGGAGAACATGACGGTGCAGGAGCATGCATAAAACGAGCACTTCAAAGATATCAAATGAACCACTTTGCAAGCCAACTTGTGAACACTAAAGAAGTTGTTCAATGGTGCATCGCTACTCTAAGCCATGAGACTAACCCATCAAGGGAAGTGCGAAGGTACATTCAATTTAATTTTTATTGGAAATCTAATTTTAAACATTGTACATTTATCGTGCAATGATTATCTTTGATTGTATTTTGATATCATATTTACAAATTCTTCTTTTAATTTTCCGTATAAAGGTTTTTATGGCATATTGGGATCGAAGACGTAGATACATCAATTGGAAAAGACGTTGAAACAATAAAAGGGACTCAAAAATTGCATTCAATTCAAACAAAGTCGTCCAGAAATGTGTTTGCATTGGATAAAAGAAAATATTCTTGTTTTTGTGATGTTTGCATAGACAACACAAAATCCAATGACGTTTGTGAAAACAAAATGTATGTAAATGATTGGAAACATACAGAGATAAATACAAAGGGTAAAATGTCTATTGCAATGTTTGAAGAAATGCAATAAGAGGAAACTACAATATCATCCGATGGTGATCAAGTTTCTGATCTTGTTAGAGAAGGTAACATTTGAATTGATTTCTAATGATTTAAAGATCTAGAAATAAATTTAAATATGTATAATTTTCTTAAGTTTGTTTTATTGTGCAGGAGATGTTTTTGCTGTAATTGCACCTATTGAAAACGATGAAAATGTGAAGTATTATTTGATGCATTGCACTGAACGAAAAATGAAATTATTACAAAACTGTAATGATCACGGATTTCAATATGACAAAGGATCTATTATACTGAAAGGTTATTTTTTTAGACAGGCTAATCAAAGTGGAGACTTTGTTTACTTTGAAGACTATGAACCTAATTCTATAAGTTGTCAATATAGTCACTTGGTGTGTGCAGCACGCATAAAGTTGATAGAGGTTCAATCAAAGAAAAAATGGAAAATTAAGAAATGGAAAATGTCAAAATCCAATCATGAACAGATTATTGAAGATGGAATTCCATTAAAAAAAATTTGATTGAATTGTCCAACAATTTACTCTCTTTGGATTAAATATGTTTTAGAACTTCTAGTACTCAACTAAAAATTGAGCTGCTTATGTTATTTGTGCAAGTGTTTGCACATGTACAAATTGTTTTGGTACATGCACGTGCTCTAGTATCAACTGAAAGTAGCTTTTCTATACATGTGCATTGATGAAAAATGTTACATGTATTGGATATATATATGTGTGTGTGTGTGTGTGTGTGTGTGTTCTAGAATGAAATTAATTGTTCAAGTAGTTTTACTATGTGCATTGATGAAAAACTAGTTGGATTTTTTGGTAAAAATTATGGACACAATGTAAATAAATCATCCGCAGTATAGTTTTGTATGAATATTCCTTTCAGACAAGAGACTCGGAGCACTTCTCCGACTTTTGGTGGGATTTGACCCACATCTCTATTCCTGATTGAAAATCTAGTACAAAATTTGTTTGTCCAATAGTCGGATATGTTCAATGTGCATTGATGAAAAATGTTACTTGTATTGGATAGATATGTTCTAGAATGCAATTAATTGTTCCAAGTAGTTTTTCTATGTGCATTGATGAAAAACTAGTTGGATTTTCTGGTAAAAAGTTTCCACAATGTAAATAAATCAACAAGGCTACCTATTTGAGTGCATTAACAACATTGACCCAAATTCAACAAACATATATATGTACTAGAATTATATTTCCAATCAAAATTAAAGGGATAATTTGTACATATATCTACTTCTTTAAACTCTTTTTTCAATTAGAGCTCAATTGATACATGGTTAGTTGCATTGAAAAGCTATGTTCTTCCTATTGGAAATTTTTTCATTCAAACAAGACTACATGTAGAGATCAAAAGAAATCTTAAGATTCCAAATGTACTTCAACCATCCAAAAGGGATTTGTGCAACATTACTTGACATGCCATACCAATTATAGTGAACAACTATCCAATAGAAACATTTAACATTATATACCACATGTGCCAAATGTATATTGAAACCATCCAAAACTTTAAAATTTTAAAAACTTTTTGATAATATATCGTGCAACATTAAAACATTAAACATTTAAAACATTAAATATCACATGCGAAATATAGATTGAAACCATTCAAAACTTGAGTTTTAAAAACTTTTTGATTATATATATTGTGCAACGTTACTTCACATGCCATGCCAATTATAGTTCAACTAGATCCAATAGAAACATTTAACATTATATACCACATGTGCCAAATGTAGATTGAAACCATCCAAAACTTAAGTTTTAAAAACCTTTTGATTATATATCGTGCAACATTAAAACATTAAACATTTAAAACATTAAATATCACATGTGAAATGTAGATTGAAACCATCCAAAACTTGAGTTTTAAAATTTTTTTGATTATATCATACATAACATTACTTCACATGCCATGCCAATTATAGTTCAACTATCCAATAGAAACATTTAACATTATACCACATGTGCCAAATGTAGATTGAAACCATCCAAAACTTAAGTTTTAAAAACTTTTTGATTATATATCATGCAACATTAAAACATTAAACATTTAAAACATTAAATATCACATGCGAAATGTAGATTGAAACCATCCAAAACTTGAGTTTTAAAAACTTTTTGATTATATCATACATAACATTACTTCACATGCCATGCCAATTATAATTCAACTATCCAATAAAAACATTTAACATTATATCACATGCCAAATGTAGATTGAAACCATCCAAAAATTTTAACTTTTAATTTAACAAAAAATTATAGATCACAACATTACTTCACATACCAAATGTACTCCAAGCATCCAAAACTTAAATTTTAAAAACAAAACAAATTATAACACATGTCATTACATAATATGCCAAATGTAGTTCAAATGACAACATTAATTTATAGATAACAACATTACTTCACATTCACATGCCAAAAGTACTAAAACCATCCAAAAATTAACTTTTTGAAACAAAACAAATTATATTAACAATGTAATAAAATATGTCCAAAAATTGTAGATCTCACAAGTATCAAACTGTATCAAGTTTAACAAATTTTAAGACCATCTAAATCTTGAAATCAAATCTACAAATCATGTCCATAAAATAGAGACGGATCTAGCATCTTTCCTATCAGGGTCTCAATCTGCGCCCTATCATGTGAAGCGTCATGGGAAACCTACATACACAATGCACATGTACTTGAACATTAAAATTTGATGTTTTAAAAATGAATGAAAATATATATATCTAGAACTTCATGTAAAAAAAAAAAATATAACGAAAAAATCATGCAATACCTCATAAGATTCCCTCTCCATTTGATGAACAAGTTCTCCTATAGGAACATTTGCTGCGGTAAACTGTACAATATACATGTACAGTTATATATATATATATATATATATATATTAAAAACTTTCAAATGAAAATGCACGTGTACATATATAAACTTATTTTCAATAATATTAAAAAAAGGAACTAAAGACAACTTGTTCAAATGTTGTGGATGTTCCTATCTCCGTCGCTAGAGTCCGCGGATTAAAGAAATATTCTATAGGAACCTAAATTCAAAATTTTTTAAATAACTCAAAATATAGATCTCTCTCTCTCTCTCTCTATATATATATATATATATCTCAATTTTTAATGGAACTTTTTGAGGTGGAATATATATATATATATATATATAACTTTTAAACATAAATTTTAAACTTGTGAAAAATTGTCCATACTTGTGGCTCATCTCCCAAGGAAGTAGAAGGTACATCTCCCAAGGAAGGAAGAAGGTGCCACCATCCCAAAATCCATCGGACGGAATCGGAATCTATTAAAACATTTTATTATTATATATGTACATGTACATGCAATGTGCACAATTATTAATTTTAAAAATGTCACTTAAAAAACATAACATTTGTCGAGAGATATCTTTTGATGGTGAGACCCATCTTGATTGTTTTGAACCGGAGGCTCCGAATGTGATATTAACATTTTTGTCATTCATCATGTGTGACAACTTCAAATG
Organism: Pinus albicaulis; assembly: GCA_034641835.2. Lineage (NCBI taxonomy): Eukaryota > Viridiplantae > Streptophyta > Pinopsida > Pinales > Pinaceae > Pinus > Pinus albicaulis. The sequence goes on along the minus strand of CM076579.1, from coordinate 597,121,872 downwards.
GTGTTTTAACATATAATGATACATTTTTTTTAGATTAATGTACATACGAATAAATGTATACATATACATGTGTATTTATTACAAATTGTACATGTATGTGTTAAAATAATTGAACCTAACCATTAACACATATCGTTCATGTGCCCTATTCCTCATGAAGGATTGGGTCTTGCCAACCATTGCGACAATTCTTTGCATATATTTTGATATCTTCAACACTCATGTTGTCAATATCTTCATTCGTACAATACACAAAATTTGCGCGTGCATTATCACGTGATTTTTGTCGATTTAGACAAACATCGACTCCACCAATTAGTTGTGAACATTGTCGATGATGGCATCCATTGCTTCTCGACTAATTTGAGAAGTCGCATCCATCTCTAACTGAAAAGTTTCGACTTGAAAAGGTCAACTAACCAATGGTGGCTCGGGGCGAGGCAACTCAACATCACACCTAGCGCCCCTATGATCACACAATTGACCTTTTCCCGAGGACCAAAAAATTCGGACGGAAGGTCATTGTAATTACATTTCTGTTCCAAAAAAGAATTCTGCATAGTATATAATTTACAAAATAAAGAGGAACCTAGAAGTCGCTCCATGGGAGTATTCCATAGGCCGCAAGGTGCCTATCATACAAATAGTAGAATATATTGGGGTGCTTGAAATATTGCACCTTCAACATCTTTCTTCTCGGCCCTTCTTTGAAATTAAACATTGACTTCGTTATTTCTTTGTAACTCTTTGTTTTAGATCCTCCCATTTATCGGGACCCATTATTGTTTCCTTTCTTTTTCTCATGACTTCTACAAATGTATCAGTTGTTGGCCCAAGATTTCGGTACACAACTACTAGTTCGGCTAAAGAATGTGTAACTATTTCGAGGCTTTTCTACTCTCGGTAGGTAAGTCAAAGCCATGAGATCTCTACGCAATTTTGCATGATTTTTTGACACCTTTCTAGATTCTCATTGTACCATGTTTCTTTCCCATGGTATATTAGAAATGTCAATTTGAATAAGTCATGGTGGGTGGACAACCTTCTTCTTGAATGTAGTGTTATGCCTGCGTATTTTTTTACCAACATTTGGATCATTTTAAATACTCTACATCAATATATAAAAAATTTTGTATTAAAAAAAACACATGTAAACAAATTTGTACAAATTGAATAAAAAAAATATTGAAATTGATGGCAACCTCGGCGTGGTTGGCTAGCATCTTCCCCACCACAGGCGAGCGAGAACGGGGAATGACACTGCTGAGAACCGGCATCACCGGATGTTGATTGGCCTTGGGGGAATAAATATCTACCTTCACACAACCTTCCAGCACTTATTGATGGCCCTCTAAAGAGTTTGAACCACCACCAACCTCTCGAGAAGAGAGAGAAGCTTCATAAACAAATACGAATTTATAATCAATTGAAAAATACATTCATACATATAAATACACATGTACATATTCATTGATTAAATGCATTCAAACAATACCATGACTAGGTGAACCATGGGCATGCTCCATGGATGGAGTAGAGACCCTTCTCTTATTAGCTCCTAAAAAATAAAAAATGAAATTTATTAACAACTAATTTAACTCACAAAATTGATAAAAAATCAATTCCATATGTACACACATGTATGGAGATTTAAGATTATATTTAAATACCATGATCATCCATCGATCCCTGATCCCCCCCCCCCCCCCCTCTCGTAGAGATATGGGATTTTTTTGATCTTCTTTGTTGTTCATCCTCCATGATATATATATCTACGGTGGACATTTACAATTATTTTTTTAAATGACTGATTTAAAATAAATTCAAAATAAATTTCAGAAAATTAATGTAATTTAGTGTACACAAATTATGTAAAACACAATTTTCAAAGCACTAATTGATGTGTGAAACTCAATTTAAGCAAAAAAAAATGATAAGTTCACCAAATTGCGTTTTACATGGTGGGAGCAGACTTGGTATAAAATTGAAAAAACCACATTCTCTTTAAAAAAAGTGGCTTTCATTTAAACAAAAATTTGTTGGAAGTCCCCACATTTTTAATTTCATAAAAATGTGAAGTTCACACTTTTTGCAAATGTGAAGTTCACCAAGTTTCTCTTTACATGGTGTGGTGGGAGCACACTTGGTATATAATTGAAAAAAGCACATGGTCATTAAAAAAGACGCATTTATAAGTGCACAACACACACATATACAATATATGTTACAATGTAGATCAGCAAATTTTGAAGGAGAGTGTCTCAACACAGATTCATCTTTGAGAGATGAATCTTGAATTTTTGAAGAAGAGCATCTCAAAACTAGTTCATCTTTGAGAGATGAATCTTGAATTTTTGAAGAAGAATGTCTCAAAACTAATTCATCTTTGAGAAATGAATCTTACATTAGCATTTCCCCATATAATTATATTCATATATTAATTCATCTTTGATAGATGAATCCTGAATTTACATTGCCCCACGTAATAGATCAGCAAACATCTTATCCGCATTTGTACAATGTCTTATACCAAAAAATTGAAATTGGCTAACAATATTGTTTTCTATTTCATGCAGTTCTTTTAGCCTCTCCTTCTTAACTTGGCACACGCCATTCATCTAGTTGCACACAGGTTTAGAAATGGTGAAAATTACAATTCCATTTGATCCATACTCCATAGTTGTTCCCAAGCCTTCTATCAATCCAATATAATATGCCTCATTGTTTGTTGTTCTTCCCGGTATATTCATTTTCCTTTTGATATGTTGTTTCGAAATTAACACCTAGAGGTTAGTTGGGATACAACCTCCACGGGCTTGAGGCGTACTACTTAATAGAGACTCACACAACCATGCACGTTCGAGAAAAACTAAATAGAGCGAATGAGAGATTTACCCGTTGGTCCTACGTTTGAAGTAGATCCACGTGGAGTCCAAACTCTCTAACCGTCCTTCCTCTTTAACACAGAAATACAAGAAAAGGCAATACAAAGGACAAGTTGTACGGCATATATCTACTCTATATGTTTAGTGAGATTCATATAAAACATTAAATAAATCATAATGAATGCTTGTATAACAAATATTCTCATACATAAAAGCATACACTAACACGTTTATTTCGGGAACAACATGATACTTCTGTATTATAAATAGCACGTACAAAAGTAATCAAGTGGAGAGATCACCTGATCCTTCCAAGGCCTTCGCAGACCGTCGTCCGGATCTGTCCAGCCCTTGCCTCGCTAAGACTCCTTCCAAACAGGTGCATAGAGATAACATATAAAGGGATGTATATCTCAAGGAAACAAGGGTTTTTTATAATGAACTGGGAAAGTGCAGGAGGCACGGGGAATCAGACTTGGATAGGGAATACCAACAGAGTATAATATCAATAATTCTCTCTCTCTCCCTTAGGCCATACACATGAGGGCTTTTTATAGTCCCTCCAAGTAGTTTCAGCAGTTGGAAACAGTTGGCCACGGGCTGGGGTGGTTGAACTACCTGAGTAACCATCAACCCAGCGCGAAATTAGGGATTTTTATATATATTTTTAATCATTTTAATGGCATACGCGGAAAATTCTAGCTTAACTCGCGTATACACACGGAAAAACACGGGCATAGTCGCGTATGGGGGATTTTACACTATTTTTAAGTGAATTTTTCCAAGTCTGTAGGAATGGGTGCCCATAAAGCCATAAAGCAATCATGAATCATGTCAAAGTGAGAAATGATGCTATAACAGATGCCCCCTAATATATGAGGTCAGAAGGGGTACATGATGGCCGAAATGTATTATGCACATAGAAAGAACTTCGCAAGGACAAGAGAGGACTTCACCAGATTTCAGCCTGCCAAAAACCAATGAAAGAAACCGGAGAGTCAACTCATGCTGAGGCGGGCATAACCATGCTCAGTCAAAAATACATCATATGGAAAGTACTGAAATAGATCCAATATGTATACAAGTATAACTGAACTGAAAGTACATAGTGAATCATCTGAGCAGGGCCCGGAAATAAGTCTGAATCAATGTCCAAGTATCACATATAGAAAGCTGATCAAAAGATGGTGCAACTGGATGTCTGATCAAGTAATTGAATCTCCAAGTACCGGATCATAAGAGGTGGATCAAACGGTACAATCACGCAACTCGGGGATCAACATATAAGATGCTGCTGTGCTGAACTGCAACATATAAGGGTGGACGGCAACACTGGCAGAAACTGAGAGAACTGCCAACAGTGAACCGAGAAATGCTGATGCAACCCGAGGTCTTCACCGATCACAACGGCACAATTCTACACATTGGGAATAAATGAGCTGAAGTCGACCATGTGAGAAATCGTTGGATTACCGGGCAATGATGTTTCCCGTTAACCAACGCGAGACAACCCACCGATAATGATAATGAGTGTCAAGGTGCCCCAGTACAATCTAACAAGTGTGAATAAATGAGTTGAAGTCGAACACTTGAAAGAATCTACCAATCAGGAGGCAATGATGAATCCCCACTGTCGATAGCGAAGAGTCTGCCACTGATGACTGCAAACCCTAAGGTATTGACAAAAAGACTCTAGACCTTATTCCCAGAGCAATGAGTCGGAGTCGATGGGAAAAGATCTGCTGGAAGGAAGGCATTAAGGCATCCCACATCAGTCCAGCGCGAGTGTAACCCGCAGGCCAAGATTTGGAAGGAATCGGATGAAGTAGAGTGATGGAACCAAAACCGAAGTACGTTTCCGACATGCACAAGATGAAGCTAGCACACGGAAGAAACCCTCTGAACCAACCAATAATGAAAGCTGACACAGAGGCGAGAAATTCACCGATAGGGTCAAATGGAAATCCAGGTACTGCACGAATCCCAAGTGTGATAATGTGTGCTGACGTCGAACACAGGGGAAACCACTCAGTCAAAGACCCATGATGATGATCAAATGCTGAGCACGAGGTCACCTATCAATGATGGGAATAGGCCCAAGGTGCGGCTCTAGGTTTTCTCTCAAAGCAATGTGTCGTAGTCGATAAGAGACAAACCCGCCAGCAAGAAGTCAATGGAGACCTTCTCAAACCAGCACGAGCAGAAGATCAAAACATCTGATGTGATAGAACATGATGCTGACAAGACCGGGAAGGCCGACTGAATAATGAGTCAAGAGACACCGCAGAATGGCCGACTCAGGCTAAACTTCCCTTGAACAAAAGCACGACTTGTGATGACCATGGCAGTAAAAAGTGACACTGTATAAGTCTGTTATGCAGGAGGCAGCACAAACTCTCCATATGATTGGAAGAGATAACCAACCGGGGGAGAACTGACAAGTGAAACATGGTAAAGGCTGAACCTAGGTCAAAACTAGAACCATCCCAAATGAAGGAAATATATATAAGTATATGTGCTTTGTTCAAGGGTGACAAACTAACTCTATACTGCCATCAAAATAATGAAGATACATCCCGTTCCCGCTCTTTTTTTTATATTTAATTTTTTTTGTCTTTTTCATATAATAAGCCTGAAAAAGAATAAAGAATGCTATGGTACAATGGATAGAACAAGTATCAATAAAGCAGATGCACTAGTTCCTGGGACTGGAACAATCCTATGCTCAATGCAAGGTGGCGAAAACTGGTCAGTGATACTCAAAGGAACGTTCCATCCATGGGTACAAAGGTGTCAAGTCGTGATAGCTAAGTGCATGCAATGGTTAACTTGTACAGAAAGTCAAGGTCCAAAGTTGGCTTAAACATCGAGTCCAAATGAAGCCGGCTAAAGGCCAGGATAAACAAGTAGCCAATATGCAATGCAGTAATACAACTTAACGACACCAGGGAGCCTCTAGGGTAAAAGCCAGAAATAATGATAAGTGATGAAGAAGAAGAATGAAGCTTCAACACATAAGACATGGCGGGACTAAAGAGGACTCCCGAGCCTACATAAAAAGCAGCATGGGCAACAAGTGATAGTGAGGAACTAACTAGGAAGCCCATGTAAAGGAAGGCTCTACCATCAAGTCATGATTAAAAATCGGCGAGTGAAATGGGTGTAATGCTCATGACCTGATGGGATCGACCCTAAGGCAAGTGATCAGTATGGAGGCTAGTATGCAAGATGCAACGGAAAGTGATTCCCTAACCTATATGCCAGTGAAGATCATATCCCTGCCGTGAAGAGTCGAAAATCATGGGTCAAAAACCGGGAAAAGACTCAAAATCGTCAAAATGTACCTGAAAACATACCAAACTGGGCACTTCCAAGCAATCAAGTTATACAGCATAAGATAGATCGAAAAAATAAGCATAAAGAAATTTTTGCGAAAATTTTCAATTTTTAGCCATAAATACACAAATTACCTCTCAATTGGTTCATTATTGCATAGCTGATTTGGAAAAAGAGCTTTGGAGCTAAAAACTTGTTTCGTCAAATCAGGAACAACCGACCGTCGGAATTCAACGAAACTTCAGGTAGGCTCCTTAATCATCCTGTTGATTCATTTTGTCCGTTTGAAAATTAAAATTAAGTGATTTTTTGCCTTGAAACCCTTATTAAAAAATGCGTATCTGCGCATACGCGGGTTTAATGAAGGCAAGTCGCGTATACACGCGACTGTGCACAGGGAAAGTAGCGTATGCGCAAGTCCGATTTCAAAAAAGGTATTTCTAATGCAAATTTTGATGAAATTTCTCAGGATGACCATCTCATGGAGGGAACGTGAGCATAGCGCAGTAGACCAAGAGGTCATGCAGGACCGCGCAGCACAAAACATCCTCCGAAACTGTGGATTGTTCAAATTCTTTAAAATGCCCAATATGAAAAGTAATGTGCGATTGCTTGAAATGCTCGTAAATTACTGGGAACCAGATCAGGATTACTTCATAATTGATCAGATGCCACTACGCATAGAAGTGGAGGATATATACTTCATCACTGGACTCTCCAGGAGGGGAGATCCAGTGGACTTGCACGGAAAGCCCCTGGGAGGGTTGACCGTGGAAGACTATGTCCAAATATATTGCGTAGATAATTCCAAGAAGGTTGGAACGCAGATTGCAATTAGAGATATCAGGGATTTGCACATAAATATCCTCCTGTTCACCATCGGCAGAGTGGCAGGATCTGCCTCACTACATCAGGCGTCCAGGACGCAAATGAGTATAGCTGTAGAGTGTTTGATTCACGTCTACGATTGGTGCACAGCCCTGCTACAGAACATGAAACAACAGCTGACCTCTATTCGCCAGGTAAAAACTAAACACTTTGGCTATGGTACCATTTTGACAACATTCTTCTTTGAGAGGATTCCAGCTTTGAGACCCAGAGTGATCTCGACTATCAGTAGCCCGCGGGACCCAAGAATCGCCCGTTGGGCAGACATGATGAAGAGACTGGGGGGCAGCGAGGTACCCCGGACCACGTGGGATGATGAGTTCTTCCTGTGGTGGGGAGAACAGATCATCGCAGTGGACGACTATCCCTATGCCGGGATGGATTTCCGAGGAGATCCAGATCTAGTACTTCCACCTGGCACAGCATGGGGAGCAGTCGGTAAGTTTTGCAAAATTTTTTGACTTATATGATTTTTTTTGGATTTTTTCAAATATGTATGAAAAAATGAAAAAAGAACATGTTTTTTTGATTGGATTCATAATGATTGACAATTAAAAATGATCATGTTTCAGATGTTGGACCAGTCGGTCCTGAGGGCCTACCGCGCCATAAGCGCCGCAGAGGTGAGGCAGAGACAGTGGATTCCGACAGGACTCTCCAGGCTGTGCAGAGAAACTTGGAGGGACTGACCCGCCAAATCCCTATGGCTGTCGTGGAGGACTTGCCGGAAGCCGTCCAGAGACGGGTTGTAGGAGTACCCCGGGACTGGGTTAGACTATTCCGCCGTGTGGCCACTGCAGTTATGTTCTATAGGAACACGACTTCTGGGCAGGGTCCTCAGGAGTAGACAGATTTTATATGTTAGATGACTGTATATTCTTTTTTGAGACTGAACATGATGGGGCATAAGCCCAAGTTTTGTACGGCATTTATGGATCCAAATTTTGTAAAGTTTTTTGACATACTGATGATATATATACAGCGATATTTGATGTGATGTGATAAATGTATCAAATGTATGATGTTTTTGATGATTAAAATTTATTGTATTGAATGATTAATATGCCAATCTAAAGCTTGATTAGCTAATGAGTCAGCAAAACAATTGTCAGCTCGAGGAATATGAATGAATGTTAAAAATTGAAATGACCTTTGTAACAAACGTACCCTCAAGAAAAATCGTAATAAAAATGGATCTCGTACCCGATAAGTGTTGTTCAACTGCGACACCACCAGCTGAGAGTCCAAGAACACTACCAACGAATCAACACCCAAAGATATTGCCTCCGAGAGTAGATGAATGACTGCAGTGTATTCTGCTACGTTATTGGAAGCAGGACCAATGCAGACTCCTCTTGATACCAACAGCTGACCGGAAGGATAATGAAGCACCCAAGCCGCGGAAGCTAAGTTCCGGGTGTGTCTACTAACACCATCGGCGAAACCAAAATGACTCATGACATCCAACACAACCTGCCAAAGCAGATCAAAAAACATCACCACCTCATCAAAAATCGAAAATCAATCAGATATGTACAAAGCAAAAACTATAAATATATACAAAAGCAAGATGCCAGGCCGAAGCCTAGGCATAATACTTCTTCAAATAGAGCCCATTTCGGGGCTCCGACAACTCGTTCCCTTCGAAGTCAACCAAGGTATAAGCTCCTTTCTTAAGGACCTTTTTAACGATATAGGGGCCATACCACATCGATTTAAACTTTCCTGCCCCCAAGGCATCTTTTTCTTGGGCATAGACCAAAACAAGGTCACCTTCGGAAAAGACCCTAGGCTTAACCGCCTTATCATACTGAACTTTGACTCGGTTTTTATGCGCTTCATTCAACGTGGCGGCATCTCGACGCTGCTCATCAAGATGTTCCAGATGAAGAAGCCACTCTGCCAGACTAGAAGTGTCAGGAAGAAGCTCAACAGCCAGTTTAAGGGAAGGAATCTCGCATTCAATGGGAAATACGGATTCCACCCCGTGGACTAACTGAAACGGAGTAAAGCCAGTTGCAGTTTTCACTGACGTCCTGTATGCCCAAAGTGCAGGATATAGCATAATATGCCAGTTGGATCTATGTTTATCGATTGTCCTTTGAAGAATTGTCTTCAAGGATTTATTCACGGCTTCCACTTGCCCATTGGCCTGAGGATAATATGGAGATGAATGCTCCTGCCGGAAACCCAATTTGAGAGCCAACTCAGCCATCATACTATTCTGAAAGTGACTACCATGGTCAGTGACAATCTCTCTAGGTATACCGAAACGAGAAATAACTTGGTTGAAGAAGAAAAGAGCTGCAGTCTCACCATCGTTCCCAAAAGTAGGCATAGCTTCGACCCACTTCGTAAAGTAGTCTACTGCTATGATAATGTACTTGTGACCTTTTGCCGAAGGCGGGTTACAAGTAGTATAATCCATACCCCACTTTGTAAAGGGTCCGACAGTAACGACTGGAAAAAGCGGAGCTGGATGAGCGCGCATTTTTCGAGTATACACCTGACAAGGATGACACTTCTTGACCGATTCAGTACAATCTTTGAAAATCGAGGGCCAGAAGTAGCCAGCACGCAAAATCTTTTGGGCTGTAGCAAGCCCTGATAAATGACCCCCACAAGCTCCACTATGAGAATCATTGAGCACAGCCTCAGCTTCTTCGAAAGTTAAGCAGCGTCTTAGGATTGAATCAACCCCTCGACGGTACAAAGCATCACCAATAATCAGATAACTTTTAGCTAAGTGACGCGGCTTACGACGCTCATCTTTCGAAAAAGAAGAGGGAAACTTCGCAGTCTGGAGATATACAATGATGTCCCCATACCAAGGATCTTGTGGAGAGATCAGAAACAAGTGTTCGTCAGGAAAGGACTCATCATAGATCATCGCCTCTCCACAAGGCAACTCGGAGATCAATTCCGCAAAAACTAATGACTTCTTGGATTTGGCAGACATGAACTCTAGATCAAATTCTTGTAAAATCACAATCCATCTATTATATTTTCCCCCAATCACTCGCCTGCTGAGGACAAACTGAAATGGATTGGCAGCTGCCAAGACATAAGTTTTGCGAAGAATAATGTAATGCCGGAGTCGATGCACAGCATGAACTGCTGCTAAGGCTAACTTTTCTATCGGGGTGTATCGCAGTTCAGGTCCTACTAGTCCTCGACTAAGGTAGTAAATAACATGCTCAACAAGAGCATCATCCTCCTGAACCAGAACCATACCGATGGTAGATTCTGCTGTAGCCAGATATAAAAGAAAATCTCTGCTATAATCGGGTGGACTCAGTAAAGGAGCAGAGGTCAATGCCTTTTTCAAGGCATCGAATGAGCGTTGAGCGTAGTCGTCCCAAAGAAAAGGAACTCCTTTCTTCAACAATCTCATATATCCCTTTGTAATCTCAGCATAGTTGACGATAAACCTCCGAAGAAAATTAGACTTTCCTTGGAGACTTTGAAGCTGACGGATTGAAGACGGGGGAGGCAACCAAAGTATTGCCTCAACCTTGAAGGGATCTACCCTTATCCCTTCCCTAGACACGATAAATCCCAACAGCCGACCGGATGTTACCGCGAAAACGCACTTGTTCGGATTCAAACGAATTTTGTAAAAACGACATCTTTCAAATATTTTCCGGAGGTGACCAGGATGATCCATCCTCTTTCGAGAATGAGCAGCTAGATCATCTAAGTATGCCTCGATAATTTTCTTGATGTCGTGGAAGGCGTAAGACATGGCCCGCTGAAAGGTGGCTCCAGCATTTTTAAGACCAAAAGGCATTTTCTTATATGCAAACGTACCCCAGGGACAAATAAAGGCGGTCTTATGTTGATCTTCTGGACGGATAGTAATTTGATTGTAACCAGAAAAACCGTCCATGAAGGAAAAAATTTCGTTACCGGCACACTCATCAATAATCTGATCAATGAAGGGTGTGGGGTAATTATCTTTAGGACACGCCTTATTCGGGTCTCTGAAATCGATGCACACTCGAATTGTTCCTTGCTTTTTATCAACAGGAACGGGGTTTGAAACCCATTCAGTCAGAGGAACTGGGAAAATGAATCCCGCCTTAAGCAGCTTTTCAACTTCAGCTTTGATAGCTGTTGCCTTCCTAGGATTAACCGGACGAAGTTTTTGCCTGACCGGCTTAGCGTTTTCATACGTCTTGATCTCATGTTGGACGATAGATGGGTCTATGCCAGGCATTTCCTCATAAGACCAAGCAAAAACATCCCTATACTCTTTGAAGAGCTCGGTATAGATTTGAACTTCTTCACGAGAACATTAAGCTCCAATGAAAACGTTCTCGATAATGTTGGGATTCCTGGAGATGTTCACCGGGATAGTCGGAGAGATCACAGCCATGTTCCCTTCAGCATAAACCTGTGCTAGTGCTAAGGGGCTCAAGACTGGGCGAACAGGTCCAGGAGACTGAGGACTTGGAAAACTAGCTTCGACTTCGCTCAAGTCAGGTAGGAAGTAAGACCGATGATGCAAGTCATCCCACGGTCTCTCTATACCTGTCATTGCTTCCAGGATGGCCTCTTCGGATGGAAGAGTGGTATCTAGACAATCCTGGGCAGAAGAAGAAGTAAGCGTCCAAGCCGGAGCCACATCACCATCCAACTCTTCCGGCGAAAGAGGAGCTGGATCAGACTCTGCAGTGTCAACAACAGACTGATATGCAATCTCAGCTGCAGAAATCGGGAATGCCATTCCACCCACTTTCCCTTCCTCCAATGTGGCTGTTGGGGAAGGTAAGGTCCAAGGGTCCGAAAAATAATGAGTTCGAAAGAACTCTCTTCGAAGGGGAGCCTTGGAGGATGAAATAGAATTAATAGACACCTTAGGAGGAGGAAGATCGAAAGAACCCATCAGGGAAGAATACATTCCAACTCCTAGATTCTCAACAGGCGCCTTAGCATTATCCAACTTAGGAACAGATGAGTCAGAAGGCGCATCCAGGTCTACAGGAGGACAGTCCAGTTGATCCACTGTAACGATCCTCCCTTCGTGGGGGAAACATACTATTCGAAATAGTGAGGATGCAATAGCATCCATCTCATATATCCAGTTCCTCCCCAACAGAAGGTTGTAGTCCAAGGCTGCATCCACTACCTCAACCTCTATGTTAACGGTTTTTCCCCCAACACAGATGGGCAAAGTCGGGACAATACCATGGGGCCTGTGAGAATGGCCATCGAACGCAGTAAGAACAGTGCTAGATGGAACAGCTTTGGGAGATCCAAGTGTCTTCCAGCATGCGAGAGACATCACGCAAGTAGAAGCACCCTCATCAACAACCGTGCGAAAGATGTTAGTCTTCCGATACGATGATTTAATATGGAAGGCCATATGATGAGGAAGTCTCTTCTTAAAATTATTCATATCAAAGGTAATCAGAAGAGAATTTTTCGGATCAATAGCCCCAATGGCAGCGAGCAAAGCACTGTGCTGAGCCGGACAAGACTGGAGTACCTCTAAAGCTGACATAGCACAAGGACTCTGCGCCAGATCTTCTACAATCGAGTAGTTCTGGGCGGCCCTCACGTTAGGATTAATCGTTGACCGCTTATAAGATGCTTTCGGCATCCGAGGCATAGACTCAACAGTTGGCTTCATGATGTGAAGCGGCTCAGTAGCATCAGGAACTTCCTTAGCTTTCGAAGATTCCTCTCCGCCATAATCACGGGATCTCGTAGCGACATCCACGTGAGCACTCATCATAAAGATGTTCGATGGAATTTCCCCTTCCTGGGCACCTCCAGAGGAAGCCCCGGGATTTTGGTTCGCGCCAACAACTAATTGCTGCCCTTGGGGAAAAGGGTTTGTTAACACAGCCTGGGAACTAGAAGAACCCTGCTGGGATAACAGGCGCTGAGCATCCTGAATTTTAGGGCAAAGGTGCGTGAGATGGTCTCCAGTACAAAGCTTGCATGGAAACTTCACTTTCTTTTTCTCCTTTTGACCCTCACCAACATGCTCGTTGGTTTTATTTGCATTGCCCTTCCCGTTCTTGCCCTTTTTCTTGTTATTTCGTCCCTTCTTCTTCCCATCAGACTGTTGATTTCCTTTGGGATCAGAAGTTTGGACAGCATTTATGGACAAAGACTGGGAAGGTGATGAATCAGCAGGCACAGCCTGACCAGAAGGAGAAGATTGTAAAGACAACTGCTGCAGTTGAGAAAGCAGGCTGGCTGCACCACTATTGACCAATCCGACAAGCCCGTCACCATGCGGACCAGGTTTAGTTTTCGACAAATCTAATTTGGAGCGAGGAGCATTGGGCAAATACTTATAAAGTACCCCAGACTGAGAATAGATCAGTTCTAGCTGCTGGGCCCTAAAAATGGCCTGCTCCTCAGAAAATACCCCAGATAGGGATACATCCTTTGAAATATCTGACTGCAGAGATTTCAAAAACCACTCGAGAAGGAACTCACTTGGAATATGGGCTTTGATAAGCCTCTTCCTTCTCCTCCATTCCTGAATGTGATCAGAAATGTGAGTTGCCTCATCCTGCTTAAAATTAGCCAGGAGTTCGGTCCCAGCCTCATATCTGACAGGCAACTGAAAATGGTTAAGAAATGTGACAGCCAGTTCTCCAAATGTGGCGAAACTACCCCCAGTGAGCTCTATATACCATTTGGCGGCATTTCCAGTTAAGGTGCGCTGAAATAATCTCAACCTAATCGAGTCATCGATCAGGGAGTTCGATGAGCACCATAAGTGGAAAGTGGTGATGTGGTCTGCCGGATCTTCTCCATTCTTACCTTCAAACTTTGGAATGTCTGAAGGAAGTTTGGTTGGGACCGGAGGCCACCCCGGACTATACCGAATCGGGTCATTAGTTAACTTCGACAAGTCTGGCAAGTTTAACGTTGCCAGAAATGGTAATCGAGGCGGAGCTTGAGAATTCCATCCTTGATGGGATGGATTTCCAACATTCTGAAGAGAATAGCCTGGATTTGACGAGGCACCAGGCTGCCAGAAAGGACTCGTAGAAAACGGAGAAGAACCTCCTCCCCACGCTGAGTTACCAAAACCCAGACCAGTTCCCCCCGCTGAAGTATTGACTGAAGAGGAAAGCCCCTGGTAGGGGTTCCACGCATTAGAAAAAGGAGAAAAAGACTGATAAGCACTCGATGAAGGGAAATAAGCATTCCTTTGATGACCCACGAAGAACTGATTCCCTGCCCCAGCCGTTGTAAACACAGGATTCCATCCTGTAAAAGTAGTCGAACTTTGCCCCCCAGACCAAGGGTTGAAACTCTGGGTCTGGGACGTAAAAGGAAACGACCCTAAAGAAGGATTGGAACTGGGAATATGCCCAGTCCCAAAGGGGAAACCCTGAAACGAAGCTGATCCACTAGCCATGTTGGACATGGGCGTAGATCCAGCTGCACCGGCGGAAAAGGAAAAAGAGGGATTTCCACTAATGGACATCCCTAAACAAAAGGGACCAGAATGAGAAGCATATGCTTGGGTGAACCCAGAGCCAAACATAGCAGTGCTAGAAGCAATCGAAGATGAAGCAATAGTGCCCCCTGCCTCGACAGAAGCAGGGGTCTGAATGCCTGCAACACTCACGGTAGAAGCCGCGTTCCCAGTCGTGGCCATCGAAAGATAAGAATGATATGGAAGATCCGGCGGTCTCTCAGACTCCGGTCCGATGTACTGAAGAACAAACGGATGATCAGGAGGAAGAGGAGATGGACCTGTAGCAGGAGGCTCAGGTATGTCTTCAACTTGAAAATCTTATTCCTGAGGAAAAAGAACTCGCGAGGTGAGCGGAACGCTCCTCTCGGGACCGACACCGGAATCAGCAACGAAACCCTCAGATCTTTGTGGAGGATCACTCTCCACAGCGTCAGACGCTACCGGATGGTAACCACCAGCTAAATCGCTCCTACGCCTTCTCGAAGAAGGCTCTGCACTCTCGGGAGATAACCCCCGGATTCTCCTCGAACGTCGAGGCGCTTGATCGGCCACTTTTATAGATTTATTATATTAGACTCAAAAAAGTGAAAAGCTAGGCAAGCTAGGAGCAAAGATCACTCACTAAAATAAAAAATCCCTGAGAAACAGCAAGCAAACAACCTTCAGGTATTTCCGCTCCGGGTGATGAGGACCGGACACCAAAATACAGGAAAGCGAAGTATAGGGCCTTCCGAAAGCAGTCTGGGATGATTAGGGCCCAGAACAACTAGCGAAGGTATCAGAAACAGTTACGCCGACCTCCTAACGACAGCCTTTGTCGGCTCAAGCACCCAAGCTTCGCAAGGGCACCCCCCAGAAGTACTGCTGAAAGTGATGCGACGTCTGCCTCAGGTACCACGGGTATTCCCCCCCGCAGTCACCTGTGTGGAACCTAGGAGCGGCAACTATGGACACCAATCCGTATCAGAAGCTGGGCGGAACGGTCTTGAGGTCAGATTCAGCTAATCGGAGGGGGGGTATCCCTCTTCTCAACCTTCACTTCCCCTCGCGCTTGACTCTCGGATGAGAGCTTTCCCGGTCCACCTCACGGAGTTGGATTTTGCTCAATTAATCAACTTCTATGTTTGTTTGAGCGGCCTTGGAGAGTTAACTCTCCACTCACCTATTCCAAGGCCCTACAACCTAGCTAGTTGGTGATTGACACTTAGTAAAACTTGCTAGTTGATTTTAGATTAAATCGATTATTTTAAGGGTTGTTGTATTAAGTCACAAGGATATGGAGATGAAACCAATGGTGTTTTTACGCAAAAGAAATTAATAAAAACTTAACTACATGCACATGCAGTTCTTTGTCTTTCGATGAAAAGTAATCTCTATACAGGTTCTACGAGACTAAAAATTGTATTTTCCTTTTCGAATTACAAACTCACACTCACAAAAACTAAGAAGCTAACTAAATGATTCAATGCACCTAATGCAAATCACTACAAGCATGTAAATCCTAAGATGCAAAAATCTCTTAAAACAAGGTGAAATTTCCCAAAAAGCTCCTTCAGTTTTAACTCATCTTTTGTTGTCCAGAAAGCCAATTCTTGAAAACAAGAACTCTTAATATAAGACACCAAAAATACTTAACAACAAGAAGAAGAAATCAAATGACAACTTCTCCTCAAAATCAAGCCGAAAACTAGAAGCAAGAAACTTCACAAAAGCTCCAAAAGATATGGCCAAACGAAAATGAAAATGCAACAAAAAAAACAAAAACAAGAGACAATGTTTTTTGAGTTTTTGAAATGCAAAAAACAAAAAGCAAAACAAATGTTTTTTGGGCTTTTTAGTTTTATAAAGCAAGAGCTCAAAAAGACCAAGCACAACTATCACAATCCAAGCCAAAACGAGACCGAATTTCAAGCATAAACTTCAACAATGCTCCCCAAACCTTATAAAGCTAATGATAGCAAGATCAATAAGGGCAATGGAAGACCAAAAACTCAGCCAATCAGCCTAGAGAAATAGTGCAAACTCGTTGCAACAAAAGACTCCAAAGAAGCAAGAAAAGTTCTTCGAAAATTGCAACAAAACCCTAGCCTATGAAACTCAAGAAAACCAATCGAAAACAAAGCAAAAATCGCAATGCAAAGCACAACACAAAGATAGGAGTGAGTCAGTGAGCAGAAGCTCTCTGTTCTGATAAAGCAGAACAGCCAAGAATGCTCAGAAAGCGATCTTGGAACTCAATCCAGAAGTGCCAGCACCAAAACAAAACTTTTGCCAAAAGACTAGTTTCCACTCAAACGAAAGAGAGAAAAGACATGAAACCACTTCCTTCACACTCCAGTAAGTACATAGACACTGTAGACACAGGCCTCCACAGCCAGAAAGGACCAAAAACTCGAGAATCCTAAAAATTCAAAATCTGCCTAGGTATACGCGGCTTCACAGTTGTGTAACCAGCGTGCATACGCGTCTTTTCTAAGGGAAACTCGCGTATACGCGGTTTCCTTCAGACAAACTAGCGTGTATACGCAACTGTGTGCAAAAGAAGGCGCGTATGCAAAGGTAAATAATGAAAAAAACAAAAGAAACAAGCCTGGAAAAGACACCCAGACTTCAGACTGACTGCAAGAAAATAAACTGGACTGCAAATGATAGATAAAACTGTTGGCAACCTACCAAACAGCTGAAACAACCCAACAGGAGAATCACAAGAATGTGATCCCCAGCGGAGTCGCCAGTTCTGTTTCGGGGAATTAACACCCTAGAGGTTGGTTGGGATTCAACCTCCACAGAGCAAGGGCGTACTACTTAACAGAGACTCACACAATCATGCACATTCATAAAAACTAAATAGAGCAGAATGAGAGGTTTACCCGTTGGTCCTACGTTTGAAGTAGATCCACGTGGAGTTCAAACTCCCTGCAACCGTCCTTCCTCCTTAACCTGAAATACAAGAAGAAACCAGCACAAAGGACAAGTTGTACAGCATATATCTACTCTACACGTTAGTGAGATTCATATAAAACATTAAATAAATCATAATGAATGCTTGTATAACAAATATTCTCATACATAAAAGCATACACTAACACGTTTATTTCGGGAACAACATGATACTTTTGTATTATAAATAGTACGTACAAAAGTAATCAAGTGGAGAGATCACCTGATCCTTCCAAGGCCTTCGCAGACCGTCGTCCGGATCCGTCCAGCCCTTGCCTCGCTAAGACTCCTTCCGAACTGGTGCATAGAGATAACATATAAAGGGATGTATATCTCAAGGAAACAAGGGTTTCCTATAATGAACTGGGAAAGTGCAGGAGGCACGGGGAATCAGACTTGGATAGGGAATACCAACAGAGTATAATATCAATAATTCTCTCTCTCCTTTAGGCCATACACATGAGGGGTTTTTATACTCCCTCCAAGTAGTTTCCCGGCCAGGTTGGAAACCTTCGGTTGTCCGCAGTACAGGGTGGTTGAACTACACAGGTAACCATCAGCCCGGCGAAATTGAGGATTTTTTATATATTTTTAATCATTTTTAATGGCATACGCGGAAAAGTCTAGCTGGACTCGCGTATACACGCGGAAAAACACGGGCATAGTCGCGTATGGAGGATTCTGCTTGTTTTTAAGTGAATTTGTCCAAGTCTATAGGAATGGAGGGGTGCCCTTAAAGCCATAAAGCAATCCATGAATCATCGAGGTGAGAGAAATGATGCTATAACGATAGGGTTGTGACTTTTTTCCAGAGGCGGTATATCCGTGTATTTGACATTTTGAGCAGTGGAAGCTTACGCCCGCTGTGGGTATGTGTAATTGTCAATCATAGAAGCCCTACTTAAATAACACCAATGATTTTGGACCACCCTTTACCACTTGCAAAGAGGCGATCTACCTCTTCAAGCCTTGACTCGGCATTTTCTGTATTATATACCCATATACGGTCCGATCAAGAAGAAACCGGATCAAATTCATTTTGTGTACGCTAAATTGCATTTCTCCAGCGATGCTTTTACGGGCGTAGTGAGACCTTGGTATATTTTCTGAGCTTTCTTTGGGTTCAGGATACGAAAACATGTAATGATCCTTTTTGCATATTTATGAATTTGTGAACTTGTTTGGAATGCCTTTCTGTGAAGAAAAACTTATTGCCAGAGCAAAACCCCTTTTATACTTACGGTGCTTTGCTGTGAAAGAGGACATCCATAGAAGATATTTTATGCTGCAGGGGTGTCTTTTGACATTTTGACAGAGGTCCTTTTTCCTTTTTGCAGTATAAACTAACACTTTGCTCTTAATGTTTTTTGGAATTAAATGATGCCCACTGTGAACTGAATTTTGACTATAGGTGTAAAATGTAGTTGTACCCACCCATGTTTGATCATCCTTTGTCTAAGAAAGCGCTTTCTTTTTACAATCTTCATCTGCTCCCAGTGTGCTGATATGATACCTCTGAATTTTTATAGGGAGTTGCTTCCATGTGGAAATGAAGACATGCCTGATTAGCCTTGCATACTGTTCTAGGGTTTTAAAACTCAGACCATAACCTGTTTATATCTTTGTATTGAGGAGACAAGTATATGAGATGTGGAATGGCTATTAGAATGACTCATAGATACCAAGGCTCTCATTAGCCATTTTCCTCCTGATGGAGCTCTTAACAGCTAGAGAAAACAACCTGTCTTTGTTCGAGAGGTCACCTAACCTGCTTCCCTTGTACGAAGAATGCACTGTCTTTATGGTGGAGTGTAGATCGCAACACATGAATTTGCACTGGCGATTTGAATGACATCAAGATGTCTCATGTCTGGGACTGTGTACTACTTGGCTGCCTTTTTTCTATGTTTATCTGGAAACCATAGACTTTATCCCACAGCCCAACAGAAACATAAAAGCACATAGAGGTCCTTTTTACTGAAGTGTCCTTTTGCTCAACATTGATTTGAGCCATTCATATTAACACCCCTGCAGAGATATTTTGTTATGATAGCTTTGATCAATGGAGTCTCTTTTTGTTGCGCCATGATGATGATGCTGGCAATTTCAATTTATCTTCTTTCTTCGGGCACAAGAGCAAAAAACTCTGCTTTCTCTTGATTTGAACATTTCAGAACTTAGCCCTGTTTTGATCATCATTTTCCCTCAGCAACCTTGAGTCACTGTTTCACTGTCTAGTAAAAAACAAACCTGTGCTTATAGTAAGTTTTGCAATTCTTCAAGTCAATATTGGCCATCGGCCTCTGCTTGTAGATGAAGGAGGCGCCTTAACCCTCTGCTTATAGATGAAGGAGGTTTTTGGCCATGACAAATAACAAGTTTGTTTGACAGTGGTGTCTTTATTTTACTGTGCTATCAGGCCGAATGAAGCTGCAAGGTCTTGATGAGTAACTCCTTACCTTGCAGATGTATCTCAGGCTCATGTTGACATTGAGAAGCAGTTGTTCTTCTAAATGCGGATTCAATAATTTTCTCCTGAGATGATGACATGTTTCCTATCTTTGTAAAATCCATAAAACACTGTAAAACACCTAAAATCAGCTTGAGACTGTGGTCTATGCATTGCTGAGACTTAGGGGTGTGTAAGTGGCGCGACTTAGGGCTGTGATCAATTTCATTTGCAGAGTGGGAGGTCTGTCATGATTGGTCTGTAGCAGATGGAGGTTTTTGGCCTTTTGATGGTTTCCAAGGGTAAAATGCCTTAAAGTGCCACTTCCTAACTTAGGGGAGGCTTTTGAAACAGACTTGGATTGTCCTTTTAGAGCTGATGGGCAGACCAGTAGGGCTAAAGCTAGATAGGATAGTGATAATGAGGTTTAACCTTGACATGGGCGGACTGTAATCTAGCAATTTAGGACACACTAAATTGACCAAACAATGGGAAGAGGCAGTCTTGTAAACATACCATTTAGAAGCTTCGCCTGTAAGCGTGCATTGGAACAATCTAAGATGGATGGAATCATCAGTAATGGAATTGGATGAACACCACGTGTGGAAATATTGGATATGGTTGGAGGGATCTTCACTAGCAAGGCCTTCAAACTTTGGAATGTCGGAGGGGAGCTTGGTTGGCATAGCAGGCCAACTAACATCGTGGCGGATAGGATCGTTGATCAACTAATTAAAATTGGGGAGACTGATACTTGCCATATAAGGGAGAAAAGGGACAGTCGAGGTAGTTCCCGTTGTGGTTCCGCTAGTAACAGACCCAGCAATACTACCGGGGTTGTTGCTATCATTAGGCCCTGAACTAGAAATGGTGAAGGTAACAGGGGGAGAACCAGAACTAGGGGGAGAACCCAAATAATCAGAAGAAGAGTCGGAGTGCAGACTCGGGGGAGGACTAACTCGACGACGGCGGGAAGGAGTAAGTCGACCAACCGAAAACTGAGGGTGAAGGCCAAGAAGTCTCCAGGATAAACGCCTTGGAGGCGCAATGATGACGGCACAAAGGGAAGAAGAAGGACCAACAAAGGCAAAGAGGCATAGAATCAAATGATGATGATGTCGAAACAAGGGCAGAGAGGTGCAGTGTCAATTGATTTTAAAGTCTTTTCCTGGCAGCGTTAAATAGGCTCTTCTTCACTTATGGTAAGTGTGTGGCATGTGTTAATTTTAATTTTTAAACCCAGACTTTTTGAGAGTAAAATAAAAAGTGTGTTGTGTAACTGAAGATATATCTGCAGAGAATAGTAAATAAGGCTAAAATAACAGAAAATTAACAGCTAAAAAGGCATTGATCTAACCCAATAAGGTGGGACTCTCAAAAGTAGTCTAAAAGAGGGAAAAAAATCTAATCAAAACACACTAACAAGAGGCCAATAGATCTAAGGTTGGGAGGGATAGGGATCAAAAGGAGAAATCTGCTGAAAAGAGGTGTAGAAAACAGCAAAAAGGTAGAGGCAAGGTTGCTGTAACAAAGGAGGAAATCAGCTAGAGGTAGAAGGGACAGGGAGGTGGCCCTAGAGGCAAACCCAAACAAAAATATATGAGGTGATTTGAGAGGGAGAAGAGTTGATCTAAAAGGGATCTGAAAATGAGGTATAAGATCTAAAAAGAAGAAGGCTAAAACTCTGAAAATTCAGACATCTGAAACAACTAAAACTCTTCCACAAAAAATTGAGGGTACTAAAGCCCTAAGGGGAAAGATTCCCACTTATTTGAGTAAAACAGATCAGAAACAGGTCTAAACAGGCAGAGACAGATGCTGGAAAACCCTGACAGAAGCTTCAAACAAACCTAGAAAAATTGCTGGAAAAGTGAAGAAAAAAGTACAGGTCGCAAGTTCTAACCTGTTTTCAGTCCAGGTCACAGTTTTGGGGCAGAAAAGTGTGTCCTCTAGGCCAAGTCACAGGTTTTGGGCCGATAAGTGTGACCTACAGATCCGGGTCTCTCGGTGGCAGATTTCAGAAAAAGTTATCGTCTCAGCTGTGACTGATGTCTGTCACCTACGCAATAGGGCCAGAAACACAAAGAAGTTAAAAAAAATTATGTTTGAGGGTTTTTGAGGTAAAAACACCATAAAAATAGGAAAAACAAATAACGGAAGAGAAACCTAGGGTCTGAAATAGTTGGATATGCAGGAATATATAAAACGATAGCAGTCGCAAAAGAAAACCTGTGGAGTCGCCAATTGTTAGTATGAATCTTTTGTCAGAAAAAGACCACTTTAGCTACGCATAAAAAATAGCCCTAACATCAATTATGGTTGCCAATATCTTCAAATCTACTGTTAGTTGATCTAGACAAAGCTGCACAAATCCAGATCTATGCATAAAAAGACATTAAGCAGTAAAAATGAAGTTTTTCTCCATGCATCCAATAGACAAGACAAGAGCAATATTTTTGAAAGAATTTTTATATTAAAGGGAACCTGAGAGGAAAAAAAGAAAGGTGTTTCAAATTCTCCTCAATGGGATGGGTTCTTGAAAGCCCTCGGCACTTCAGATCTAGAATTTCTCTCTCTTGTTGGTGTAGAACACCCAGACAAACATAGAACTCAAAGGGAGCTCACAAAGAAAATAATGGAGAATGTGACAATGATAATGGCTCAAAGTCAGACCAAGAGTATAGATCCAGAGTGATCTAATATGCAATGAAAGGTGAAAAATGAATGGGAAAACCCTTCTATTTATAACAAAATATTAGGGTTGTCTAGGACTTGGTGCATGAATAAAATATTATTAACCAAATTCTAGAACCACCTTTTAGGAATATTTTATTATATTTGTTGGAGAGAAGAAGTATTTGACTTGGGTCAAATCCCTTTATTTGTAAATAATAAATAAATAAATGATTTATTTATTATTTTAAGGAAGTGGTTGAATGATAATTAAATAAATAATGGTTTATTTAATTATTTATAAATGATTTAGTCATACTTAACAGGGAATATTATTTAAATAAGATTTAAATAATTATTCCTAGAAAATAATAAGATAAATAAGGATTTACCTAATTAATTTCCTTGTTTTGGGTTAAATATACCAGGAATAATAATTAAATTATTGTTTAATTAATTATTCCATGAGGAAAATCAAACAAATATAGATTTTTTTAATATTTCATTTTGGGGTTTTCTGTTTAGACCATAAACAACCTAATAAATGTGTTTTATTAAGTTATTTTACATAGTGAAAGCAATTTTACTTAGGGTAAAATTGGTCTTACATGGTGTACTTGGGTCCATCTAATGATAATATTTTAGATGACCAAAAAATGGTGTAATAGAGGGGATTGATTATGAAGAAACCTTTGCACCTGTTGCACGGTATTCTTCCATAAGGACCATCCTTGCTCTCTCAGCCCCGATGGGTTGGCACATTCATCAGATGGATGTGAATACTGTGTTCCTTAATGGGATCATTGAGGAAGAGTTGTACATTGTGCAGCCTGAAGGATTTGAGATATTCAGCAGCGAGTCGCATGTGTGCAGGCTCAAAAGAGTTTTGTTTGGGCTGAAACAAGCACCACGTGCTTGGTACACACAGATTGACAACTATTTCACTGGACTTTTCTTCACCAAGAGTGCGGCATATTCAAACCTGTACCAAATTGTGGTGGAGGGTAAGCTTTTAATCATTGTTCTTTATGTTCATGATTTAATACTAACGGGTGATGAGCAGTTGATACAATCATGCAAGACAGATCTTGCTAAGGAGTTTGAGATGAAGGATTTGGGCCTCCTTCATTATTTCCTTGGATTGGAAATATGGTAGCGGGAAGGTGAACTGTTTGTGTCTCAAGGAAAGTATGCTCGGGAGATACTAGAGAAATTTCACATGCAAGGATTCAAGCCTATCGACACCCTCTTCAAGGAAATTGGATGAAAGAGGATGCTACATCGACAGAGGTAGTGGATACCACTGTTTATTGACATTTGGTGGGTTTGCTCATCTATTTAGTTAATACAAGGCCGAACATATGCTATGCTGTGAACCAACTTTCAGAAGCGATGGTTAAGCCTACCAAGCTCTTTTGGAAGGCATTAAAGCATGTCCTGAGGTATCTCAAGGGTACATCTGAGTATGGTTTATGGTAGAGACAGATGGATGAGGAGAATTTGCATGGCTTCATGGATGTAGATTGGGCAGGAAACCCAATGGAAAGAAAGAGCACATCAGGAGGGATTTTAAGTATCGGATCTACGACAGTTTCTTGGTACATCAAGAAACAAAGATCCGTGGAACTCAGTTAAGTGAAAGTAGAATACATGGCAGCAATTCAAGCTGCATATGAGGCTATCTAGATGAGGAAGATCCTGGTTGGTTTGTTCGGTTCACATTTAGATCCTACAATGATACATTGTGATAATAAGAGTTGCATTAAACTCTCGATTAATCCTGTGTTTCATGATAGATATAAACATATTGATATCAGGTATCATCATATCAGAGATTGTGTGCAGCAGAAGATCATCTTGCTTCAGTACATTCCTATGGAGGATCAGGATACAGACATTCTAACGAAGGTGCTCACCAGGAGAAAATTCGAATACCATAGAGGCAGGATTGAGGTGAAGGATAATCCCTATCTTCTTGACAGGGAGTGTTGAGATTCAAAAAATATGATGAGATTAGTGAAAATCAGTCACCTTCACTAAGTGGGCCCGCAGGCTATTTTTAGGTGTAAGTCTAGTTTTAGACTATGTCTATTTTTAGACATGGTGATCATATTTCATAAGTTGCAGGATGCTATTTGTGGATGGTTGGTCAAGTTGGAAAAATATATGAAATTCTATTTTTATAATATTGGGCGAAGTCTAATTATACATCATCGATCTAAAAATAGATGCATGTCGATTATTATTAGCTCTTAATAATAATTCGACAATAAACATCAACTTATTCTCTTGGAGCACTTAATTTCAGTGTACAGATTTGGAAAATTAGTGGGCTGAAGGAATTACGCAATTCCTAGGGTTTACTAGTGGTTCATGCATGGTGGACTCAGTTATAACTGAAGTGGAAAAGTTATGACAGAGTTGGGAGAGTAGTTCATGGAGTTTTTATTCAGTTTAACTCAGTTAATGGAGTTAAACTTAGTTGAGCTAGTTGTATCTAGTCTAACTGAATGATACACTAGTGAGAGTGGAGTGAATTAATTATTTAATTAATTCACAAATAATAACTCATTATTCGACTGAACAAATACAACAGTTAACTACAGTGCATGTTAGTTCCAGTGGAGACCTAGTGGAGAGATAGGTGAAAGGGCAAGATGGACTATCCGTTGTGACTATAGTGATGCATTTATTGCACCACACAGACATTGGAGTTGTCAATGAGGGTTGCACAGTGCAATCAAGGTAGATTCAAATTTATTCAGGGGTCTTCTTCAGCGGGGATTTCACAGTGGAGGCAAGCTATCAGGTGGTAATAAATCAATGCATGCATTTGCAGATTTTTTCTGATTAGTGTGTGACGATTGATTGTACTGAGAGCGTGATGTACTATGCTTTGTATGAGATTGTTACATGATCTCCATGATACATAATATATGATAGTTGGGGTTTTTAGCTTCAAGCTTTCCCATTAAACAACTGTGTTATGTGCAATTGTTTTTATTGCTTCATGTGTTTGCAATTGAGTTTAAATTTCCATGAAAGATTAATAGTGGAAGGATTATTTATTTAGAAAGAAGATAAATATAGTTAGATCAGGAGAATATGGATATATACATGCATCTTGTATATAATTTCTACAAATCATTTCTATGAGATTCCATCAAAATATTCTAATCGGAAGAATTAATTAGGTCATAGATATATTTTAGTATGGATTCCACACGCATACCTTACCTGGTTACTTATCTCATAGATATATAATAGTATGGATTCGACACCCATACATTTTCTCATAGATATATGCTAGTATGGATTCCACACCCATACATTAGCTCATAGATATGTGTTAGTATGGATTCCACACCCATAAATTTGCTCATAGATATATGCTAGTATAGATTCCACACCCATACATTAGCTTAATTAAAACATAACCTTCAAATGTTCCTTAAAATGGCTTCCACAACCCTTCATGCACCAGCGATTTAAGTCTCTTGTTTATTAGGAAGGTCATACATAAACCTAGTATTTGAGTCATTTCAAGTTATTTGATGCATAATGTCAAAAAAAATACACAAAATCATATCAAATTAATCATAGGAATTTCATTCTTACTCATTAATAATGTATTCCCAAATCATATTTTAACACATATAATTAATGCACATACATTACTCTTGAATCTACATTCAGAGTTAAAAGTGACATCCTTCAAGGTAGCTTTTTGCTAAGATTCCATTACTGTAGGTACAAAAAGATTCAAAACTAACATGATGAACTCAATCATCACATTAATTGAATCTCAAACTTACACTTGTTACTCATTCCAAAAGCATACACACCAAGGTCATCATACCATAGTCTAGATTAAGCCAATATTTTTCTTGGTAGATATGATTTTAGCTAGTAAAGATGGCTAGTAAGCCCATATCCCATTTCAAATTATGCATTAAACATATATGCAACCATCCATGCACTCCACCTATATCACTCATCGATTTAAAATCAAGGCATTCACATACTTAGGTTTAACCTAGACTTTCTCAAGCACATCCTTTCTGAGAATGTCTTTAGCATTCTAACATATTGCTAATAATATGTCTTAACAAAAATATAAAGGAAAATAAGATTTTTTTTTTTTTTTCATTTTCTTTACCGAGTTTATAAATTAAATGATAATAATAATCTCCTCTATGCAACTAATATGCTTCCAAGTCAAGATATACAACAACTCAACATGCATGCAAAATTAACGTTCATACATCATCAACCTACAAGTAAGCATGTTGGCCCATTAGGCCCTAGTGTTGTAACTCGCTTTGATACCATATGTAAGGTCCCACCTTACCTACCATAATTATTATATGGAAATATTATATTGAATTAAAATTCGATAATTCTTTTTTTCTGTAGGATATAAAAGTTATTGGTGTCCTTTACACTACACCCTAAATTCTACTAACTTATCCTCAAAACTACAAGGTTCAATGTTTATCAAGATCCAAAACATACAACCATAATACTTGCTTATCGAGACTAAAAACAACTTTAAAATATAAAGTATTTAGTGGGATTAATAAATTTCAACCTTTATGAACCAGAATTTACAATAAGCTAATTGTGAATTCTGTTGTAATTAAATGTGTTCAAGAGTGACTAGATTTATTTTGTTCTAAATAAAATGATTATGAATTATTTTCGTGAAAGGATAATTAAAATTATATATTGTTGGTATCCAATAATTATGAATTCATATGTGAGCTAATATTAAAATAAATTACTTACCCCAATTGTGACTTTTCAGCAGGACCCTTTAACTCATGGAGTTATTAAGCTAGAAACACCTTGGTTGCAAATCCTAAATTAACTTAAGCCTTTTTTATGGACAGTTCATAAACATAATTAGATGAAACCATTGAAACATTATGACAAACAATTTACAAGCACGAAATGTACAGCCATTGAGACATTTTTTCAAACACTTACAACCATTATCTCTTTAAGGTGTTTTCACAGTTAATAGCTAACATGAATCCAAAATTAAATGAGTTCACTTTTTTGAGAGTAATGCCAATAATTGAGCTCAAGATATAAGTAGGATCTCAGTCATCTTCATTATGGAATCTATGCCAATAAATGAATATAAATATTTAGGAATTTTTCACATAGCTCAAATCATTGTAAGGTACAACCATTGGGGAATTTTGACAAACAATTGGCTTTCATAAAACAAGTTTCCATAAAGTTATTTAAGTTTTCAAAGTTTTAACCATTTTAGACTTTAAACACAATTTACAAGTGGTTAGACTATACTAGATTCATAAATATAAATTATCAAGAAAATCCAATATAAAAAGAACCAAACAGAAAACAAAACAACAGGCGGTTCCTACATGCAGCAACAAATCTGTAGAACAAAGAAGATTTGGGAATTAGAGTCTAAAAAATTTCTTTTTTAAATCAAATTCGGGGTGAAATGGCCTATCGATACGGATACCCCCTAAAGTTGAGCTGAATCGCAACAGGGATGCCCATAAATCCGATTCTTCAAAACAATAACAACAAAAAAACAAACAAAAAACTACAATCTCATTTATGACTTTTGTCAAAAATATAGTATGCAAACTTGTCTAGAGCTATACAAAGAGGAGGAATACATTATTTAAGCAACTAAAATTTTTTCATCTAATTCATGGTAACCTACATGCTTCATCCATTAGGAATTGTTGTCAATCGATTCAACACTATACAAGAAAAAAATTCTACAACCATTACAAAATTTCCTCACATTTGTTGTGCAACACTTCATATACATGTAAATTTCAATAAACAACCAAACAATAAAAAATTGTGAAATAAACTACAAAAATACATAATATAATTTGATCCACATACCTGATAGTCAATTTGTACAACTCCAAAAGGATGGACGTATGCCCCAACTCCAATAAGAGTATGCTCCAATGCCAATACCCTTACCAACTCATCATGAACCACCTGGTTTTCCTGCCAACCATATCCAGGAAGAACTCCCCCCCCCTAGAACCCCTGAGCTGCTAAAGCTCACAAGCAGTACCAAAATACAATAGTAGAGAGAGATGCAAGGCAAAGAAAGGAACATAGTTTTCACTTCCTCTAAATACCACTAATGTTCAACCTCAACAGATACTTAGTAGATTGGTAAGGATTTGAAAGGAATTGGATACTCTCCATATCTCCCCCTCTCACAATCTTCCTCAAGTCTCTTACACTCTTGGCATCACCCTCCTCCCCCAAGTGAGAATACATGAGACTCATATATAGGAGGAAGCACAAATTCGTTTAATAAGGAGGAGTAATATGAATTGATTGTATTTCATTTATAGGAGTGTAACTTATGCCATTAAGGAGAGGTATGCATGCCTTATTTAAGGAGAGTGTAACATATGCATTAAAGAGAGTGTAAGAGGAATATTTTATGGCATATCTTTAATGAGTGTAAGTGGAATATGTCATTCTTTGATGAGTTCATAAAAGAGAGTGTAATGTAATATTTAAAATAGAGAGAGTTACATAAAGCCGTGAGAGTCATGAAGGAAAGAGGTTTGAAATGATTGAATATATGAAGTTAATTTGTGATTCCCTTTTAATAAAATATAATAGTCTCATAAATGATAATGATAATATTAATAATATTGAGGATTAAGCCAATATTTAACTATTAGGATTGATTAATGGTAAGTTAATTGAATTTCCTTCAACTATGCTTGACTACCAATTTATGCCAGGAGATTTACAATTTTTGGAAAGTCATGCTTTAGATGCTAGACATGACTTTCTATTTTTAGAAATTCATTCCAGATTTCTCAGATTAATATTTTATTTAAGGAAATGTATCCATGAGTGGTATTTATTTTCAGATAATATGGATTTCACACCCCTATTTCATGCATCTTCATGCCTTACTAGTTGGAGGACTCCGCGACCTGATCTACTCCAAAGATTTAAGATTCCACAACTTGTTATTTTTAAATATTCGAAACTTTGTTCCCTAAATATGAAAGGCTCCAATTCTTTATATTTCCCGGATTTAGGACTCCATGCCCTAATTTCCATTCTTTCTCATCTGTTGTGCTTTGAAACGCCACATTTCTCCTTATGGTACTGATTGTGAGCTTAACCCATTTGATGGTTCATTGGTAAGGCCTTGTTCGAAGACCTGCACACATCACAATCTCATAGATGAAAGGAATCATATGAACTTCATAATGAAATTAAATTAATCTAATTTTACCAAGAATGGTGAATGACTTCCACAGTCATTTATTTTTTGAAGAAATGACTTCCATAGTCATTCATAATTGAACATCCTTGTTGGAAAATTACCACGTCCCCTACCACATCCTGCTTAGTACTATGTTAGACATATATATAATCATACAAGTCATGTATCATCCATAAATCATAATTTAACCATTTGTTCCACGTAACCATGATCATCCATGGGTGTTTCCAGGTCCCCGTAATTTGTCAGATTGGCAAGACCAAATGTACAAGGGTAACATCAAATCAGTTTTTGGAGTTCTAGGACATAGCCTTCCTGGACTCAAAGAGGGCTCTCTTTATGTTTGGGTAAAGGATGTAACTTATGTGTTTTTTGGGTTTTGATTTTAGGCTAGTTATAAGGATTAGGGTTTGTTTTTTTGTTTGGTTGGTTGGATAGGTTGTCAAGAAAAATAGGTAGAGTAAGAAAAAATCAATCCATTGGGCTATGGAGTTTGCAAAGTCTTGAAAATTTTAGTAATAGATCAAGGGTGTTTCATAGGGAAAGGTAACTAGGCCAAATGGATCTAAGTAGGTTTAGTGAGTGTGAAATGAACATGAAGAAATGAGTGCATTAAGTTCAAAGGAAAATTAAGATCATTCAACATATTAAAAACAAGAAAATCTTCTAGGCTGATAGTATAGTAAAACTTGAAGAGAAATGAAGGATTCTTTAACTAGAATTTTTCTAAATAGACCTCAAAACAACAAAGAAGTAATCCTAGAGAGCATTTAAGAATTCTCTGAACATTACTTTCAAACAAAGGGATATTTTAACATAACATTTCAATGAAGCTAAAGATCATTTAAGGATTCTTTAATTAAACTTCAAGGAAGAGAACATAGATATCAAACGAGGCAGAAAAAAGTAGGGTGCCAAGAAAGCATATCCTACTCTAAAATTTATGTCCTATGATTAAAGAAACCATGAACATAATGAAAACTGAAGTAAAAAAATACAAGAGTGGAAATACATCACCATCTAACACAACTCATGAATCCTAGGAATGTGCTTAATCCATTGATGCTCCATCCAAAACAATCACAACATACCAAAGCCAATTTCTTCAACAAACTCAACGTCTAGTTCATATTAATCTCAACAACCAACCAAGATATACAATGAGGCCTCAATGCAGTATTTAACTAGCAAGGAGGACCAAAACCCGAACTAGGGTTTCCAAAATGTCATTAATACATCATAAATGCCATTTTTATCTAAAGAGACCATGCAAGGCCCAAGGCACAAAATATCTAACTTATTAAATGAAAAATAACTTGAAACATAAATTCTGAGTTAACTAGGAGTGATTTGCATTAAAAGTCCTCAAAAATATATTTCTCAATAAATTTGTGTCTTTTGTTGAAATTACAGGAAAGGGTGCTGTGCCACAGTCCAAGGGCGCAGCGCCTGCACAATTTTTTTTTTTGTTTTCTAACCAAGGTTTGGAGGCCTTCCAGGTGTCGAAATGAGCTCCATGATAGCTCATTGGAAATATTGTCTAGTATAATTTCCAAATCTGCTTTTTTTTTCCATTTTCTGTCCATTTTCTTACCCAAAAATGTATTCTCCCAAGACTGCTCAGGTTGCAGCGCCAGCTCTGAAAATAGGGTAGAAAGGCAATGTTTTGGGTGTTTTTGGCACTTTTGGAATACCAGTTCTACTCCAAATGATCTAAATTTTTTTGTGGATAATATCCTTGACCTAATTAAATAAAAAAAGCAAACCATTCCTCAAAAGAGTGCCCCAAAAGAGAGTGCAACGCCAGTGGCGCTGCGCTTTTGACCCTTTAAAATATTCAAAAATCCAAAAACTTCAAAATTGTGCCTCCTTTAGGGCTTGAATATTTGCAAGGGCTCTTTTGAGCTTCGCCCTTGCAATATTTTTTCTTAAGGCATAATTCCTTGCCATATTATTTTTGAGTTCAAGGTCCTTCTTGGTATTCTCCAACAAACCCTCTAAGTGTATGTTTTCCCTCTCAATCCAAGGTTCCCGATCATAGTCAATTTCCATGGCAAGATGCTCACTTGGAGTGAGCTGCTCTGCAAAGGCTACCTCTTGCTCTCTGTCTCACTAATATCCACCTCCTCATTTACTTATTCTTAATTGTTGTTTTTCTTACTGCTGTGAGCTTCATTGTACTCTTTACTACTCTCTGACCCACTACTACCATGGCTCATTTCCTTGTTTCCTTCTGCATCCTCATTGATGTTTTCCTCATTGACATCAACCTCATTTTCCTCATCCTCGCTACTATGTGTTAAATATATATTTTCCTTACTATCATCTTTGCTGCTTTCTTCATTTATAATAATCCTAAATTAGCATGCCACTAATAGGAATATTAATTTTTGCTTTCAAAATCTAGTAAGATGAATAAATGAGAAAGGAGGCTCATAAGTTGCTTAAGTAGGAATAAAATCCCTCATAATGTGAAAAAAGGTCATGTAATACCCAGATCAAGCATCCACATGTGTGAATAGGGTTTAAAATGTGTGGACAAAGTAAATTTTGACCAAGCAAACAAAATTATTATATGAGAAGTGGATCCTAAATAAAGACATCTCAATGTGAATGAAGATGAAATCTAGCTAGTAAAAATGAAGACACCTTGAGTGTGAAAGGAGACAAGGCATGAAGAGCCAGTCAAGATTGACCCAGTCAAGATTGACTAAATCAAACAACTTTGTAAAAATATGATCAGGGCAAATGGAGACAGCGTAATTTTGGGGGAGGATCCTTTGCATGGAATTAACCTCATAATGGGGTGGGACACATGGTGAGGAAGCTCATCAACTATATAATGGAGGGGATGGAAACCATATGGAGCATGATTGAAGATTATATTTTTTATGTGGTATGTTTAGACCTATTTGCATAATTTGGCTATTTTGTAAGTTTGTTGCACTATTTAGTGCAAGGGTTTTCTCATGCGGGAATTCCCCACTCTTGCTTGGAGATCGTGTTTAAGAAATATGAGGAGAGCATTTTGTGCTGCATTTTCCAGTATCTAGTGTTAGGCCAGGCAGTCACCTTCATAAAAATCGTAGTCCCTTGAAGAAACTACATTATTTATTAAGGTATTGTAGTGGAGGGGTTCAATCCCTTGATTTGTGAGCTAGTTTCCCTGAGGGAGGTCCATTCTTCTTCCCAGAAAGATAGTAGGAGAGTCTACTACCATTTATTTGCATGATCAACCATATTTATGTAGTGCTGCGTCCATACAACATGATTCAACCATATATCTGTAGCAGGAAACTTCATGTATATCATTTCTATCAAGAAACCCTTCTTGGGTAATATTGGATCTATGTAAAAGAGACTAGATCTCTGTTTTATGCCTCATTGATTAATATAATAGCAGATCTAATTTGTATCATTATTTATGAGCATAAAACCTCTATAAATTACGATGTCACTTTATGCAGTAATTTGTGTTGCAATAAATCTTGGGGTTTATATTTTTTTTGGGTTGTTTTAAGCATGGGAGGCCTGTTTAACTAGGAAAAATTCATTTTTTTCTGATCTCCTCTTAGATCTAAGTTTAATGTAATATCCCAAAATTGGGATTTTCTACAACAAACAGAATATCTTAAGAGATTCCAAATTTGGGGCTTCAACAACTCATGAGCATGGAAATATAGTTTAGCTCATTAGATGTTAAATAACATCTCACTAGCATATGGAAGAACATCAGAAAGAATATGGCCTATATTCTCCTTCCCGAGTGGGGAAATGTAGCAATATAGGGCATAAAACAACTGTCTTAAGAAAATAACTCTATAACTATGAGGAATGGGACTTGGATCCTTTAGAATACATCCTATACAACTCACATGCAGAATTAGAGGTGAAAAAAATCACTCTAGACAACATAAACAGATCTCCCCATGTCAATATGCCTCAAATAAGCCCAAACCCCATAACCTATCTCATGCAGAAAGTACTGAAGAAAGAAAAAAGTTATTCTTATGAGGGTTTACGTAGAAAATGATGATAAAAAATAGATATGGAGTGCACAATGCATCAATGATTAAGGAAATGGAGATTCCTTCTGTTTTATACAAAATAAGATCAACCCGGCAAGGGTTTCATGAGAGCACAATGTACAAAAATGAAGATCTGTAGATATGGATCTGGAAAATGTAGTTTTACTGCAACACTGAATAAATGTGAATAAAATATACAAGTGATAGAATAAGAATGAAGTACAGAGCTTTCCGGGAGAAGGGTTGGCCCTTTCTCCAAGGAATGAGCTCACAAGCAAGGGGTCAAACCCTGCTGCTACAACTCTGGAAAAAATGACTCAATTTCCCCAGTAAAATATGTTGTAGTGGATAGGAGCTGATTTGGCCTTATGCCAAGATGTGAAATGTCCTCCAGAACCTCTTTTAGATGTTTCAAAAAAAGGGGAGCTCCCTCCTCTGAAAGATAAGCTCAAGAGCTGGTGTTATGAGTCTCCCACTGCAACACCCAACAACACAGTTCTTCCTGCTGTAGGAATAACGTTGTAGCTGTAGGAGATGCTAGGCCTCAAGCTCGGATATGGGAAAATGGAGAACATAACTCCTTTGAATGATCTATCAATGAAGGATAAGGAATCCCTAAGCAGGAATGCCTTGTGCTCAACAACACTGCATACTCAACTCAACAGCTAAAGAATGGTCAAGTGTCTAAGCAGACATGAAAATGTAATCCATAAGCTAACCTCAAAAGTCTACTATCTTTCTCTTTATAAAATTTTTGAGCTTCCTCACCTTGGGTCCCACCTATTATGGTTTCCAACACCATGTGAATATTTTCCCTCCAAAACTGCGTTGTCTTCTCAAGCGAGCCACACCCTCTTAGGCAGCGTTGTTGAGTTGGTCAACTTCACTGAATCAACATGATTATTTTCCTGTTCACACATGGGAAGTGCAAAATCTAGCCACCACGTTATCCCCTTTTCACACCAAGAGGGATTTTATGTCAATACAAGTTAAATATGGGTCCTTTTCCCATTTATTCATCTTCTAGGTGAAAAAATCAAAATCTAATATTCATATTAGCTGCATGCTAATTTTAGGAATATTATAGTCCTCCCCTCCCAAATTTTGCTTGTCCTCAAGCAAATGAAAGGATAGAACTGGAAATTCTCCTTCCCTCCTCCTATAGATCCCTCATATGGTGAGCTCTCCAAAGAATATGATGTTGTCTCAACAATGAAAATCCATAGTGTCTCTCCCAAGAAAACAAATCAACATTTGGTGCACATCCCAAATGGCTACCCTCATGAAAAAGTAACATGCTCAAGGAGACAACTATGTGATGTCTAGAGGTCCTCTCAAGGCATGGAGTATGAAATGCATGGTAAATACCCATTCCCATGTGAAACCTCCACCCCCAAGCTATCATCCATATGAAGTGAGTCACCCTCCAACATGGCAACTCATGAAGAATCTCCTCCACCTTTGGCTCTTGAAGGGTAGGTGGGATGAATAAATGAACATGATAGGAAAGAGGGCCTATCCCATGTTGTCCTCCTCTCCACTTATGATAATTGTAGAGGGCATGTTGATCTTGGGCTGCAACATGATTTCCCTCCAATGACAAGAAGAAGATTGAGTCTCCAAGGACCCTTCCTCCAATGTCATGAGCCATGCCAACCCAAACCATTCCATACAAGATGAATGGCACATCATCACCATATGGCATCCAAATTAGAAAATGGCTAAAGGTTATGTGCAATTTTGGATGATACACATGGTCTCTCTGGTCGATACATCGTAGTCCTTTCAACTACTGATTCAGAGCATCAAGTGGCAAGTTGTTCTTCAAAGAATTTGCAGCAATGCATGTTAGCTCATCTACTATGAAGTAGTAAGCAACAATATATACTAGTTGTGTACAGTAAAAAAAATAAAACACTTTCCCAAATTCATGTAGATATGGGTTACGAACATTACAAAATTTTGCCCTAAAGTGACCATGAAACCCATAAATAATCTTGCTCTCTTGTGGAGCATTGCATTGTTTACATGTGGTGAGAAAATACAAATACTCGATAGAGTAATCAACAAGTACAAAAATGCATTTCTTACCATGCATGGTGAGTAGGCTGAAAGTGAGGTGCATGTATAAGTTCCCCCATGAGGATATCCTCATAAAAATCTGCAAGAGGAAGGGATACATAGACTCCTTGGAACACTCCATCAATAAGAACACACTCCCATGTGACAGCGTTGTAGGCATTAGTAATAAGGCTCCATGACTCCTCCCTTTGACATTCCATATGCAAAAGCCATCCACCATCATGCTGCTATGTGAGAATATCTCCTTCCTACATGGAAGCCCCTCATAATCCTCCAACGCTGAAGGGTAGCCTTCTTGCACCATGAATGTGCCTTCCTCCTCTCCAGAAATATCATGAAAAGTATGGGGAAATTTCTGCCCATACTCTCCCAAGAGAAGCCATAGCAACAATGACTCTTGCTGCCCTCTCACACCTCCATCATACAAATCATGAGGTGAAAATATGTTGATTGATGTGAAGAGGATCAAATCAACATGATACATCCAACCCCTAAGCTACCATATGATGTTAGTGTCCTTCCAAGTGCCTTCCCTCCTCATACCCTTTGGAAAAGAATATGCCTCATGATGGCAAAACTATCTTAAGAGTAGCCAATGCAGATTTTCCTCTTGCTAACCTGTACCATAAATTTGTAAGTGGCTCACCAACCTCTTTCTCTCCACCCACATCCAATCAACCCCATGTGGGTGCCTTCTATCAACCTTCATCTTGGCATTCTTCCAATGTGGGCTACCATGTTTCACAACCTGTTCCTCTTCTTTGCATGTCATGAAGTGCTGAAAGGAATTTTCTTGGAGATCCCTTAGTGAAAATATCATGTCCATAACCATCTTGAATCCATCAAGATCCCAATGTGATAAAAGGAAACCCTCCTCACTTCTTTTGTTTGGCAGCACTGATAGTCTCTCCAATGATATAGTTTCTGCCTCATATTCCATCTCAAAGATGAATCTATGTTCTTTTGTATGGTAGACATAGTTCATGACATACTCCAAAAGATTACACTAAAACATCAAGGGTTGTGTGAAACTCAACAGTGATACATGAGGATGATGGTTCATCTTCCCTTTGAACCATTCAATCTTGCACAACGCAGCGCAATTGTACTACTCTATCTCACCAATAATGTTTGACCCTAGGTCATATGAAGACAAATTTCCATAACTTTTAGAAGGATATGCTGCAATAATAAAAAGTGGAAACTCTCCCATACCTTGATGAGATTTGGAAACCTCTTGTAGGGCTGCAAGGGCTCCTTCCTCCAATGTAGTGGCTTCCCTAACTGCTGGTGTAGGTGGCTGCCCCTCCATGAGTGTGATAGCATTAGTACAAGGGTCCTCCAGTGGATAAGAGGACTTCTCTTCCTTTGATCCATGATTCTTAAACCTTCTGATTACTCCTTGAGTGAAATATGCAAGAGTAGACACCCTTGTATGATTCGTATGGCTGAATCACCAAGATTTTTCCTCTCCCTCCAAGTGCAGCGCTAAGATCTCCACAGCCTCTTTTTCCACCACTGGATGTAGTAGGAAAAATGCCTTTAACCTAATCACCCAAGATTCTGGTGTACATAGGGTTGATCCATCAAAGGTAGATAGTAGGAATCTGTTTCCCCTTATCATCCTGCGACTGCATGGCCTTCTTCCCACTCTCAGTTGGATAAATTGAGGAATATCTAGGATCTCTTTAACAACCCTAGGTTGGCACTTGTATTATACCAAATATCCACTTAGGATCTCATTCTCTAAGTGATCTTCTTGATCTTCAATCAATCTATGAAAATAGGAAGTTCATGGCTCTACTTCCTCCTCTTGAAACCATCTAGAGGTCTCACTGCATCTTGCTCCTCCTTGAAACCCTCTTGGACTTTCAATGCATTTCTCTTCTTCCTTCTTAGATCTGAAAATCGATGAGAGTAATCTAATCCTCTGCATCATTTTGTTCTCCTCTTCTTCTTTATATTTTTATTGGATCTAAAATCCACAGGCTGAGACAAGATGGAAGCTCTGATGCCACTGTAATATCCCAAAATTGGGATTTTCTACAACAAATGGAATATCTTAAGAGATTCCAAAGTTGGGGCTTTAGAAAATGATGAGCATGGCAATATATTTCAGCTCATTAGATTTAAAATAACATCTCACCAGCTGATGGAAAAACCTCAGCAAGAATATGGCGTATATTCTCCTTCCTGAGTGGGGAAGTACAACAATATAGGGCATAAGACATCTGTCTTCAGAAAATAATGCTATAACTATGAGGAATGGGATTTGGATCCCTTAGAATACATCCTATAAAACTCACATGTAGAATAATAGGTGAAACAAATCACTCTAGCCAACATAAACAGATCTCCCCAAGTCAATATGCCTCAAATAAGCCCAAACCCCATAGCCTATCTCATGCAGAAAGTACTGAAGCGAGAAAAAAATTATTTTTATGAGGTTTTATGCAGAAAATGATGATACAAAATAGATCTAGAGTAAACAATGCATCAATGACTAAGGAAATGGAGATTCCTTCCTTTTTATACATAATAAGATCAACCCGGCAAGGGTTTCATGAGAGCGCAATGTACAAAAATGCATATTGGTAGATATGGATCTGAAAAAAATAGTTTTACTATAGCACTAAATAAATATGACTGAAATATACAAGTGACAGAAGAAGAATTAAGTACAAAGCTTTCCGGGAGAAGGGTTGGCCGTTTCTCCAAGGAATGAGCTCACAAGCAAGGGTTCAAACCCTGCTGCCGCAACTCTGGAAAAAATGTCACAGTTTCAGCAGTAAACTATTCTGTAGTGGATATGAAATCAGTTGGACTTATGCCAAGATGTGAAATGTGCTCCGGAACCTCCTGTACAGATCTTGCAAAGTAAAGGGAGCTCCCTCCTCTAAAAGATAAGCTCAAGAGCTAGTGTTATGAGACTCCCACTACAACACCCAGCAACACAGTGCTTCCTGCTGCAGGAATAATGCTGTAGCTATAGGAGATGCTAGAAATCAAGGCCAGATATGGGAAAATGGAGAACAAAACTCATCCAAGTGATCTCTCAATGAGGGATAAAAAATCCCTAAGCAGGAATGCCTTGTGCTTAATAGCACTGCATACTCAACTCAACAGCTGAAGAATGCTCAAGTGTCTAAGTAGTCATGAAAATGTAATCCATAAGCTAACCTAAAAAGTCTGATATATTTCTCCTTATAAAGCTTGTGAGCCTCCTCACCTTTGGTCCCACCTATTAGGGTTTCCAACACCATGTGAATACCTTCCCTCCAAAACTGCGTTGTCTTCTCAAGCAAGCCACACCCTCTTAGGCAACGTTGTTGACTTGGTCAACTTGACTGAATCAACATGATTCTTTTCCTATTCACACATGGGAAGTGGAAAATCCAGCCACCAAGTTATCTGCTTTTCACACCAAGAGGGATTTTATGTGAACACAAGATAAATATGAGTCCTTTTCCCATTTATTCATCTTCTAGGTGCAAAAATAAAAATCTAATATTCTTATTAGCTGCATGCTAATATTAGGAATATTAAATTTAATAATGTCAGATCTAATGGATTCATGGGCTACATTTTTCTGTTTGAACTTATATTTCTGAATAATGCGTTTTTCAAGCATGTATTGTTGAATCTCCCCTTTTGGGGATATTACAGTGGTATCAGAGCTCTAATCTTGGATTTTCTTATGTTCTTCAACCATTATGGAGTCATTTCGGGTTCTTGTCATTTGGTAGATTTGGAAATACCAAATGACAAGACAACATCAAACCACTTTGGGATCTCAGGATCTAGCCCTCCTGGATCCAAAGAGGGATCTCTCTATAAAGGTAAAGAAATGTATATCTTTGATGTTGAAATTAAGGTGTTAGGCTAGTTATAAAGCACAAGGGTTTTTGTTTTGTTTGTTTGGTTGGGAATATTGACAGAAGGGTTCAATGTAAGGTAAAGGAATGATTAGAGAAGGGTTTTCGACAATGGGTAGATAATTAAAAGATAATACAAGTCTATTGGGCAATGGGGTCATAAAAGGGTTTACTTGCAATTCAAATATCCAAGGCTTCTAAAGGGCTAGTCATCTAAAATAAGGGATCTCTTAATATGAATAGTACAGGATGAAGCAATAAGGAAATGAATTGGAATGACAGGGAAAGCCTTCCAAGGTGACCACTTCAGAGTAACTCAAGGGATAGGGCATACCTTATAACTCTATGATCAAAGCTCTTGATGAGGCTAACTCTGAAGACAACAATCCAGCAGTCCTCCTGACTACTTTCAGACAGTAGAAAACATTTAAGTTCGAACACAGAGTGAAGTCTAAGATAAAAGAAAGAATTTTAACCTTCTCTGCTTTTGGCATTCAACTCAAAGGGATCTTAGAAAGGCTAACTGTTCGAAATGGAAATTAGGGGACAGGGCTAATCGCTAAATCTCCCTATTCTCCTATTATTTTGGCAGAACCAAGCAAGAACATCTAAGAAACAAACTCTAAATTCATACATCAGTAAGTATGGGAAAACCAACTTCTATACTGGTTAAATTATATTGAATTTGTCCTAAGATACACAAGTAACAGAAAACATAAAGATAAGAATGTGCAGGAAGCGTTAGGGTACTTGCAGCAGTATATCCTAAGCTAAAATTACTGTTTCTTATCAGATAAAATGAAACATGATGTAAAACGGAGGGAAAACAATAACAAAGAAGGAACACATCACCACTGATTTAGATCAAGATCCAATGAACATGCTTGTCATATTAGTAGAGCAAAACCAGTCACATACATTCTTGTCCAATAGCTTGATATCATCCATAAATCATCTCCCAACCTATTTACAACTACTACTCACAGAACTCTAACTCAGTAAAACAGCTTATAATTAGTGATTTTCCAACAACCAGCCAACATTTTCAATGTAATTTTCATGGGTTCTCATAGGTGAATGAGTGATAGTAGTGGTAGATAGGACTTAAAAGCTTCATTAAAATAGAGAGAGAAATGTCTTTGAAGCCCATTCTGTTCAATATATTTACATTAACTTTCAGTACCCTTTAGGCTGGTTTAGAAGTCTTTTTCAGATTGACAATAGCTTCAGCTATGTTTCTTTGAAGTACTCTCTGGCTGTTGGTACTCTGTTTTGTCTTCTGAGATAAGTAAGGTGGATAGTTGGCTTGCAGTTCTTCCATGCCTTCATAAATACTATCCTGACAGTTTTATGAATTTTTGTTAGTGTAATAACTGCCAGGATGCTTGGTGGAGTGTAGGATAGGTCGTGTGAGTTGTTCCTTCCTTTGGAGAAAGAATGCTCTACTGATTTGTCATGTTTTTTAATGCCTCAGACACTAATCTAACTTTGATAGTGTTTTTCAAGCTTCATTAAGCCTCCTTGATCATCTTTGGGTCTTTATTTGTGTCCTTTATCCCTATAAACATTGGATATAGCATTAAGTCTTCAATATTATGCATTGATCCTTTAGTCTCTTTCTGATACACTTTAAACTTCTGTTGACCTGTGTTTGTGAATATACAGGTTATAGGGGTGCTGGAGGGTTTATGTTAGGGTAAATAACCCCGATATTTGATGAAACATGCTATTAAACCTTCCAACGATTTCCTTCTTTGCAATATTTGGATCTGTGATAGTCTTTCTGCAGTATATGTCACCTGACCCTGACTGTGGAGATTGTATGAATCCATCACCCTGTAAACCCTGCAAAACACGATAAACACATTATAGAAAACCTGCAGGAGTGGGAATGACTTCTTCAGAGGCTTGTGAGGGTGGAGGAGTAGTGAGGAATAATGTGGATGTAGTGGATGAAGGGTCAAAATCATGGCGGAAGGCGAAACCAGGTTTAAAATTTGAATTTGGTGCAAAATTCGAGAAGGGTGGTTTTGGGAAAACCATTAATGGTTTTTGCACAGCATTTGGGGGGGGGGAGGTGGTATTAAATTTTGGAACATGATTCCACTCATCGCTCGACAAGTGGAAAATAAAAACCACTTTTATCGCACGGAAGTAGCGCACTGTGGGGAAGGGCCAAAAGATACACGATATGGATCGCTGGCCGTCAGATGATTGTCGGGAGATCGGATGGTGAAGGTAGAATGTGATGAATGGAAATCTACGCGGAGGATGTATGGTGGGACATAGGGCTCGATGGCGTGCAATGGGATTGTAACCATTGATCTGGTGAAAGGAGTGCAGATCAACGGCTATCATTGAGCACGAAAACTCAATAGTCCTGAGAGAAAATTAGAGTGGGTCTGGTGGTGCGTCAGCGACTTTGTCGCGGGGTGGATGGGTTAAAAGGTGTTTGAATCATCAAGGCGTACG
Organism: Pinus albicaulis; assembly: GCA_034641835.2. Classification (NCBI taxonomy): domain Eukaryota; kingdom Viridiplantae; phylum Streptophyta; class Pinopsida; order Pinales; family Pinaceae; genus Pinus; species Pinus albicaulis. Next base: position 597,079,524 of record CM076579.1, on the reverse strand, counting down.
ATGATCGTCAGATTTATCGGGATGGATTGTTCTAGATCTGTTTTAACACCATAATTTCGGAAAAAAAAAATAGAAAGGAAGAAAGGTTTCGAAGGGATGTTTAGACCCTTTAGCGCCCGATTGCAGGGCCAAGGTTATATCAGGTGGGGGGGGGAGGATATAAGCCCTTGAGGGCTTAATAACTCATAAGGTAAAAAGACTGTTTTTAAGGCCAAATGAAGATTTTGGTAGGCTAGAAAAAGGATTTTTAAACCAAATAAAGGGAAATATTAGGTTTAAAAGGGGTTTAGGATGATTTAGAGGTTAAAATGAAGGTTTATAGAGGAATTTTTGTGGAGGGAATAAGGGTGAAAAATGGGATTCTTTGTCAGTGAAACGAGAAGTGAAATGATGGAAGATGGAGCCTCATGGACAGCTTTTTCCTTTGGTAAATAGCAGGGTTCATTGATGGAAACAACAGTGAATATTCTCCAAAGGATAGAAGACACATGAAGTCTTCGAGAATGATAGATTTTCAAGGGAATTTATCACTTGAAGGCTTGATGACAAATTTAGCCACCTGTTTTCTTTGAAAAATTATTATAGGTAGCTAACAGAGTCTTCTGATGGGAAGGAGAATATATGCAAGAGAGATCAAATAAAACCTTTATTGTCTTGAGGAAAGAGGTTCTCAAAACTCCTCTTTCAAACTCTACATGGTAGGAGCAAAGACATCAAAGAAATGAGGAGGAAAAGACATATAAGTCCCTCAACAAGATCTGCAAGATCTATACATGAGGAAAAATCTAATTCCTCATCTTATGGGTGTGAGAATTCAGCCACATCATCAGATTTACAATGCTCTATCAACCATTTTTTCATGACAAAGAAGAAAAATAAAGGAGATGTGCGGAAGGAAGAGACTATTGGTGATTATTTGCAAGAGTACGAAGCTCAATCTAAGGGGTTCAAAGATCACTTGAAATTCCAAGGGTTTTGCAAGAGCAAGGAGGAAATAAGCACAAGGAGCAAGCAACATGGTGTGGGTAGATTATTTCTATCCACTTTTGATGGGTCACCTAAATGTCTAGCTAGGTCTTGGGTGAAGGAGCTAGACACCTATGTGCAACAACATCAAGTTTCAGAGAAGGAAGCCATCAAATTAGCAGCGCTGCATCTTGAGGGTAAGGCTTATGCTTAGTGGTTGTTTGAATATTTTTCCTTAAATAATGAAAATACATCTACTTATGGAAATTTCATTAGAATAATAGTGGAAAGGTTTAATGAAAAATCCTATGAAACATCTTCTATGCAGGACCCTATCAAAAAAAATCAAACAAAAATTTTGCATGGGTTAGAAGGGTCCATAAAATCAGCTCCATTTCAGAAAACCATTGAAGGGGATGAAAAATTGTATGATATATTGCCAAAGGAAAAGTCCCCATTGCATGAAGAGTTTCCTTCTCAAGAGGAAGACATGTAGATTCCTCCTTCAAAAGAAGACCAAGATCTAAGGTATCTTATTGATGATGAGGCATTCTCAAATATTGAAGAGGAGGAAGAGAAGGCTAATGCAGTCATGAAAAGAGCACATCCAGTACCTCATGAAGAGGAATATGGAGCACTTTCTCCAAGGAGAGAAAATATTGCACTCTTGCAAGGAGTTCCAAAGAATCTCACATATGGAGATCATGGCACAATCCATGTGCAACATGTGCCATCATTATAAAATGGTGATATCTTGAAGATAGAAGAAGATAAATGGGAGGGCAAGCATCACATGATGAGGAGAATACACCCCTATTTATTTTAGAAGGTTGATACACAAATAAGGCAAGAGGATTTATGCAAGGAAGGAAAGGACAAATCTATCCACTCACATACACATTCTTCTCTATGTCTTGATGTCTCTTTGCATGGAGGCATTCGACCCGGGAGACCTCCTGATTGGAGGAAAACTAAATTTTTCTCTCAACTATGTGCAACAGTGACATATTTGGCTGAGGGATCCTTGAGGGGAGCTACCACAACGCTGAGAACTAATGATGGATTCTGAGGAGAGGTGAGCAATTTTGCTATCTTCCACTCATCTATTTTTTCTAGAAAATAATAATTCAGAAATATTTTTTGACACTATCATGGTATCAAAAAGCCACTCCATAGCCTTGGAGCAGAAAAATATACTTCTATACATAATGAAGATTTCTTAATATGACAAGAGGGAACTACCACTCTTGTATGCATGGGAAAAACTATGGAAGTTTTGGAAAGGAACCTTTCAAAAGAAGGTTGACTTCCATTAACTTCAATCTTGTATTGAGAAAGATCAGATGCAAGAGAGGTAACAAAGGAAAGTTGAAAGTACTCCAACATGTGACTTTGGCATCAAGCATGTCAAAGAAGAAATCCATGTCATTATAGGGGCTGCATTTCAGATTTCTATAGCGCTGTGAATGTTGGGAAGCCTAGATCCTTATTGGGAGTCCCAACTCTTGATGGAATATTCCAAGAACCTCTTCACATGTAAGGTTCTTGATGAGAAAGAGATGGATGGGAGGTATAAGGTAGTTGATGGAATCATTTATGTTCATGTTCAAATCTACTTAACTAACGATTCCAAGCTCAAGTATAAACTACTTAATGTAGCTTATGAGATCTTGCTTTCTAAACCCACTGGAATTATTAAAGCATACCGTACCATCTTGGAAGGATTCATGTGGGAAGATTTCAAAGAGGAGATGCACTCTCATATGAGGAAGTGCATAGATCATTTGCTAGTTGAGGAGGAACATAGCTCTTGGGAAGAGTTATCATTATCAGCTCCTTATTCATTGAGTGTAAGAAGGAGCTCATGCATGAGTTACTTCACTGATTTGAATCAAATATGTTACACCATTTTTTGGTCATCTAACCTGTTACCATTATATGGACCAAAGTACACCATGTAAGACCAACATTACCCTAAATAAAATTGCTTTCACTATGAAAAATAACTTATTAAACCACCTTTATTAAGTTGTTTATGTCCTAAACAGGAAACACCATGAGGAAATATTAAATAAATCCACATTTGTTTGATTTTCCTCAAGGAATAATTAGTTAAAAAATAGTTTAATTAGTATTCCTGGTCATATTTAACCCAAAATAGGAAAACTAATTAGATAAATTATTATTTATCTTATTATTTTCTAGGAATAATTATTTTAACCTTATTTAAATAATATTCCTTGTTAAATTTGACTAAATATTTCATAAATAATTAAATAAATCATTATTTATTTGATTATTACTCAACCACATCCTTAAAATAATAAATAAATCATTTATTTATTTATTATTTACAAATAAAGGGATTTGACCCAACTCAAATTCTTTTTCCCTCCAAAAAATATAATAAAATATTCCATACAAATTGGATCTAGATTTGGTTAATAATATTTTAATTATGCACCAATATCTAGACTAACTCAATATTTTGTTATAAATAGAAGGGTTTTTCCATTCACTCACTATGTTTTTTTGCCTAAATATCACTCTGGATCTATACTTTTGGTCTGACTTTGATCCACCATCATTTTCATATTTTTCTATCTTTTTGCTTGTGAGCTCCCTTTGAGTTCCATTTTTGTCTAGGTTTTCTACACCATCAAGAGAGAGGAATTTTAGACCTGAAGTGCTGAGGACTTACAAGAACCCATCCCATTAAGGAGAACTGGTAACATCCTTCTATGTTTTCCTCCCAGGTGCCCTTAATATAAAATTCATTCAACATATTCTTGTCTTTTCTATTGGATGCATGGAGTAAGTCTCATTTTTATTTACTGCTTAATGTCTTTTAGTGCATAGCTCTAGATTTTTGCAGCATTTACCTTGATCACCCAATTGCAGATCTGAAGATATTGGCAGCCATATTTTCTGTTAGGGCTATTTTTTATGCATAGATAAAGTGGTATTTTTTCGTACACTTGTGATTAAGATTCATACTAATAACTGGCGACTCCACTGGGTTTACGATTACGACCGCTGTCAGCGGGCATAGGTATGCCTCCCCTACCGCCTATAGCACATGTACTCACTCATAAAAGAGACTTGTCGCACCTGTAAGTCTCACCTCCTCATGGTCTAGTCCTTTAGCGCTTTGGTCTACCTTATATTTCTCTCTCTGTGACTTCCCCTTCGATGTCTTGTGATTGAGTTCTTACAACGTACTTCGCTCATACGATTAGCTCCTGACACTCGCACACTGGGGGGAAATTTTTTGCACCATTTTTTCTCATCTAACTTGCTACTATTAGATGGACCAAAGTACACCATGTAAGACAAATTTTACTCTAAGTAAGATTTCTTTGACTATGAAAAATAACTTAGTAAACCACCTTTATTAAGTTGTTTATTGCCTAAATAGGAAACCCCATGAGGAATTATTAAATAAATCCACATTTGTTTGATTTTCCTCAAGGAATCATTAGTTAAAAAATAGTTTAATTAATATTCCTGGTCATATTTAACCCAAGCTAGGAAAATTAATTAGATAAAATATTATTTATCTGATTATTTTCTAGGAATAATTATTTAAACCTTATTTAAATAATATTCCTTATTAAATTTGACTAAATCATTCATAAATAATTAAATAAATCATTTATTTATTTATTATTTAGAAATAAAGGGATTTGACCCAAGTCAAATTCTTTTTCCCTTCAACAAATATAATAAAATATTCCATAAAAGTTGGATCTAGATTTGGTTAATAATATTTTAACTATGCACCAATATCTAGACAAACTCAATATTTTGCTATAAATAGAAGGCTTTTCCATTCACTCACTACCTTTTGTTGCCTAAAGATCACTCTGGATCTATACTTTTGGTCTGACTTTGATCCACCATCATTGTCATATTTTTCTATCTTTTTGCTTGTGAGCTCCCTTTGAGTTCCATTTTTGTCTGGGTTTTCTACACCATCAAGAGAGAGGAATTTTAGACCTGAAGTGCTGAAGACTTACAAGAACCCATCCCATTGAGGGGAACTAGTAACATCCTTCTATGTTTTCCTCCCAGGTGCCCTTAATATAAAATTCATTCAACATTGATCCAAGTGGATATTGATGGTCACCCGCATATTCCACTTGGGGCCCACCATTCTCTCTTTCAGTTTTTCAGTTTCGGCACAACTTACTATTTTTAGCATTTTTTCGGGCTCTAAACTTCCGAAGCTGTTTTTGAGGCCCTAAATGACGTTCAAAATTTGTAGTCCTCAGATATATCTTTCTAACGAGGTATGGTACGTGTCAAACATAGATTGTATGCCAAAGTTACGCCCTTAGGAAGTTGAAACACCAATTTACCCAAACGGGGCCCATAGTTTTGGCTCTTCATCTCCTAGGGTTAGGGTTTTGGCTGTTTAGGATTTCACATTGTTTCTAAATAATAAATAGGCCCTCGAGCCTCTTTATAACTCAGTTTAGAGGCCTGTAGCTTCCACATCTCTTCTCAGAGATAGCTACCAGCACCCTAGCTAGTTTTGTGTCCATTCTGTCTGTAAGCAAATTTCAGTTCTTTGATATTAATGAAATGAAGTGTTATTTCTGCTGCATCTTTGTATTTATGTTTATATGTTTATTCTGTTGCATTCCTGCATAAATCCGGATCAGTGGTATCAAAGTGGTCTGCTTTTTCGCGATCTTTCTTTGCATGTCCCCAACAAGGTCAGGGTATAAAGAGTTAGGGCTCGATCTGGTGGAACCTTTGCAAGATCAGCCTCGCAAACCCTGACGGACGCCCATGCGGGAAAAAAATAAATATGAGGGAGAAGGAGATCCTATCAAAATATTGCTCGAAGAGGCCCTCAAAAAACAAAGGAATGCGATGATGGATAACTTTGCCCAGATCCTTCAACGACTTCCCACCGGCGGCGTATCTACATCCAACAGCCACTCTGGAGGTGCGACTCCTTTTAAGGTACAAGTAAATTTTGACATTCCCATATTTGAGGGTCAAATAGATGCAGATGCCATAGATAGATGGTTGAATCTATTAGAAGGATATTTCTCGATTCATGACTTTTCCAACATGGAGAAGATTATTTTTGTACTCCTCAAAGGTGCCCCCCATGTCAAGGCCTGGTGGGAAGCCCACTGTGAGAAAAAGGACAAGACAAAACCCTCTCTATTCTCGACCGTACCCACTTGGAATTATTTCTGAGATGCCATCAAGGAACAATACTATCCTGTGGGGACCTATGAGGAAAAGTACATATAATGGACCACGCTGCGACAACAAAGGGATCAATATGTGCATGAGCTGGTGAATCTGTTCCATACCCTGGGCACCAAGTTGGGTATCAAAGATTCAGAGAAACATTTGGTGCTAAAGTATCACAATTTACATTCAGGAGGAAATGGAGTTCCTCGACATCTCCTCGCTTGGTACGGCATACCAGTATGCTGTCAAGATTGAGTAGAAATTCAAGCAGAAGAAGCGAGACTTTGGATCTATGAATCAAAAGCAAGGGAAGGGTGCTCCCAAACCGCAGAAAAAAGGACAGAGCCAAGGCATGACGACTCAAGACAACCTATCGAAGCCACAAGAAAATAAAAACACCGTAAAGCCAAAGAAGGACACGGGAAAGTGTTGTGAGTTCCATAAGAGCTCCACTCACAACACAAGTGAGTGTCAGGCCAAGGAGTCACTAATGGTTGAGATAACGGCTTTTGAGTCAGGTGCATGTTCTGAATTTGAATCAGAACCTAAAAAGGGGAATGAAAAAGGGAAATGGATTATTGATGCGGAGCCCAATGCCACTGTTGCCACTATGAAGATCCAGAAGGAGGAACCAGAAGATCCAGAGGAGGAGGAACGTCTCTTCCACTCCGAGATGTGGGTAAAGGGCTCCCTAGTATGGTTAATTGTCGACAATGGGAGCCAAAATAACCTCATTTCAGTAGACGCCGTGAAGCAGTCAGGCTTGTCAACCACAGCTCACCCACATCCATACACCATCGGGTGGCTTCACCAAGGACGAGATCTCCACGTCAGCCAACAGTGCTGCCTTCCCTATAGCATCAAGCCCTTCATGGATGAGGTATTATGTGACGTTGCTCCTATTGATGTTTATGATGTATTATTAGGACAACCATACTTGTGGAAGCGTCATGCTATGTATGAGTCTCAGCCTCGCGCTGTTATTGTTAATTTGGGAAATAAGGTTTACAGGATACCAGAGGTACCACCTCCTGCCGCTATCTCTTTGGTTACTGCAAAACAATGTAGTAAGCTCATTTCCCAAAACAGGAAATTATTTTTCCTGATGATCCGTCCCTAGGGAAATAAGAAGATTGTGGCCACGACCTCTAGATAGGGCTCCTCTGCATAACAACAACAAATGGATAAGGTTGTGGAGGAATACGGGGACATCTTCACCTCACCCACAGGGGTTCCTCTGCACTGTCAGGTCAAGCACCTGATTTATCTGACCCCAGGTGCGCCGCTACCCAATGGACCAATCTATCAGTGCTCTGTTCTGGAGAACGATGAAATCAAGAGGCAGATTCAGGAACTGCTACAGAAAGGTCACATCCGACCAAGTTCATTGCCCTATGGGAGCTCGATCGTGTTGGTACAAAAGAAGGATGGGATGTGGAGACTCTGTATTAACTATTGGGCACTGAACAAGATCACTATCTGGAATAGGTACCCGATCCCACAGATTGATGAGCTTCTACACCAACTTAAAGGTGAAAAATATTTTAGCAAGATCGACTTGAAGTATGGGTATCACCAAGTACCAATTTAACCCTCCGATGTGTGGAAGACTGCCTTTAAAGCCAAGGAAGGCCTTTTCGAATGGCTGGTCATGCCTTTCGGGTTGACAAATGCTCCAGCAATCTTTATGAGGATGATGGATGACATCTTACGGCCATTAACCAACTCATTTGTAGTGGTGTACTTGGATGACATTCTGATCTTCATCCAGACTTGGGAAGAGCACCTTCACCACATCCGACAAGTCCTCCAAACACTGCGGCAACACAAGTTGTGTGCCAATTTGGAGAAGTGCACTTTTGGCATGACCCAATTTCAATATCTGAGATACATTATTGATGAAAGGGGGGTGCATGTGGATCCAACCAAGATCCAAGTCATTTGGGATTGGCCAGCCCCAACCACTATAATAGAGCTTCGCAGCTTTCTGGCTCTTGCTAATTTCTACCATAGGTTCGTGTTGGGATTATCTCATATCACTTGGCCCTTGAGTCAAGTCACCAAGGAAGGAGTGAGAGAAAAAGTATTTTGGACGGAACCTCAACAGAAGGCGTTCAAAGAACTGAAAAATCGCCTCTGTTCTGCCCCAGTGCTCACATTACCAGACTTGCAACAGCCATTTGAGATCAAGACAGATGCCTCTGACTATGCTATTGGGGCAGTTCTTACTCAACAAGGACATCCAGTGGAATATCACAGTGAGACATTGTCTAACACAGTTCGCAAGTATCCCACTTATGACAAAGAAATGTGTTCCATTGGGAAAGCTTGTCGGAAATGGAAGCATTACATTTTTGGGGAAGGAAACAATCATCCACGTAGACCACTGGCCCCTGCAGTTCATATAGACACAAGGGAAGTTGCATAATGATCGCCATCAGAAGTGGTCCACATATTTGCAACAGTTTCATTTGAACATCAAGTACAATAGGGGTAGCACCAATAATGTTGCAGACTGCCTCAGCCGACCACCGATCATGGCGCTCATCACCGTTCTCAACTCTTGTGGGCACGAGACTTCTGATTGGCCGCTTCTCTATGAGAGTGACACAGAATTTGGGCACACTTACAAGGCACTCTTGGGGGGTAAGCAAGTTCCAAATTTTCACCTCCAAGATGCACTTTTATGTCACCTGGGACACCTTTGTGTTCCTTCAAGCAAGCGTGCCCAGATGATATGGGAAGCACACTACAGTCGAGTAGCTAGGCATTTTGGGGTCGAGAAAACAGTAGTTGTACTGCAGAAGTATTTCTATTGGCTCAACCTTCACAAGGATGTCGAGAAGCACATCAAATCCTGCACTACCTGTGCCATTGCCAAACCGACCATCAAGAAGCAAGGCTTATATACTCCGCTACCTACCCCTAGTTGACCTTGGGAATCCACTCCATGGATTACATGTCAAGCCTGACTTCTACTAAGCATGGAAATGCCTGTGTTTTCGTGGTCATCGACAGATTCTCGAAGATGGCCATTATGGTGACCTGCAATAAGAATATCATAGTAGAAGCCACTACTAAACTCTTCCTTGAACGAGTGTGGGTGCACTTTGGGATCCCACAGTCTATCATATCAGATAGGGATAGCAAGTTCCTCAGCACATTTTGGTCCAGCCTCTGGTCAATGCTGGACACCAAGCTCACCAAGTCCACAGATTTCCATCCCCAAACAGATGGCCAGACAGAGGTCGTCAACAGAATGATTGTACACATTCTACGCATGTAAAATTCAAATCATCCATGCACATGGGACGAGAGCCTTCCCTATGTACAACATAGTTATAATCGGGCTATCCACAGTTCAATCAGTCATAGCCCCTTTCAGGTGGGCTTGGGATTCCAGCCACTATGTCCCATTGATGTAGCCATGCCATTTGTGGCTACTCAGGATGATTTGGCTCATGTCCAGTCTGAAGTCAATAAAGAAAATAGCTTCATCGAATGCGTTCAACACATCCACCAACAGGTTCATGACATATTGGACAGAGCCAATGCTAAGTACAAGCAATTCCATGATCGACACTGGGTGCCACACAACTTCCAGGTGGGCGACAAAGTATGGCTACATTTGCAGAAGGAGCGCCTCACTGGACCCCACCGCAATCTTCGCCCACTCTGATACGGGTCGTACACCATCACCAAGGTTGTAGGGAACAATGCCTTCGAGCTTATTATTCCACCATTCCTTGGTCTGCACCCAGTATTCAATGTGGACAACCTTCGTCCTTACTTCCCACCTCTACTGGACACCTATGACATTGCAGAACAACTCACACCAACAGAGTTAAACCCAGATTGCATGGAACAGGCCACCACATATTGTATCATGGACATGCAAATTAAGAACACTCACCAACAGAAGATCCAACTGTATCGGGTTGTCAAAGCTGGCCAACTCTTGCACCAAGGAAAGTGGTTCACCAGGGACCAAGTTCAGTAGAAATTTCCTCATCTCATGGAGGAACTTAACGCAATGGGGACCATTGATTCCTAAGGGGGGAGGAATGATCTAGATGGATATTTGTGGTCACCCACCTATTCCACTTTGGGCCCCACCATTGTCTCTTTCAGTTTTTCAGTTTCAGCACAACTTACTATTTTTATCATTTTTTTGGGCCCTAAACTTCCAGAGCCATTTTGAGGCCCTAAACGACATTTTTTGGGAACATGGAGAGCAACATGGGTTCATGGATCGATGTTTCTCATTCAAAATTTGTATTCCTCGAATAGATCTTTCTAACGAGGTATGGTAAGCGTCAAACGGAGATTGTATGCCAAAGTTACGCCCCTGGGAAGTTGAAACACCAATTTACCCAAACGGGGCCCAAAGTTTTGGCGCTTCATCTCTTAGGGTTAGGGTTTTGGATATTTAGGATTTCCCATTGTTTCTAAATAATAAATAGGCCCTCGAGCCTCATTGTAACTTAGTTCAGAGGCTTGTAGCCTCCACATCTCTTCTCAAAGATAGCCACCTGCGCCCTAGCTAGTTTTATTTCCATTTTGTCTGTAAGTAAATTTTAGTTCTTTGATGTTAATGAAATGAAGTGTTATTTTCGCTGCATCTTTGTATTTATAGTTATATGTTTATTCTGTTGCATTCCTTCATAAATACGGATCAAACATATTCTTGTCTTGTCTATTGAATGCATGGAGTAAATATTGTTTTTATTTACTGCTTAATGTATTTTAATGCATAGATCTAGATTTTGTAGCATTTATCTTCATCACCCAGTTGTAGATTTGAAGATATTGGCATTTATCTTTACTGTTAGGGTTGTTTGTTATGCATAGCTAAAGTGGTCCTTTTTTGTACACTCGCAATTAAGATTAATACTAAAAAAGTAAATAGTGAAACTTGTATTTATGAACATCATAATGTATATACTATATGCTTGTATTTTCGCAACACTCATATGCAGGGATTTGCTCCAAGAGGGGGCACTTTTTATGGGCTTCATAGGCCACTTTGGGCCAGGAACAATGGTGATGTGGATCATTCCTTGGAAGATCTTGGAGAGAGGATGTACTCTTCATGGTGTGATTCATTAACACCAACCGTTATACACCTTCTCCAAGCATGCAAGAAGGATGGGGCAGCAAACAAATGTTGGGAGAAGCAATTTTCATATCATATTCTATGGTAGTTGGGAGTAAAACTGCACTAGTTTCACATGAGGGACCATTGTCCCTCTCCTTTACTACATATGGAAACTAGCATGACTCTAATTATGATTCCATATGCTAAAAATGTTCTTATCTTTGTTGAGGACATGGTTGGAGGAGAGACACATTGGTTGGATGTGTCCTTGGGGGAAGCAATTTCCCATACTTTTTGCATTACATGTTCCAAGGGGAGCATGGGAAAATATATGGCCACTATAGTAGATCACTTGTTTCTCTATGAGGTGGACCTTATGATTGATTGGAGCACTTGCGACATGCCTCTCATGAGCAATTGGGAGGAGCTTTTCTATGAATTACCAAGCGGGGAGGTGATTCATTTCATTTGGACGATATCATGGTGGTGGGAGTCCTTCATTGATGATGAAATTCCCCATGATTGTCATCACTTCTCTCTTGAGGAGGCCATTGATCAGCAAGGAGGTTTTGATGTAGACCTTCCCTTCTTTCATAATGAGATCCATTTGGTTTATCCACTAAAGGGAAACTTGCACATTTGGGAGGAACCATTAGGAGACAGAATTATTGCAAAAAATATGAAGCAATGGTCGAGACTGTTGGAGGAAGAGGCCCCAAGAGCATGAGGGGAGATTTTGCAGCACCCTAGTAGTTGCTTGAGGACAAGAAAAATTTGGGAGGGGAAGATTGTAATATTCCTAAATTAGCATGTAGCTAATAGGAATATTAATTTTTGCTTTTAAAATCTAGTAATATGAATAAATGGGCAATGAGGCTCATCAGTTGCTTAAGTAGGAATAAAATCCCTCATAATGTGAAAAGGGATCATATAATAACCAGATCAAGCATCCACATGTGTGAACATGGTCTAAAATGTGTGGAAAAAGTCATGTTTGACCAAGTAAACAACATTATTAAATGAGAAGTGGATCCTAAATAAAGACAACTCAATGTGAATGAAGATCAAATCTAGCTAGTCAAAATGAAGACACCTTGAGTGTGAAAGGAGACAAGGCATGAAGATCCAGTCAAGGTTTATCCGGTCAATATTGACCCAGTAAATATTGACTAAATAAAAAAACTATTTAAGAATATGATCAAGGCAAATGGAGATAGCGTAATTTTGGAGGAGGAGCCTTTGCATGGAAGCAACCTCATAATGGGGTGGGACCCTTGGTGAGGAATCTCATCAACTATATAATGGAGGGGATGGAAAAAATATGGAGCATCATTGAATATTATATTTTGTTTGTGGTTTGTTTAGACTTCTTTTCATAGTTGTCTTGCTTATCTAAGTTTTTTGCACTGTTTAGTGCAAGGGTTTTCTCATGCGGGAATTCCCCACTCTTGGTTGGAGATCTTGTTTAAGAAATCCGAGGAGAGAATTTTGTGCTGCATTTTCCACTATCTAGTGTTAGGCCAAGTATTCACCTTCAAAATCAATGTATTCCCTTGAAGAAACTGCATTATTTCTTAAGGTATTGCAGTGGAGGGGTTCAATCCCTTGATTTGTGATCTAGTTTCCCTGAGGGAGGTCCATTCTTCTTCCCGAAAATATAGTGGGAGAGTCTACGACCATTTCTTTGCATGATCAGCCATATTTATGCAGTGATTCAGGAATATAGTGTGATTCAGCCATATATCTATAGCATGAAACTTCATGTATATCATTTCTATCAAGAAACCCTTCCCGAGTCATCTTGGATCTATGTAAAAGAGACTAGATCTCTGTTTTATGCCTCATTGATTAATGTAATAGCAGATCTGACTTGTCTCATTATTTCTGAGCACAAACCTTCTATAAAATATGTTGTCACATGGAGTAATTTGTGTTGCAGTAAATCTTGGGGTTTTTAGTGTTTTTGGGCTGTTTTGAGCATGGGAGACATGTTTAACTAGGAACAAGTCATTTGTTCCTAATATCTTCTTAGATATAAGTTTAATAATGTCATATCTAATGGATTCATGGGCTGCATTTTTTCTTTTTGAACTTATATTTCCGAAAAATGTGTTTTTCAAGCATGTATTCATTAATCTTCCCTTTTGGGAATATTACATCATTGCTTGATCCATTATTTCCCTCTCCCTCATTGACATTTGATTTCTCTTTGTCATTTCCTTCATTTTTTGATGCATTGTGAGAGGGTGATGAAGGAGGGTTGTCGTGAGGTGAAGGAATATGTGTGGATGGTGAGGTGGATGATTCATCATGAGGTGAGGGAATGTGAGTGGATGGAGGAATGGGAGGATGAGAAGATTAAGGGACTTCTGGCTATTGTTCTCCTTGAGGATTGGTGAACACCTTATGAGAAATGAAAACCTCCCATGGAATTCCCTTCTGCTGCAATTGATGGAGAATAACCATCTTAATAAGAGAGTGGCGAAAGAGGCTTTGCATCTACTCAGGATAGTCTCTATTTTGGACAATATCAGACATTTTGTCAATTCCTATGTAGAGGTAATAGGGTATGTGAAACATCCTAACCCTAGTAAAGTGCATAAGCAGCCTAATGTGATAGGAGTAAAGACAGGAGACCCTTCCCTCACATGTAAAATACTTCATAGTGATCATCATCATAGGTGCATATCTCTCCAGCAAATGTGAGAAAGGAAATATGGATTTGCAGTGGTCTTTGTACCTAGGTTTTAAATATGGCTCATAGTAGCTCATGTAAATATTAGACTTCTTGAACCATTTCTTCCCTACACTAGGTATCCCAGTGGCATTGGCAATAGCATTAGTAGATAGCTCAAAGGTTACTCCTAGAAGGTTAACTTGTTTCTCATGCAAGTTAATGATGAAAATCCTGGTTACTCAAGGTGATTTTGCACCTGATGTACCCTTTCACAAAAATCAAAGCATCCTACATGATGGAAGTAGGAAACAATTAAGGGAGATGTCATTAACTCTATGGTGTTGAGTGGTTCAAACGTGTTGATCTTTCCACCTTTGTGCCCCTGTCTCGTTGGCATTTAGCCTTCTCTTCACTACCACTGTCCTCTCTTTGTGAAATTTTGACCACTCTGCCTTTGAAACCATAGCACTTGATGTGAAACTGATATGAAGAAGGGTAATGGAATGGCAGTCTATTTGCAAGTAAGGGGGTGAATGAATTAGTTTTATTACCAAGCTTTGATGGATGATAAACATTAAACCTGCTAGCCCCCCTATGAAATTCTTGACAACCAAGATGGGGGCTGGATAGTTTTGGAGACCTTCAAGGGATGCCTTTCCCTCGGAAACCCTTCCTCCTTGAATTATCTGAGTGCTATGCCCGATACGAATCCTATTTTCTGATCCATTCCTAAAAGGCCTACTATTTCCCCTTGCACCCCTGCAATTATCCCTTTCCCATTTTCCCTCCTTCTATCATGATACCTTTTTTCCCCTCTACTTCCCCCTATCAATCCCCTAAAATCCCCTCTAAAGTCCCTACACCTTTTTTTATCCCCAAACCCCACTCCATCTCCTTACCGTTACCCTTTCTAGCCTTTCATTTCATTTAAATTGGCTTCAAAACCCACTTTGGACCTTATAATAGGCCTAGCCCCTCCGCATTAGCCCCGCGCCCTTTCTTCCCCATATAACCCAGCACAGTGACCACTCGCCAAAGCAAAAGGGAGCTTATTGCGTCTTCCCCGCCTTTCCTCCATGCCGGGCCATCACCGTCCGTTTCCCCGCCAGATCGACGGTCTGGAACCTTTCCCGCCGGTGGACCCCGCAGCGCACTATGCCAAACCCGCCGGTTTCCATCGCACTGCTTATGCGCGGCAGGCGGTTTTTCTCCAATTCCTAGCAATTCCACTCATCGTGCGCCGGGTGTCCCCTGTACAACGGAAAAACCATCATCCCATCACGCATTATCCTTCAGACCAAGCTGCGGAGCGATATGTGTAATACCCGTCCAACCTGTCAGCCCCCATCCAATGGCTATCGTCCCTCGAAGCTGCGCACTGCTTAACTCATAGCCCCCATACCTTTGGCCTACTGTCTGTTGCACTCCACCGTTGATCTCCACTGCGATCGATGGCCCAAATTCGTTCCTCCACTGTTGGCTGTTCCCCTGTCCCCGTTCCGCCACGTCACTCCCTCCACGTGTCACACCATACCCTCGCCATCCCAACTGTATAAATTCGTCCAAGGTCGTTTTTTTTAAGGTTTTCACGTACGTTTGCCCTACGTTTCGTTGACCCTCCGCCACCTCTGCTCTTTACCATTTCACAGCCTTTCTCGCCATTCCTCTGTGGCTCCTCCATCACTCGCATAGACATCCACATCATCCACCCCGTGCATTGTTTTCTTACTCGTTTTTGTTCTTGCAGGGTTATCAAGAGTCAATGGTCGCCGTGATGCAAGATCTCTGTTACAGTGACAGAGAGATCAAAGAAGATCTTCTTCAGCAGCGAAATTTATATAAAAACGACCCGGGAAGGTGAAGATAGGACTTGCATTAAAAAAAAAAGGGCAGAATCCAAACTCTGAAATCTCCCAGCGCCATTAAAACATGAGCTAACCTGTTAGAAGCAAAAATGGAGCGGTAAGGTGTTGCAGTGCAACGCAAAGGAGATTAAGGCCCGGTAATGAAGATTTTAAGCCTGGAATCAGTGGTTTAAGAGGCAAAGCACCAGTTTGGAGATCCTGCACACAGTAAAAGGTAACATCAGGGTTCATTTATCAGCAGAATGTTTTTCTTCGTCAAGTACAGGGCGCCCATATAGATTTTATTATGCACAGTGTCCCTGAAGTAATTTCCACCCTAACAGCAGTTCAAAACCACTAGAGCATTTATATGGCAGACTTCTCAGTAGATTATTTCATTTTTGTTCAAAACACAAAGGGTACGACAGCCGAAATCTATCAAGATCATACCTGGAGAAGACCACCTTCCACGAGGGAAGTGACAGCGATTAAATACATAGAAAACAAATAGAATGGGTTTCGGCCCTGCATTCATTTTGTGTTTAATGTTACGTTTAGTATTCACATACCACCTCAGTCAACCTTCTGTTCATCATCTGCTATAAAGCACAAAGGGAAAATATTGTAATGGTTGTTGGTTGTTGATTGGATATCAGTAGACTGCAAGCTCTCTCCCCTTGAGACAAGTTCTCTGTGTAATAGTGTAAGATAGACTGAGATTTGATGTATTCAGGCTGAATGTTCAAGCTGTGGGAAATGATGTACCTGATTGGTGTTGTTTTTAATATGACAAGCATGTTTCTTTGGATCCTGATCTAAAGCATCTGGTGATGTTTTCCTTTCTCTGCATTTGTGATTGACTTTCTTTCATTTCATTATGTTTCTTCAGGCTCGCATCAGAATTTTGGCATAATACTTACCCTTGATAGGTACCTTATGCTGCTGCTCTCCTATCATTTATGTTTTCTGCTTATATGTGTATCTGAATACTGATTTCGATTTGTCTAACTAGTGTAGTGGATGTCATTTCCTGCTCTCTGATGTATGGATTAATGGAATCTATGTTTAGATGTTCTTGTTAGGATTTAGTTAGATGAGTTGAGAACACTGGGAGGTCTAGAACCCTGTCTCTGCCTCACTAGGATCTTTCCATCTCATTAAGCC
Organism: Pinus albicaulis; assembly: GCA_034641835.2. NCBI lineage: Eukaryota > Viridiplantae > Streptophyta > Pinopsida > Pinales > Pinaceae > Pinus > Pinus albicaulis. The sequence goes on along the minus strand of CM076579.1, from coordinate 597,062,558 downwards.
TTTCTAAGATCCCTTGTCTTGCCTCCGGTTTTGTCCAAGCAGGTCTGGAGTTAAATGACCTCTGACATGATCTATAGACATAATTGGTTGGTTCCCCCTCACTCATTTTTAGTCCTTAATGTTCCATTCCATCAACCATCTTTAAGATCCAAATGCTCTAGATGACTAGCCCAACTGAAAGCTTGCACATTGAACACAAGTAAACCCTTTCTTGACTCCATTGCCCAATGGATTTGATGTTCCCTGAGTTATCTATCTTTGTCTAGTTTTCTCTCTGCTCACCCTTGTCTTATATCGGACCCTTCTTTCCTGATTCCCAACAACCAAACATAAACAATCAAACAAACAAACCCTGTGCCTATAACTAGCCTAAAACCTTAACATTTGAGCTTCAAAGACATAAACCTTTGACTATCATAGAGAGATCCCTCTCTGGACCTAGGAGGGCTAGATCCTAAGGTCCCAAAGTGGTTCTATGTTGTCTCATCTTCTGGTCTCTGTCAACCTGGCCAAAACATGGGAACCCCAACAAAACCAATGGAACCACCTTAATTTCACCTCCTACCATGACTAATATTCTTTGTAGGTAGTTGAAATAAGGTTTAAGCAGTGATTTCAGGCACGACTTTTAGGGTTTTATCCTTAGGGTTTTATTCTTTCAATTAAAGATGAAAAAATTTCTTGAAAACGGGTTGATGACCCGTAATTACCCTAACCAACACTTGAAGAAACATTAAAGGCAGATTGAATAATTTTTGAGGAGGTTTGAGTGTTTGAAGGGTGCAGAAGGTACTTCTGGCCAAGGGCACAATGCCTATGCTAGGCACGCAACACCACGAGAAGATTGGTTGTCAGTTTCACGAAAGTGTGCAATGCTTCACGAGGCATGCAGCGCCACCTCCCAGGCGTGCAATGCCTATGTAAAATACAAAGGGAGGAAAATAAAAACTGTAATATTCCAAAATTAGCTTGTAACTAATTGGAATATTAAATTTTGCTAATTTCACTTAGGAGAAGAATAAATGGGTAGGGAGGCCCATACATTTTAGAAATAAGAAAAAATCCCTCATAATGTGAAAAGGGATCATAATCCTAGTTGAATTTTACACTCTCATGTGTGAACAGGGACAAATGCATGTGGAAAAGGTCAAGTTTGAAAAAGTCAACAACGCTGGTATGAGAGGAAGAGATCAACCATAGAGACAACACAATGCAAGTATGAGGAAGATTCCTTGGTGAAGGAAACCCTAATGAGTGGGGCACAAGGCAAGAAGGCTCACACATTTTTAAAAGGAGGGAAAGGTAGCCATAGCAAGACATCTTATGAATTGAATATTGGATTTTTTCCTGCATGACTAATCTGCTTTCTTCAATTGTTTAGTTGAGATTGTTGTGCTGCTTAGCACAAGGCATTCTTGTTTAGGAATTCCTTCTCCTTTCTTGAGAGGCCTCTTGAAGGAGCTTGTATTGATTTTCCCCACATACAGGCTTGAGGCCAAGCATCCTCCTTCAAATACAATGTTATTTATACATTAGTATAACATTGTGTTGTAGGGCATTGCAGTGTGAGTTCACAACACCACTTCCTGCACTTATTTTTCAAAGGAGGGAGCTTCCATTCCTTTGGGAGATCAGTAAGGAAGGATCAGGAGAATATTTACATATATTGGAACTTAGCAAAAGTACTTCCATCATCTATAGTGCAGTCCCTTGCAGGAACTGCATCATTTCCTGCAGGGTTGCAATGTGAGGGTCAAACCCCTCAACCTTGGGCTTCTTTCTTACGGAAAGGGCCAACCCTTCTCCCGGAAAGCTTGTATGAAGTACCCTCCTTCATTTATTGTACTATTCAGCTATATGCATATAAATATTTAGTTAGAATGCATTATTCCATAGCTATATCTGCATATCTAACATTTTTTACTTGTGCTTTCATGAAGCCCTTACTGGGTTATCTTCATAATGTGTAAAAGGAGCTAGATCTCCAATTTTCTCCATGATTCGAGTAATTAAACTCTAGATCTGTTGTTTATACCATATTTCATCTAAAACCATCATAAAATTACACTATGAATGCTTTAGAAATTCTTATATAGCTTAAGTCATGGGATTTCAGTGTTTTTAACTCATATCGAGATCGAGAGACCTGTTTAACTAATCAAAAGGGATTTTTTTCTGACCCCCTTCTGGATGTGAGTTCCATAATACATAATATAAGGGATCCCAATGTTATTTATTCCTATTATAACACAAATTTCTAGGAAATAGCATTTTAGGGAACATATAGCTACATTTCCCCACTTTGGGCTGATATAATGGGTCATATTTTGTTGCTGCAACATTCATTTAATGGCTATGTGTTCCTAAAAAAATTTAGGAGTTAATTTCTTACTTCTATTCCAGTTTTGTGTTAATGTATTGCTGCATTCCCCATTTGGGATATTACAGTGGTATCAGAGCATAATCTTGGCTCAGCCTGTGAGTTCCAGCCATTATGCTATCAGAAGACTAAGAATACAAAGAAAATAAGCATATCAGAATTATGGGGAGAATGATATTTGTCTCATCACTTCTTAGATCTAGAAATAATCTCCCCAAGGAGGTTAAGCAGATGAAGGAGAACAGATGCAATGAAACTCCTAGAGGGTTTCAAGAAGAGGAAGGGTCATGCAGTCCTTGTTCTCAAAGAGGAGAAGACAAAAGACATGAAGGAAAATTGGAAAATAAAATTCTAATTGAATACCTTTCTGAATACAAATCTAAACCTAGAGCCTTCAAGGAGACTCTAGCTTTACCACAGTTCATTCAGCTAGAGGAACAAAGGAGGCCCTACAACAACAGGATGATGAGAGGCAATAGATTTCTATTGTCTAATTTTCATGGATCACTCACATGTGCAGCAAAATATTGGGTGATGAAGCTAGAGGAATTCTTCCTACTACATCCAGTAGTAGAGAGAGAGGCTGTAGAAATTGCATCACTGCACCTTGAAGGTGAAGCAAACACTTGGTGGTTCAGCCATTTGAGCCATGCAATAGTGTCTACTCTTGCTGAGTTTTCTCAAAGGTTGATCAGAAGTCCTCACCACCATTGGAAGTGGCATGTACCAGCATTGTTACAACCATGGAGGAGAAGCCTTCATCTTCAGCAGTTTAGAAAGCCAACACATTTGAGGAGGGGAACTCTTGCAGCCCTACAAGATGCTTCCAAATTTCACCAAGGTATGCCTAAGTTTCCATCTATTATCATCTCATAAAATCTTACGGAGGGATATACATCATTGCGTACTTCTAATTCAGAGCAACATAATTTCACTTCACTGTACAAGAGCAGCAGTGAAGAAAAGAGGATCCATTCCTTATGGGAGCATTCAAATTGCAACTTCATTCATGAAGAAATGGAGGAAGAAGTGATATATGGTAGACATCTTGAGATGAAAAATATTTTCTCCTTTCTAGATGAAACTTTCTCAAAGAGCATATCATAGCTCAAAGAGAAATTTCTACCTACAGTAGATGCAGAACCTTACTGGTTTTGGAGGGCCATTGATGAGAAGAAGGTCTTATGGAGAGATCTCATTGGAGATGCACCTCAACATATCATGGAGTGCAAATTTATTCAACAGTTTGAGGAGGATTTTCCCTCATCACACTTGGATCATTATGGATTCAAGTTGGTCATTAGTGTGATATATTCTCTAGGAGATCTCCAAGGAGTTGCATTTCAACATCCCATGAAATGCAATGAGAAAAATCTGATATGGGAGGATGGTAGTCTTCTTTGGAGGAGTACCAAGATGAAGAATGGTAGAAGACATCCACAGGTGGATGAATGGATGTGGATGGAGAGCAAGAGGTTGGTGAGCCACTTGCATGTTTATAACACTGGGCAGCAAAAGGCATGGCTGTGTTGGCTACTCTTGAAAGAGTTTGGCCATCATATGACATATCGTTTTTCCAAGGGTGTGTGGGTGGAAGAAACTTGGCAGGACACTTGCATTATATGGCAGCAAAGATTTTGGGTTCATTATGTAGATATGATTTCCTTCATGTCAATAAAAATATTTTCACCTCATGATTTGTATGATGGAGGTGTGAGGGGGTAGCAAGAATTATTATTACTATGGCTTCTCTTGGGAGAGTATGGGCAGAATTGTTTCCATACTCATCATGATATTTCCAGAGAAATGCATGGCAGATTCAAGGTGCAAAGAGGCTACCCTTCATCATTGGAGGATAAGGAGGTGCTTCCTCATAGGAATAATTTTTCCCTGCTTAGCAGCATGATAGTGGATGACTTTGGCATGTGGAATGTCAAGGATGAAAGTCATGGAGTGTAATATTCCTTTTTAGGAAAAACTCATAAATCATGCACTCAAAAACACATTTTCAGAAAAATATACTTTGTAATAGGGAAATAACTCTTGTATCCTTTATATCAGATAATAAAAAATCTAAATCCAATACTTGAGCTTAAACAAATAAGACTAGGTGGGTTAAACAAATCTCCCACACCTAGTTACCTTTAAGAAAATGCCCAATTAGGGGTTGCAACAAGGTAAAACGACCTGATGAAAGTGCATAGAGCTACTAATTCATTACATATGTGGATATACACTCATACACCAATTAGAAACACAACATCAAGAAATAGGTTCAATCCCTTCATCCGATAGTGGCGAAAAGTGAGGATTGATGTCCTAAAATGAATGTATTCAAGTATAATCATAACAATAAGGGAAGAGAATGTTTGAATCTGATATATTAGGTTAAGAGGGACCTACCTACCGAATTTCAGCTCAAAAAAATGCGTTTTACTATGTTAAACAAATCCTCCATTCCCGACTAGGCTAGAAAACCCTGATTCCCCATGGCTTAAAGTATGAAGATTGGAATGAAGCTTAATCAAAGTGATTTTTTGAAGGGTTAGATGAATTTATATAGGAATAATAGTATGGAAAGTTTATAATATGATCCAATATTTTTACATGATAAAATACAGCTCTATACATGAAGAAATGCCTCAAAACCCAACATTATAACACAAGGAATTGCAGGATGAACCAGAAAACGTAATTTACTGGAATTTGAAGCGGTGTTATATTATGTTTCAGATCTATAATAGATAAGAGTACAAAAATATAGATCCAAGTGGGATCTATATGTGAAAATGACTTTTAAGTACATTCCCTTAGGGATCTCAGCAGAACATGAAGAACACTGAATAGATCTGAGATCTACACCATGGATCTGTAGTAAATTTCCGAAATTTATGAAAAATATGTCACACAGTAGATGAGATCTGAAATAGAACATGGATTTCTTGGCCAATCCATGGATCACCTCAGTGAAGGAAAGGATTCCTTTCACTGGAGATCTCTCCTCCAAACTGCTAACAAATGGACACTGTAACTCTGCCTGCAAAATAACGTAGTTTCTAAAGCTAACTAAGCAGATGAAGTATATCACACTTTTGCCTTATGCCAAGATGTAATTATGAAGCTATAAGTAGCTATTGCACTCCTGCCAATGGTTTAGATGATTTCCCCACTTAAAATATGCAATAGAACTCTTCAGATCTGAATAGATCTGATTCCACTTGTTGCAGCTCTCTAAACAGTGAAGCCCTAATCAGGATTTACACTGTCAAGGGAGGTGAAACTTGGACAAAATTATAGATAGTGGATCAATGCAACATAATCTCCTCCAAGACACCCTCAAGGAAGGAAAAGGAATTCCTAAACAAGAAATTCCTCTCTCTTAGCTAAACATCCAAGAGAGTTTGAGTTGCTCAAGCAATCTCAAAATATAATTAACATCAAAAACCTTTCCTTGACTCTTTCCCTTCCTTATATAAGATTAGGGTTTGCAAAATCCTAAACCATCATCATTCATTTTTCCCCTTTCACATGGAGGACCTCCTCATAGGACAGCGCTGATCATCTAGGAGGTTCATTGTATCTAGACTACTTTATGATTTGCTCCTGTTGACCTGATCAAATAGATTGAACCTGTTTCACATACAAGTGTATTTTATTGAGCAAGCCCTGATTTGACTCTTTTCACATTGGGCCTTGATTTATTCTCATGTTTAGGAGTTTTTATTTTTTCTCCTTTACATTTTATTCATAAAACATAAAAATAAAATGAAATTGAATATTCCTACTAGCTTGGGCTAGTTAGGAATATTACTGTCATCCCCCTTCAAAATGTTTCTTGTCCTCAAGCAACTGCAGGGTAGAACTAAACCTCTCCTTCCCCTTCTTTTGGCCTCATCAATGGGTCCCACACGGCTGAAAATTATAAGCTATGAATCTATCCTCCAATGATTTCCTCCAAGTGTAAGATAGCAAGTGTACATCATGAGAAAATGGAGGGTGCAAGTGGCCATCTTCTTGTTGCTCAAGGCCCTCATTAAGGTAGCAGTGATGAAGATCACGGGGAAAATTTCTCCCAGTGAGTGTCTCCCAAACCCATGCTATCATCCAAATGAAGTAAACTACCTCCCAGCTTGGTAATCCATAGAAAGCTCCTCCCCAACATCAGTGAGAGGCATACCCCAACTCATATGGTTCACATCATGAAGAAGCAACTATTTTAGTATGGAAACCATATCATATCTCATGCTCCCTTTAGAGCATGCACTGCAAAAAGTATGGGGATTCTTTCCCCCACAGGACACACTCATACAATGTGTCTCTCTCCCACATATGCTCCTCATAAAAATAGAAATATCAGCAACATAAGGAGAAAGAATAGAAATCATGTTGGCTGCCATATGTAGCAAATGTGAAGGGCAGTGATCCCTCATATGCAACCAATGCAATTTGGATCTCAACTACAATAGAGATTGATGAAAGGTGTGGTCCTCCAACAACTTTCTTGCTGCCCCAATCTCCTCATAAGTTTGGAGGAAGTGGATGATGGATGGGGCAATGTAAGTATGTCCAAAATGGAATTTCTCCCCAAGTCCTCCTAGGGAGTGGTCATAATCATTGCTCATGGCCTCAAGTATACCATACAACCTCAAAGTAAGAATGCTCCTCCTTTGAGCAACATCCTGCATATATATAGTTAAGGAATCAATATGTAAATCAGCAAGTAAACAAACAATGTCCTTACCATAGCTTTTGCCCATGCAAAAGGAGTAGCTCATAGATGATTTCCCTTCCATCCTCAAGGAGAGAGGGGGTGAATAAGTTAACTCTTCCAAAGAGTTAGGTGCATAGATAGCTCCCATGCCAATTGTATAAGTGGGAGGGCAGCTACCCTTCCTCTGCTTCTCCTGCCACAACGTAGAAACTGAAATGAGAGTGGGCGTGGATGATGTTGAGAGACTTCTTCCCTCCTTCTTGAGTCTACTCCAGACTCTCAGCGCTGTATCAAGACCTTCCAAGGTCTCCACTCTTCTAAAATCAATGATCTATGCCTCAACGGGTGAAGCACTCATCCTCCTTTGCTGACCCAGTGGTCTCCTTGGTGCAATCTCTCCATCCAATGAGACATCCTTAACAAGAGGTGACTGAACATATGGATGGAGAAGACCCTCCATGCTTCCACTACACAATCCAATCACCTTCTTAGGTTCATCAACCTTCTGCAATGGATAGGAATGAGATGGGCTCTCTTCCCTATCATTACTTTGTGCCTCCATGGTTCTACACCTTCTCATCTATGGCACATGTAGATCATGAATTGTGCCTTGATCTCCATACATGAGATCTTGGGGATTTTCTTGCCATGCCACAAGAATCCCTCTTGTTGGAGCAAAAGCTCCTTCTCCCTCTGCTTGAGGTGCTAGATCAAATCTAGATCTAATAGTGTTGTTTCCCTTTATCTCTACAACAAAATGGGGTAACCTCTCAATGGAATGATCCACCTTTGAAGAAGAGATATCTCTGTTATTTTGGTCAAAGGTGTGGGAAGGTAGTCTTTCCTCTAGCAAGGCATGATGCAAGTTTTCAGCCGTTTCCATTTGTTTCTGAAATGGATCTACGTTTTTATGCGGGGCTTTCATTTCAGTTCTCTGGATTGACTTCACCATATGTTCTTCATGAACTGTCTTATCAAATATTTCCACTAATGCTTTAGTGAAACTTATGTATGATGAAGTTTTTACATTTCTGCAAAAAAGGAACTCAAATTTCAACCAAGCATAGGCCTTACCTCCCAAATGTAAGGCTACAATTCTGATGGCTTCTTCTTCAGGAATTTGGTGCAGCTGCAGGAAGGTGTCCAGCTCTTTCACCCATTCTTTGGCTGAACATGTAGGTGACTCTTAAAAGGTTGATAGAGTGAATCTATCACTCTGCTTTCTACTCTTCACCTTGGCCTTGCAATGCTCTGAAAAATAGAACTGATTTCTGAGTTTCAGGGCTTGAGACTCATATTTCTTCAATAAATCGCTAAGAGTTTCCACCTTAGTAAATTATTCTTCTTCTTCTATCTTAAGGGTAATTCTGAGCTTAATATTGTGTTGTACATCATAGTGTGTGGTTGTATTCTCACACCCACTATGTGAAGATCTAGAGTTTGACTGAGGTTCAAACCCTTTTGGAGATTCTTCAGACATCTCCCTTCTGAGTTGCTTGAGATCTTCATGAATGCTCTGAATAGATTTAGGAAGAAGATTTGTGAGCTTATATTCCTTCTTTCCTCCAAAATTTGGATTCTTCCTCCCGCTTCTATTTTTGTCTTCTTAATTAGAATAGGAAGTGCAGGGTACTTCTTCTTCTGTTTGCTCATCTTCCTTGGGAAGGTTCTTTATGGATCTAAAAACAAATGAGAGTAGTCTCACCCTCTCCATAATTTTTCTCCATGTTCTTCTCTTCTCACTTTCTCTGAAAAATTGATCTCACAGGCTGAGCTAGAGATCAAGCTCTGATACCCTTGTAATATTCCTGTTTAGGAATAGCTCATAAATCATGCACTGAAAAACACATTTTCAGAAAAATATACTTTGGAACTGGGAAATAACTCTTGGATCCTTTATATCAGAAATTATACAATCTAAATCCAATATTTGAGTTGAAACAAATAAGACTAGGTGGGTTAAACAGATCTCCCACGCCTAGTTACCTCCATGAAAATGCCCAATGAGGGGCTGCAGCAAAGTAAAACGACCTGATGAAAGTTTAGAGAGCTACTAATACACACAATATGTTGTTAGACACTCATACACCAATTATAAACATAGAAGAAAGAAATAGGTTCAATCCCTTAATCCGATAGTGGGGAAAAGTGAGGATTTATTACCTAAAATGAATGTATTCAAGTATCAGCGTAAAACTAAGAGAAGAGGACAATTGGATCTGATATCTTAGGTTAAGAGGGACCTACCTACCAAATTTCAGCTCAAATAAAGGCGTTTTACTATAATAAACAGATCCTCCATTCCCGACTAGGCTAGAAACCTTGATTCCCCATGGCTTAAAGTATGCAGATTGGACTGAAGCTTCAACAGTGTGATTTTATAAAGGGTTAGATGAATTTATATAGGAATAACATTATGGCAAGTTTATAATATGATCCAATAGTTTTACATGAGAAAATACAGCTCTATACATGAAGAAATGCCTCAAAAACTAGCATTATAACACAAGGAATTGTAGGATGAACCAGAAAACGTAATTTACAGGAATCTGAAGCAGTGTTATATTATGTTTCAGATCTATAACAAATCAGAGTACAAAAATATATATATAATTGGGATCTATATGTGAAAATGACTGTTAAGTACATTCCCCTTAGGGATCTCAACAGAACATGAAGAACACTGAATAGATATGAGATCTACACCATGGATCTATAGTAAACTTCAGAAATTTCTGAAGAATATGTCACACAACTGATTATATCTGAAATAGAACATGGATTGGTTGGCCAATCCATGGATCACCTCAGTGAAGGAAAGGAGTCCTTTCACCGAAGATCTCTCCTCCAAAATGCTAACAAATGGACACTGCAACTCTGCCTACAAAATAACGCAGTTTCTGAAGAAAACTACGCAAATGAAGTATATCACACGTTGGCCTCACGTGAAGATGGAATTATGAAGCTCTAAGAAGCTATTTCACTCCTGCCAATGGTTTAGATGACTTCCCCACTGAAAAGATGCAATAGAACTCTTCAGGTCTGAATAGATCTGATTCCACTTGCTGCAACTCTCTAAACAGTGAAGCCCTAATCAGGATTTACACTATCAAGGGAGGTGAAACTTGGCCAAAATTCCAGATAGTGGATCAATGAAGCACAATCTCCTCCAAGAGACCCTCAAGGAAGGAAGAGAAATTCCTAAATAGGAAATTTCTCTCTCTTAGCTAAATAGCCAAGAGATTTTGAGTTGCTCAAGCAATCTCAAAATAGAATTAACATCAACCACCTTTCCTTCAGTCTTTCCCTTCCTTATATAAGATTAGGGTTTCTAAAACCCTAAACCATCTTCATTCATTTGTCCCCTTTCACATGGAGGACCTCCTCATAGGATTGCGCTGATCATCTAGGAGGTTCATTGTATCTAGACTACTTTATGATTTGGACCTGTTGACCTGGTGAAATAGCTTGAACCTATTTCACATACAAGTGGATTTTATTGAACAAGCCCTGATTTGACTCTGTTCACATTAGGAATTGATTTATTCTCATGTTTAGGAGTTTTTATTTTTTCTCCTTTACATTTTATTCATAAAACATAAAAATAAAATGACATTGAATATTCCTACTAGCTTGGGCTAGTTACAAATATTACATGGAGTGACAAGAGCCTTATCACTAAAGCCAACATCACTGTAACTTAGGAGTATATTTGTATTGATGGAGTGTTCCAAGGGGAGTGTGCATCCTTTCTTGTTGCAGATATTTATGAGAATATTCTCATGGGAGGACTCATCCATGGACCTCACTTTCAACTTACTCATTATGCATGGTAATAAATGTATTTATGTACTTATTGATTACTTCATTGAGTATATACTTCTTCTCACCATGTATGTACAGTGCATTTCTCCACAAGAGTGCAAGATTATTTATGGGTTTCATGGTCATTCTAGAACCAACATCTATGATGGAGGTAATCCTTATATACATGACTTTGGACAAGTATGTTGTCATTCTCACTGTACTCAGCTGAATATAATGTTATTTACCACCTCATGGTAAATGTGAAAACATACATAGCTATTATCTTGTTGAAAGACCACTTGCCACATGATGATATAAAGCAGTAGTTGGGAATACTGCACTATATACACTTGATAAACCATTGGTATCATCCATAATGACACATAAACTTCAGTATTTTTCTGATTTAGATGACAAATGGTGATGATGTGCCATTCATTTTGAATGGGATGAATTGGGCCAGCATGATTCAGGACATGGGAGAAAGGATCTTTGGAGATCTAATATTCTTCTTTTCACTTGAGGGAAACATTATTGCAACCCAAGATCAGCATAAGCTCTACACTTATCATAAGTGGAGAGGAAGATAACATGGGGTAGACTATTTTGTCTACCATGTTCAGTTATTTATCCCACCTACATTGCAGGAGCCCAAGGTGGAGGAGATATTTCATAAGTTGCCATGTTGGAGGGTGACTCATTTAGTACAGATGGTAGCTTGGGGATGGAGGTTTCACATGGGATTGATAGTCCCCAATGCATTTCAAACTCCATACCTTGAGAGGAACTTTAGACAGAACCTAGTTGCCTCCTTGAGAGTTTCACCTTGTCATGATGATGGCTATTTGGGATGCTCACCAAATGCTAGCTTGCATGCTTGGGAGGGGCACTATGGAGATTTATTGATGAGATAACATCATATTCCTTGGAGGAGTTCATCATATGAGGATGCTACAGGAGGAGGAAAGGAGACTTTCCATTTCTATCCTTGCAGTTTCTTGAGGACAAGCAACATTTGGGAGGGGAGGACTGTAATATTCCAAAATTACCATGCAGCTAATTAGAATATTAAATTTTTCTAATTTCACTTAGGAGAAGAATAAATGGGTAAGGAGGCCCATACATTTCAAAAATAGGAATAAAATCCCTAATAATGTAAAAAGGGATCATAATGCTAGCTTGATTTTACACTCTCATGTGTGAATAGGGACAAATGCATGTGGACAAGGTCAATTTTGACCAAGTCAACAACGCTAGTATGAGAGGAAGAGATCATCCATAGAGACAACACAATGAAAGTAGGAGGAAGATTCCTTGGTGAAGGAAACCCTAATGATTGGGGCCCAAGGCAAGTAGGTTCACACATTTTAAAAAGGAGGGCAAGGCTGCCATAGCAAGACATCTTATGAATTGAATATTGGATTTTGGTTTGCATGACTAATCTACTTTCTTCAACTGTTTAGTTGAGATTGTTGTGCTACTTAGCACAAGGCATTCCTGTTTAGGAATTCCTTCTCATTTCTTGAGAGGCCTCTTTAAGGAGCTTTTACGGATTTTCCCCACATTCAGGCTTGAAGCCAAGCATCCTCCTTCATCTTCAGCGTTATTTCTGTAGCAACATAACGTTGTGTTGTAGGGTGTTGTAGTGGGAGTTCACAACACCACTTCCTGCACTTATTTCTCAAAGGATGGAGCTTCCATTTCTTTGGGAGATCAGTAAGGAAGGCTCAGGAGAAAATTTCCATATCTTGGAAATTGGCCAAAGTACTTCCATCATCTACAATGCAATACCTTGCAGGAACTACGTTATTTCTTGGAGAGTTTTAGTTTGAGGGTCAAACCCCCGAATCTTGGGCTTGTTTCTTAGGGAAATGGCTATCCCTTCTCCCGGAAAGCTTGTAAGAAGAATCCTCCTTCATTTATTGTACTATTGAGATTTATGCATATAGATATTCAGTTATACCATTTTATTCCAGATCTAGATCTACAGATCTAACATTTTTTACTTGTGCTTTCATGAAGCCCTTACCGGATTATCTTCATAATGTGTAAAAGGAGCTAGATCTCCAATTTTATCCATGATTTGAGTAATTAAACTCCATATATGTTTTTTATACCATATTTCATTTGAAACCCTCATACAATTACGTTGTGCATGCTTACAAAATTCTTGTATAACTTAAGTCATGGGATTTCGGTGTTTTTAAGTCATATCGAGACTGAGATATCTGTTTAACTCATCAAAAGGGATTTTCTTCTGACCCCCTTCTATATGTGAGTCGAATAATACATAATATAAGGGATACCAGTGTTATTTCCTCCTATTATAATGCAATTTTATGGGAAATAACGTTTTAAGGCACATATGGCTGCATTTCCTCACTTTGGGATGATATAATGGGTCATATTTTGCTGTTGCAACATGAATTTAATGGATATGTGTTCCTAAAAAATTTTATGAGTTAATATATTGCTACTATTCTAGTTTTTTGTTCATGTATTGTTGCATTCCCCATTTGGGATATTACACAAACATGCAGCGTCAGTTTCCAATGGTGCAACACCAACCTGAGCCCGCAACACCATAATACTTAGCCAAATTTCGACTTAAAACTCCCAAATTTCTCATTTCTGAACACTCCACTAATCTATAAAGACAATTATGATTTTTTTAAAGAGTGAAATGAGCTTTATAGGCAAAGGAATCTTGATTTAACCTTTTGGAAACCCATTCTCTAAAGTTCACAAGTCTTTTTGTTTTATCACTAACTCTTTACACTGTTTGTATGCAGGCTACTGAAATGATGATTTTTACTTTCCCTTTTATTCATGGAGGCAGGAGAAATTTATCTTGAGACCTTTGGGACTCAAACATAAGGCAACACCTTCACAACACTACTTTGCCTGCACCATAGAGTTCAAACCATGCTTCTTACCTTCTTTGGCCACTTCTGATTTGTAGGTGCCTGAAAATACTAAATTTCATTTCTCTTACTCCTTGAAGTGTGATAATTTCACTTTTGATATCTTTGAGACTCAAACACAGGGTAGCATCTTCAACAACTCTTTTGTTCTCACCTTGAAACTCAAATCATCTTTTTCTTGGCAGGTGACTGAAAACCTTGAATTTACCTTTCTTATTGATATCCTCTACACCTTTTCTTTTTTATGCATGACATATTCACCTTGGAAAACATTGGGATTATTTGATATAACAACATCTTCACAATCCTTTCTTTGTTGTCATCATGGAGTTTAACACCATCATTTCACCTTGTATGGCCATTTTCCCAAAACCCTAGGTCCTTGAAGTGCTTTAAGACAATCATCAGTGTTGTTTTCTAAGTTCTCTATAGCCCTTTCATGTTCATTCATTTTTGTCCAGTTCACCTCACTTTTTCCCTTTTTTCACCAATATTTTGATAGAATTTCTTCATCATTGTTTTGGTGTGCCACCTCGTGGCCTTTTCTTCATTTGATCCTTGTTTGGCACTTTGTTGGCTTAATCAAGCTCAAAAGCCTAATTCTCTACAAGAACGAGTGTTTCCCTTTCTTCTGCTGTGAGTTGTCTTGACTTAGGAGGAGACCATCTACCTTATCAATTCATTCTACTGATGGAAACTTCATCACTCCTGCAAAAGTGTCAAAATCTTAACATTTACCTCGTGCAGACTTTGAGCTGATAGGGTAGTGCTTCTTTGGAAACTTTTAGGTCTTCCTTGAATAACCTTGTCTCAATAATTCAATACCTCTAAACTAGATTATAACAAATAAACACAATGTCTGAAACATTAATGATGACCTTGGACCATATGAAACCCTAATAGACCTATTAGGAGGGTTCTTTGACCTAGTCTTTGACTGAAAATTGGCTTGGAGTCTTCAAGTGAAAAACAAAGTATTTGTAAAAGTGTTGCATTGAATATCCAAAATCCAATGTACTTGATTTATCTAAAGAGACTATAGAGATAGTTTTGAGATCATAAATGCTTGAGGAACCTGGGGAACATGGGAAGGAATAAGCTTATAGGTAACCCTAGATGTAAATTGAAGTTATGGGCAAGGGAAAAATAGAGTAATGAGGTCATATGTAGGAAAAAATGATGGAGATGAGTGGCACAAGCGCATAAGGAGTTTTTAGGAGTGGTAGGGTGACCATGAAATGGCAAGGTTGATAGAATAGTGAAAAATTTCCTGTAAGGATAATGAAGGCAGTGAAGTTTCTAAAACTCACAATATTCAGGGAATTTTTTTTTTAGAAATCTAGAACCAATCTATAGTCATCGACAGATAGTAAAAATTATTGATGACTAATAATGGTTCCACTTAGGGAGGGAAGCTCCTTTTTAGGAGGTGTCGAGGACCTTAGAGTTCAGATCTCTGAGTTTTTAAGACCAATACCTTACTTGTAATTGGAAGATACCTCTTCCTTCATTTGTTGATTCTCTCTTGAAACTATGATCTAAAAAATATGAAAAGACATGATTGCTTCAATATCAGTTCTACCTACCCAACATTGTTTGCCTGACATTTTTTCTTCTTCCGAGTGCACTTGGACTAGCAAACCCTTCACATTCTTTTCTTTTGAAAGTATTAAACTATATACTTCTACCCTTATGTCATCCAAGAGTTTAGATTAGGCTGATGAACTCTTTCACTCTCTACCTAGGCTACTTATATGCCAAGGTTAAGCTCTTTGAAAAATTTTCATTCTCTAACCTACTAACATGAAATTTAAAACATGATCAAACCAAGTTTAAGAAATTTGATTTGTCATGGGCTATGGCATTTTTTGACAAGCTGCACACAGGCTTTGTTCTTGTACAAGAAAAAACTAGAAAACAGGAGGGCTAATAACTTGGAGTTTGTTATGCATCCCTCTCATTTATCTTTGGTTAAGATTTAAGCTTTTGGAACCAGCATCCTTTCCTAATCTAACCTACTAAAAAGTCAAACTTAAATGGTTTGACATGCCTTCTTTCACTAACCTATCATCAGAAATTTAAAACATCTTCAATCATGATTAGGCTAGATGACTGAGCAAGTCTTTTTTTTCTTAGAGGTAGTGGCATTTAGGCTTGCACATTTTCATCAATACTCTTTTTTGGTATGGAGTTGTACCTATTCTTTTTCCTGCCCTCTTTTCCTTATTTTATTTGTTTTTGTGTTTTTTTCTTTTCTAATTTTTCATCAAGCAATGTTATGTACAATGAATGAAATCTTGAAACTAGGAATTTTGACAAAAATAGTGCTTGAGCATCATGCCATTGACATGACCTCCAAATAACTCTATTCCATCTAGATATTGTAAAAATAATGCATTGTTACCTCTAACTGAATGGATGGTCTAAGGACCCTTCAATAGATATTCAAACTTGCCATGCTTTCCTTTGTCTTCTCTCCTTGAATCCCACTTCAGCACTTTTTCTCCAATCTGGAAATCATTAGCCTTGGTCCTTCTGTCAAATATTTTCTTGACATTCTCTTGCACTACTTGTGTTCTGTTGTAAACTTCTTCACTTGATTGTTGCAAATGAATGATTTGGTTTAGCCTCCTTTGCATATCATTCTCCTCTGATTGTACCTCTTGGAGGAACTTCATCACCGGAACTCCCAGGGATGTTGGGAAAACTACATCCATGCCATACACTAACTGATAAGGACACATATGTTGGGAAAAATACTGAGAGGGGGGGGGGGGGGTGAATCAGTATTTACTGCATATTCAAAACTTTTTACTTTTTCATTCCTTTAAAACCCATACGCTACTTTGCTGAAGCCAACTAGCGTATACACGCGGATATCCTTCATAAAACTCGTATACACAGAGATCTAATTATGCCATTAGTTCTTCACTTATATCATTCCATCATTCATTGATTAGATGTTCTATAAACAGTAAACATGTGCAGTAAGAACAGAATAAACCATCACACAAAGCATCACACATGAACACCAGGATTTTTAGGTGGAAACCCAAGTCGGGAGAAAACCACCGCTGCAGCTGCTCAGCCTTCAATATTTTATTATAGAGAAAACATCTTACAACATATGTGCTGGCGCAGACTTGACCAGCACGCAGGCACCCACCTGCGCTCGTTTACCAGCCTCTCCTGGAAGGGAGCTCCAACCCCCTGACTCGTTTACCAGCCTCTCCTGGAAGGGAGCTACGACCCCTCGATCTCGTTTACCAGCCTCACCTGGAAGGGAGCTACGACCCCCTGACTGAAGGCTACAACCCTCAGCACCACCTTGGACCACGTTTCATCAATTTTCACACCGGATCCAACAACTTCAATAGAACAACACTTGCATGCCACGTTTCATCATATTTTCAGACTGGACCCTTTCCATACTTTTACACAAACATACATCACCAACAGACATTTATCAACACAAACACGTATACAGAAAAAACACAATATATCGCATAGAAAATTTCATACCCCATACTTCAGCAAACCCTAGTTTGCATACGCACTTTCCTTTCACTGATGTCGCGTATATACGTGCTTCCTTCCATATAAACCGGCGTATACTTCAGTACAAATTACAAAGCTAATTTTATTGCGCATACGCGCTTTCTCTTCAGCGAAGCCGCGTATATACGCGCTTCCTCTTCGGCGAAGTAGCGTATAGATCTTCAACCATCATAGAGCAGCATACTTCTTTAGATCAGACATTCAGTTCAGATTTACCCTTTTACTTAAGACATATGTTCGCCTCATTTCAGATCTAAGCCTTCCATAAATAGATCTAGCAAATACAGATACATTTCAGATCTAGAAATCCTTCTTCATCATTTCTTCATAGGTGCATCATAGATTCAGATCTATCATCAAACCTTTACCCTTTCCATATAGATATACTTCACAGAGAAGTATTCATTCAAGCTTAGACATCTTGCACCCTCACTCATGATTTTCACAATGAATTTCTTCTCCTTATATAGGATTATCCTTTTTCAATACCACGGGCCCCTTTTTCAATACCATGAGCCAAAACAATACCATGAACCCTCAATACCACGGGCCCATGAGCCAAAACAATACCATGAGCCTTCAATACCACGGGCCCCTTTTTCAATACCATGAGCCAAAACAATATTACTTCCGATGGTATTCCTAGACGGGGTCACATAAACGAATCATTACTCAATACAATGGGTCAATACCATGGTGGTTACCCCTGGTTTTGCACGTTTTGAGCGCTTTTTCCCATACGCGACTTATCACGTTCTTTCCCGCGTGCATACGCGACTTCCCCTAGTCATATCCGCATATTCCTTGAGACATACTCTTTTTATCATAGATCTAGCTCAAACTGAATTTCTTTCTTCATTCCCTTTTGTACTCACTGTAGATACATCAGATTTACTTCATCAAGAACATATTCTATCAAGCACAACTTCATCAAGTAAGTTTCCATCTTCTTCATCAAGTGGGTTGCCATTCAATGACAACACTTAGCATCATGTTGCTAATTAACATCATTTCATATTAGATTTACATCATTTACCAAGTCCATCAAGTCAAGAATAACTTCATCAGGTGTATTGCCATCAAGGACAACACTCTGCATCATATTGCCAAAAATTTCCCCCTTTGGACTTGATGGCAACCACGATGGTGTTTGATCACCACAATAGATAGGTACATTAAGAATACCATGACACCATGTCACTCTCTCCATTTTTGACACCATTCTTTCTCTTCATTCAAACACCATGTCACTCTCCCCCTTTGACATCAAGGGAAAAGGGCGGATCAAGAACCAACATACTCTCCCCTTTTTCTCCTCATGTGGAAGAAACGTTCTGCAGATCTGATATATACTGAAGTGACCAAGCTCCCCCTGAGTTCATGCTGAATCTTCAAACAAATTTTCAATGAAGTACATGACTCTATGAACTTCCTATCACCAAAGAATCATACTTACATCAAATTTCCAATCCAAGTGGATTTACATAAGAGACTCAACTACCCAACCAAGTGGGTTTACACATTGCAACTCAGCTACCCAACCAAGTGGGTTTACAAAAATGACAAGTCCTTACATGACTGAATATTACAATTTTACATCATGGGTCTCAACAAGACCTTTTCAACAAATTACAAAAATGACCATTTAAGACCAACACCAGAAATTCCTCAAGAAAGAGAACATATTTCAGAACCACCATAATGCCAACAATGCATTGTATTCAGCAATGTCACTGCTCCCCCTGAATCTGTGCATCCAAGCATCCTTTTCATATGACTAAGGCTCCCCCTTAGTTTGTGCATCCTGAACACTTTCACCAACAAATCATCAAGGCATCTTTATAAAAATATGAGAAATAGAATTATGAGAACTAGAACACCACCAGAGATATCAAACAGTATCAGAGATACCAAACAACACTGCAGATGTGCTGAAGAGAGCTGACTCCAAGCAAAAATTGTCAGCAATCAGACATACGCGGTTTTTTGTGCAGGAACTAGCGTATATACGCGACTGTGTTTCAGGAAACCCGCGTATACAATACCATCTTCTATATTTTAACCAAAACTGATCCTTTGTGAGGTAGAGACAATGTTCAGCTTCTTTCTGAGATATTTGAATATTTTTCCTGGAATACAGATAGATAAAACAATGTAGTTGTATCTTCAAGCGTCATCCAATGGTTGTAGCATAAGCACATTAGTAACCAAGCCTTCAGATTCTTTGCAGCATCAATACATTCTTTGCATACCAGAACAGCATCTTCACATAAGTGTCAAGCAATCATCCATGTGGTCCAACATCACCATGATCTTTAAGATTTAACATGAAGTAACATATGTAGGCAAAATATCTCAACCATAGTAACAAGCTCTGCATGAACTATTCTTATCTCTGAATCATAAGACTTCCAATTTCATCCAACAGATAAACTTCAGCAAGCAGTAAACACAGCTCATTCAACGTCTCATCATCATAGACCATGTACCAAGCCATCATCATTTGAGCATGAGTATCACAATAACCAAAGAATAAGCAGTCATATTGCCAACAATGCAATCATTAGTATTCAACCTGCTGCTCCCCCTGAACCAATGCTCTTCCTTAACTCGTGCAACCTGAAAACCTTCATCAGCAACAATCTCTGTATGATCTATCCTTATCTCTGAATTATAAGACTTACATTTCAGCACCGAATGCTCTTCATCAAAAAGCAAACAGGACTCATCCATAATATTCTACATAAGAAACCAAATATCATATCATCATTAGAACTGAGAAGCTAGGCTGATACTGCGTCAATAATACAGTTATTAACAATCAGAGTGATGCTCCCCCTGAACCTCTGCTCCAGATCCTCAGCTATCATACAAATGCATACGCGACAGTGTCTACTGGAACTCGCGTGTATACGCGACTTTAGTTCACCGAACCCGCGTATGGAAAGTGTTACATTGAAAATTTCACTTTCCTTCATCTCCCCCTGATCTTATGCCTCCTGTACCTGTCTTCTTCACATCAGATGCACTGTCAGAAATAAATATAACCAGAATCACCAAAACAACCAAGGGAATAACCATACATCGCTTCCCCTGTGACGATACATTACTAAGCTCCATAATGTATCTCACATCACTTCTGCAGTAAATAAGAGAAGTAAGCTTCAGAAGCGGATGACTGCAGTAGGGTCTGAATTCCCTACGTTTCTGATCGGTCCTCCTTCTTCTTCCAGATTTGTTTGAACTATCTATTTGTGTGCTGGAAGTTATCCAATTTCTCATATCTGTTCAACCTGCATTCTTTTTCTACATGTCCATACTTGTTACAAGAATAACATCTCATGTGTCCAGAGAAATAAGCATAAGAACCATAATGAGTATTTCTAATCTTTCTCATTTTGCAATCAACTGCTTTATGTCCATACATGTTACATGAGAAACAATATCCCCTGAAGAAACTAGAGTACCTTTCTGAGTAGAACCTGTTTGTTTGTGGCTGAAATGATCTGCTCCTGCAATTTGCTTTGAGAATGTTTACCTCAACCTCCAAGGCTTGACATTGCTTTGTCATGCTTTCTTCTTTCCTTCTTCCATCTTCTACTTGATCCTTCATATTTAGGATCTCTTCTTTCAACCAATTTTCGTTTTCTTCACATGTTTGTTCTAGCTCTTCATTCTTCTTATTTGATTTTTCCAGATCTTCTTTGAGAGATATGATTTCTTCTTCAAGGCCTTCCTTTTCAAATGATTGTAGAGGTTCCTCATTTTTCTTACTTGATGCTTCTAGATCTGCCTACAGAGAGATGATTGCAGCTTCAAGTCCTTCATTCTTCTTGCTTGATTTTTCAAGTTCTTCTTCTAGTTCTTTAATTCGATTGGATGCATAAGTATGAAACCTTTGATACTTGTCCACCTGTCCATTCAACATTTCTATTTGATCTTTCATTTGAGAGGTCATCTCTTTGTAAATAGAATCTTTCGTATCAATTTCCTTTTTTTGTTCTTCAACTTTGATCTTGATAGCTTCCACAACTTTACTATCTTCACTATTGATTGCACAAAGAAGAGTATTACAAGTGGCCTTCTTCTTTTCCTTCTTTGCCATGAGTATTTGTAGAGATTCGTCAGAAACTTCTGGATCCATACTGTCACTTTCACAATCATAATCTTTGCACATGCAATTAAGTAAGAGAGAAGAACAACGATTAATACCTGGTTCATCTTCTTCAATTTTTGCTATACATGATTTCTGAGGTATCTCCTTGTTTCGAGTAGGCTTCTTCTTTTGCTTCTTTGCCATGAGCACTTTTAGATCATGGTCAGAATCTTCTTCATCTTCACTGGACACTTCATCATCATCTTCTTTTGCATAATAAATCTTTCTCTTTTCAAATTGTTTCCCTTTACCATGCTTTTCTCTATAAGGACATTTAGCAGCATAATGACCAACTTTTCCACACTCAAAACATTTGAAGGGAAGTTTACCTTTGAATCTTCCAGTACCTAGTTGGAGCTTTCTCACGAAATTTGCTTCTTCTTCATCGGATATATAGCTGGATTCTTTGACAACTTCCTTTTCCTTTCCTTTTGTAGATGCCTTAAAAGCAGCTTCTCTTATTTGAGAAGGACCTGCTTGTCTCATTTCAAAAGTAGTCAGAGTACCATGTAATTGAACAATAGTAAGCGTTTGCAGATCTTGCCTTTCTTCAATAGCTGAAACTTTAGAGTCAAATTTTGAAGTCAAGGATCTTAAGACCTTTTCCACCAGAGTAGTATCAGTTATGGTTTCACCCAAATTTCTCATTCGATTTGCAATATCATCTAGACGAAGAAAGAAAATGGCAACACTCTCATCACTATGCATCTTCAAATTTTCATATTCAATTCTAAGAGTTTGGAGTTTTGCACTTTTTACCTTTGTGTCTCCTTCATAGCTTAGAATGATTTTTTCCCATATTTCTTTTGCTGAATGTAGCTGCATCACTTTAGCAAATTCTGATTCAGACATGCTTCCCAATAAGACATTCACTGCTTTGGCATTGATTTCATACTTCTTTCTTTCAGCTGCATCAGTAGGAATACTTGCCGGGTATTGATAACCTTCTTCCATGATTTCCCATACATCTGCACCAAGACTTTGCAGATATGCTTTTGTTCGTACCTTCCAGAATATCAGCCTGCTTCCATTGAATAGAGGTGGCTTTATAGACATTACTCTTTCTTGAATTCCCATTGCAACGGATCTCCTTCAAGCGATCAAGCTTCTGCAGAAGAACCTGCTCTGATACCAATTGTTGGGAAAAATACTGAGAGGGGGGGGTGAATCAGTATTTACTGCATATTCAAAAATTTTTACTTTTTCATTCCTTTAAAACCCATTCGCTACTTTGCTGAAGCCAACTAGCGTATACATGCGGATATCCTTCATAAAACTCGTGTATACACAGAGATCTAATTATGCCATTAGTTCTTCACTTATATCATTCCATCATTCATTCATTAAATGTTCTATAAACAGTAAACATGTGCAGTAAGAACAAAATAAACCATCACACAAAGCATCACACATGAACACCATGATTTTTAGATGGAAACCCAAGTCGGGAGAAAACCACCGCTGCAGTTGCTCAGCCTTCAATATTTTATTATAGAGAAAACATCTTACAACATATGTGCTGGCGCAGACTTGACCAGCACGCAGGCACCCACCTGCGCTCGTTTACCAGCCTCTCATGGAAGGGAGCTCGAACCCCCTGACTCGTTTACCAGCCTCTCCTGGAAGGGAGCTACGACCCCCCGATCTCGTTTACCAGAATCAGCTGGAAAGGAGCTACGACCCCCTGATCTCGTTTACCAGCCTCACCTGGAAGAGAGCTACCACCCCCTGACTGAAGGCTACAACCCTCAGCACCACCTTGGACCACTTTTCATCAATTTTCACACTGGATCCAACAACTTCAATAGAACAACACTTGCAAGACACGTTTCATCATATTTTCAGACTGGACCCTTTCCATACTTTTAAGCACAAACATACATCACCAACAGATACTTATCAACACAGATCAGATAGCAGAAACACAGCAGAACAGATCAGATATTTCATACCCTTTGCTTCAGCAAACCCTAGTTTGCATATGCGCTTTCCTTTCTCTGATGTCGCGTATATACGCACTTCCTTCCATACAAACCGGCGTATCCTTCAGTACAAATTACAAAGCTAATTTTATTGCGCATACACGCTTTCTCTTCAGCGAAGCCGCGTATATACGCGCTTCCTCTTCGGCGAAGTAGCGTATAGATCTTCAACCATCATGGAGCAGCATACTTCTTCAGATCAGACATTCAGTTCAGATTTACCCTACTGTACATATGTTATACCATTTCGCATCTAAGCCTTCCACATATAGATCTAGTAGATACAAATACATTTCAGATCTAGATATCCGGCTTCATCATTTCTTCATAGGTGCATCATAGATTCAGATCTATCATCAAACCTTTACCCTTTCCATACAGATATACTTCACAGAGAAGTATTCATTCAAGCTCATACATCTTGCACCCTCACTCATGATTTGCATAATGAATTTCTTCTCCTTATATAGGATTATCCTTTTTCAATACCATGGGCCCCTTTTTCAATACCATGAGCCAAAACAATACCATGAGCCTTCAATACCACGGGCCCATGAGCCAAAACAATACCATGAGCCTTCAATACCACGGGCCCCTTTTTCAATACCATGAGCCAAAAAAATATTACTTCCGATGGTATTCCTGGACGGGGTCACATAAACGAATCATTACTCAATACAATGGGTCAATACCATGGTGGTTACCCCTGGTTTTGCACTTTTTGAGCGCTTTTGCCCATACGCGACTTATCACGTTCTTTCCCGCGTGCATACGCGACTTCCCCAAGACATATCCGCGTATTCCTTGAGACATACTCTTTTTATCATAGATCTAGCTCAAACTAAATTTCTTTCTTCATTCCCTTTTGTACTCACTGTAGATACATCAGATTTACTTCATCAAGAACATATTCTATCAAGCACAACTTCATCAAGTAAGTTGCCATCTTCTTCATCAAGTGGGTTGTCATTCAATGACAACACTTAGCATCATGTTGCTAATTAACATCATTTCATATCAGATTTACATCATTTACCAAGTCCATCAAGTCAAGAATAACTTCATCAGGTGTATTGCCATCAAGGACAACACATGTCAACAGTCTCATGTCTTCATCTTCATTTAGTGGGTTGCCATCAAGGACAACACTCTGCATCATATTGCCAACAAC